>CM060842.1:113897500-114190000 GCA_030762175.1 Metallyticus violacea | reverse complement strand
TGTTTTAAAAAATTAATTTCAGCTATGTTATACAACATTAGATCTTGTTTTTCCATTCGTTAAGTGATGTAAACTATTATTTCTAAGGATTTTGTTCTATAAACGTATGCCCCCTTTTCACATTATATTATGGTGTACCTCGAGGAAGATGCAGTATACAGCAAAATAAATGTAATTACATACAGGATAAGAATAATTAAAGGACAACAAACAACCCTGAAGACAATATGCTACCTGCACCAATTAAATAACACGCATTATCCAAAATATTAGGTGGCGGTTGTACAGCGGGGATTGTAAAGAATAGGTTTAAATGATATTTGGCAGAAGGATATTGAAAACACGTTGGCGAAGTGACAAAAGTCAAAAGACGTCTATCTGAAATAAACCGGCAGGAAATAGAGGCGCGATTACATGCAGATGTCATCTCTGGACCTGCAGAGCGAAATAAAAACTAGATAGTGTAAAGAGATTTAGTTAATCTAATCTCTGCTCTATTTCTGGGGCACAAGCTTAAAATTAGCCGAAACATCAGAATTTGTATAATTGTATAAATTTTTAAAGCCGTGACTGTCTTTATTTTATTCAACGGTTATTTTTAAAATTTATTGCATATTTTTATTATTTAATATCGTTTTTAGCTTATTTTGTTCTCTTCAAAAGATCATAAAGTTGGTTTTCCTGCTGATTTCCTTTGTGAATTATATCTTACCGAGCTTTAGATTGGTCAAGTATTCATGTTATTTAGTTGTCAGAAAACTGTATTTCCCATGTTGAAACGGCTGCTACCAGTAAGTGATTGCACCGTCTGTTTATGAATACCTACATTATAAAATGCGAAAGGAATTTCTATGTGACTTCTAAATTAATTCTTTTCGTTCTAAATTCTTTAAAATAGCCTTTTATGAAACTCCTAAAACTGTTTATAAATATGCTATAAATGAATTCGGATTCTTCCGACAGCTTTCATTTCAAAACTCCCCGATCTGAATTTAATATAAATATGAAATAATGGCTTGAAGTTTAGAACCAACCTCCTCGCGCCCATTAACCTCCATTTTAAATTTAAAATGGCATTCCTACCTTTTGATACTTAAATTTTAACGAGTATGTTGTTGTTATCACATCATCTATTTTATATCGTTACCTGGCAACCTTGGTTTGCTATTATTGTTATTTGAATTTTGGGAAAAATAATACATATTTAAATCAGTTAGCTGTAATGGTATTTTGGGTAAAACTATAATTATGAGTATTACAGTAACACGGTATATTTTGAAATACTGACTAATTTACTTACATTCTGTTCTTTGAGGTAAGATACACGCAATTTGGAAGCCGTATATTACCCAATTACAACTATTACATTAAATGCTTAGTATTTTTGTAATAATCTTCTTTTCAGCAATAACAACAACCAAGATAACGATAAAAATACTAATGACGCGATACAAATTAAATTATCTTTAAAATACAAGCATAACAAATTGCCGTTTGAACTTTTAAAGTGAGGTTGGCTTAGGGTGGGGGAGTGAACCCTAAAATTTAACATTGTAACATTGATTTTAAACTTCCCCCTCAAAATATAAATTGACCTGTAAGTTTAAATTAAATTTATATATATATATATATATATATATATATATATATATATATATATATTAAAATAGGTAGCTAGACTTTGAAGTGAAAGCCCTATATATGTTTCCTACCCTTTGTTTAATGGCAGAAGATAGTATTTGATTCAGTTGTCATAGTCTCCCTAATCAGTGTATGCTCAGTCTCTCAAACCACATGGCGGAAATGCTTCTTACGTGGAAGATCAAAAGAAAACCTCATCTCTAATGTGCACTTAGACGCCATGCTATTATGAATATCTTTATGAACTCTTTCAAACGTTGCTTTTGGAAGGCCAAACTTTCAAACTTCTCTGAGACAGTGCTTACGAATGAATTCTATGGCTTGTGTTGTTCCCACCGAAATCTACAGGATATGCTGTCGTATTGCCAGATTTCAGAGCATTGTCCATAAAAATCTCCTGGTCGATTAAACCAAACAACTTTTTGGTTTAACCGACCTGGATTGCATCTGCATTTAAGGAATAAACTGCTTTATGAGTTGTTTCCTCCTTTACCGAGTAATATTAGCTGCTTATTATGTAATATATAATTTATCACTTTGCCATAGAATTCAGCAAACCGTTGTCTTCATCACACAATACTAATGCTGAGGACTGCACTGAATTCACTGTAACTATTGAACTAATCAGTTTTTCTGCCTTTCGTCTAGAAGATAGAATTGCAATCCTCGTGTTTCTTTCCTAAGTCAATATTATCTAAAGCAGCTCTGTAACACTTTAGTTTTCTTTCACTTCTAATTTGAATTCCTACTCCTTTTATCCGCACATAGTGATATTTTCCAGTAAAAGTTAAGTGATAATCTCTGAGGGTCTTGCAGCTAACGTTAAGAGATCGTTTTAATATAAAAATATTTTATAAAATATTGTTACCACATGCCTTATCTATAAAATAAATAATATATATACATGGTTTACGACACTAACACATACTAATATTTTAATAATGTAGTGTATGTTGATGATTGGGACACTTTTCGAGAAGACTATGGGCTTGGCTGCCATAAGAGTCACTAGTATGAATAGGTATTTCAAATGCAGACATAATTAGCTAATAATGCCAGTATTATCTAAATTTCTCTTGTTAAATATTTTTTCCTCAGTATTGAGATAGAAAATCAGCTCTGGGTATATCTATAAGTATTGTATAATTACATGATAATATTTTCAAGTATTTCTTAATATTTCTGCTGAATTCCTCTCTCGTATTTCTTATTATTAACAACCACTGTATATTAAAAGGTAAAACTAATAGTATAACCAAACATAATTTAATTATAGAAGATTACTTTAGGCTTCCTATATGAAAATGAAAAATTTTGGGCCTTGAAGCGTTTTTTAAATGACCCTGAATGGGCAATCTGCCAGTCAAATAACTTACGCATTCACTTTTTGCTTGTTTGTCTGCTTGATATTCGTCAAAATGCTTCGTGTGCGTTATTTATGCCTCAATTACCATGAACAGCTTTATCAAGTGGCCACAAGGAGTGAGTATTATAAATTGCGTTGTAGCGTTTAGCTTTTGGTTATGTGCTGCAGGTTCAGCAGTAATGTAAAAAATAGTTAACCGGTAAATAAGAATTTCCGGTTTCAATAGGATTTGAAAAAAGAGAAGGTCTTGGCACGAAGAAGCTCATCGTTTTTAAAACAGCCTCAACTATCGGGTTGCTTAGTAACTAAAAAAAAAACAAACAACTGCAATAAATTGGAAAACTTTAAACATTAATTAATTGAAGTATTTAGGTTTAAAATTCGACAAATCGAATTTTTAAAATGCTCATTATTATAATAAAATAAGATGAACAGTCCAAGAATAGAAAACTTTGTTAAGCAAGATTATAAAGATGGGATAAAACGAAAATGAGAAATAACTTTGAGAAAGATACACGTGAGATTGCAATTAACTATGTTCTCAGAACGATCAAGTTCAACTTGAACACGTGGGGTGCTGGCATTTTTAAATCGCAAAAATTATATGTCAAAATTTGAAGAAAAAGTTTTTCAGAGTAAACCAAACATAGCAACGGCTATAGTCAGGACCAAATTATATCATTATAATATTAATATTTATTTTTTATTTATATACAGAGTATAAAATACTTATAGTTGAATACAGAAGATTTTTGATAACCTGTAAAACAATAAACGTTAAAATGGAGCGTTAGTTTATAGAACAGAATGCTAGGAGACAACAATTTACATCACTTAACGAATGGAAAAACAAGATCCAATGAACATTGTTGCATAACATGTACTTTTAAATAATTTTATGAAAGTAGGAATAATATCTAAGTTGCACTGTCCATTGTAAAACATAACTGAAATTCGATTTTCTTTACTTTCAAACAACAGCAAGCTTAATGATTTATATTTTAATTTTTTGTTGTAAGTTATTATTTTTTAAGGTAATACATTTGTTAGCAGTCTAATGCCACTAGATTTACAGAAAGAACAATTTTCTTTTAGGTCAAACATTTAAACAGCTAATCAGTAGTTATATCCTAAATCGTGGATTCTCAAAATTTTCCAATGACGTACATTCAACGCAGGGTATTAGATGTACCAGTAAGCAAAATTTACGAGTTAAATGCGTAATTTTGTGGTAAAAGGTTCAAAATAAGAATTTCTCCATATTTATAACAATCTTAGTGATGTATTTTGAATTCGATATTTGTTAAAAAAAAAACCGTTCAGTCTGTTCGTACTCAATAGATTTTCTGTGAAATATCTTCAATTTGTTGGGCTTAAAATAGTGAATGAATTCATAAACAAACTTCGACAAGTGTTGGTCCTGGTGGTGTAGTGGTAACCATGCTTGCCTTCTAAACCCAAGATCGCGGGTTCAAACCCGGCCAGGATCGATGGTTTATTTCGGACGTAAAAATCCTAAGTATGGCTTCCTTCGGAAGTGAAATAAAGTCGTGGTACATTTACGGCACGATAAAGAACTTCAAGCCTGAAAGAAGAGGCCTCTGAGCAAAATTTGTTGGTCATTTCACGCCCTGATTAGAATGGGACGCTGATGACCTGACATGTTAAAGAACGTCTGTAAATAAACAAATAAAAAACTTCGACAAACAATTCCTGTTACTGATATTTCAGTACTCAGACTTACAATCAGTAAAAGCTATTAACTTTACACATTTCACTAATTTCAAACTCATACTTTCATTTTAGTTCGAATGATATGCTTGTTTAGCTAAACACAGTTCTTTAATGTTTGGTTTCCACTGCTTAATTTAAGTCTTAAAAGTCGGAGTTAACTTTCAATTTATTTCTGTATTTGTTTTTTATATAAATTAGAGATGAAAATCCACATTCACGCACGTCAACAAAAAAGTACAGCTTTTCCTGAGATAATTGGATAGTTTCTTCATGCCAGTCAGAAGTCTGTTAAAGCTATCTTTTTGATAATTTTTCTGAGACTTCTATTACATGATAGCTCGATCAATTCGTCTTTCTCGAAAGGAGTTAAGGTTTCTGGAAATATGTCTGCAATAGAAAACGAATCTCTAATCCGAAATTCTGAATCCATGTCTTCAGGATGTATTCCATGAATCTGAGATGAGACTCTCAAGGTGTTTCTTAATATTCACTGCCAGTTCACAAGGAGGAGGGATTTAATTTTCACTTAAAAGCATCTAATGGAAAGGAAGATGTGTACCCAATATTGATTTCTGTTTTTTCTTAAGGGTCGCAATTGTATCCTGTGTCAACGATGTGAAAGTAAGCGCATCCTACAAGCTACTGAGGCGGCAAAATACATCTTCCAAAACCCAACCGGACAGACCCCAGCTCATCATGAAATAATTGATGTCAGAGGATTAGCCAAAGAGAAAAATCTGAACTTCTGAACGAAGTATAAACTCCCCTCGACAGCCCCTTAACTTCTGCTTGAAGTAAAACAGAATCAAGTTCAGCACAAAATGGAACATGATCGTGAGTTCATAGCTCTGGAGTTGACAACTTTCACACTTTCATTTAGAGCAACAGTTAGCGTTCTTGGGGCTAAAGCCACTCTTTGAATGCTTCAATGTATAAATTTTGCTTCTGGGCTTACTTCTTTAATCTTTGTAACAACGTCACTGTGTTTCCCAGTCATTGCAGGGGCCTAAACAATAAATACCAACATATGTATTCCATTCTATACCATTAATTTTCATAAATTGATCTAATTTTGAAAATATCTCATTCGAGTAGGCCGTGATTCATAAAACAAAAATTCTTTCTTCTCTGTTTCCCCATCAATAAATTTTTCGTAAGCAAAAGATGAACCATGATTCATTTCAGTACTTTCATTCTACAGTATGGAAAAATATTGACCAGCGCGAATGTTTTCTATTAACTGCTGCTTAACACTTGCAGACAAATCTAAAACTCTTCCAGATATGGTGTCATTGGATAATAGAATCACTTCAGGGTGTTGATCGTGTGAGGTTTCCCCATCTTAGCTATTCTTAAACTGACTTCATAAGATGCCTCCAGAGGCTTCATGTTAAATGCTGCAAATGAGGTTTTGCATTCTTCTTGATGACAAATCTGATAGTTATCTCTAAAATTGTTCCAACGATTTGTGTTTCAAATCATCTGTTTGGTGTTACAAAAGGGTAGGCTTTGCATTTCATGTCAAATCGCACACACTGCGGTATTAGGATGGTTTCCTCTCCATTAATATATCTAAAACTATATGATAAGCTTATATCGTGCTTATGTATTGCATATGTACAGGCTTTTTTTTTTTTTTTTCCTTTCTCGTACAATGATGTCCTTTGTTGGATGCTTAGCATTAGAAGTATTGGCTTCTGGCAGAGCGGAATAATTTACTCTGCTTGCACTCATTTCTCCCTTTGAGTTTTTCTTAACCACTTATTCGTGTTTTGATTTACTTCTTCTGAATATGGCACAAGTTACACAAAAATCTGACAATTTAGCAAATAAAATCTTTCATTCAACAACAATAATGTAACTATATTAACTGTAAATGCAGCCTCGCAGCTAAACAAACTACAAAACGACTTCCATTGTTGTCTGATCAAATAATATACGAGTTGCACTCTGTCATTGTCGCAGGATTTCCCTATTATTTTCGTATAGTACCACACAAAGGTTTTTATGGTTAATATATAGTCTATTGTTTCGTTTAGTTATAGTACAACTTTCAAACATTTGTTGTTTGCTAAACCTTTTACGTACCACAGATTTAGAAAGAGTTCTCAAGCATTCTTTGAGAATTCTTTGAAATAAGATACCAGACTACTTGTATAAAACTTCTAAATATGAACAGAGCTAATGCACCTGGTCTTTACTTTTACTGCACTTCTTCATTCAAGATTTGTGCTGTGAACAGTTCTCAATGTCACTGCTAATAGTAGTAATTAATTCTGGCATTTAGCATTTTCATTATGCGGAAGAGAACGTCAATTAAATGGCCGCCGCGACTTCGTTGGGTTGAGGGTCTTCCAATTTTCCATGACACTCTAACATAAACCAGGCTCAATTTCACGAATAACGCGCCTGATATTGTTCCTTAGGTCATTAGCTGTTTCTGGATTGTTTCCAAACCCATAATTTAAGATAACCCAATAAGAAGTAATCCAGTGGCATTAAACCACATGATCTTGGGGGCCAGTTAACATCCCCACCACGCGAAACGATGAAGCCTTGAACAGAAGGTCGACTGTTTCGTGAGTAGTATAACACGTGGTGTCTCCTTGCTGAACCAGACTTTTCTGAGATCCATACCTTCCAATTGAGGCGAAAATAATCTCTTATTATAGCCCAGTATTTTTCTTCATTGACGGTCAGAGACCGTCCATTGTCCATTTTGGACATTTTTGGACCAATGATTCCGCCGTACCAAAATTCATATCCAATGGTAAGCTTTTGAAATGAAATGGTCGTTTTTGGATCTTCATTGGATTCTCATTACTTCAAAAGTGGCAATTTTGTTTGTTAACGAAACCATTAATCCGAAAAGATGATTTTTCGACTAAAAGGAGGACGAACATCCAATTGATCCATATCGTAGTCGGAGAATACAGTCTATGGTTAAAATAATGTTATTAGGGTGTAACTTTATTTAAGTCCTGATGTTAAATCCGCCAACAGTGGTCGATGAAAGTTCTTGAACTTGCTGAAAGTTTATTTCCGTGGACTCTCGCTTACACTTTCACAAATAGCGACCATGTTTTCATTGGAGCGTTTGCTTTATTCACATACAGATGTTGCTTGATTTTTGACCGAACCAGTTGCCTCAAATTTTTCGATCAAAAATCGAACTGAACCTCTCGCAGGACGATTACGCACATCTTACGCTTCACGTAATGCATTGAATGCTTGGCGAACAAATGACCCATTTTGATAGTAAATTTTAACAATTTCTGCGGGTTGTGGAATAATATTTTCCAGTAACAATTGTAACCGTGTGAAAAATATGACTGCTATAGCTCCATAAACATGTCAGCTGTTGTATGTTAAAAGTAGGACACTCTTATTATTGGAAGACCGGTTATAATAAAATCTTCTTCAAATCTAATATTTTATGAAACGGTACATTCGTGACATTCCATTTCTTAAAGCAAGGACTCTCGGGAATGGCAAAATCTAGGGTTAATCTTCACAAAGAAATTGCTATTATGTTTTATTTACGTAATCCGCGTGTAAATTAAGTGGACCAAAGGTAATATTTCTTAAAAGCTTATCATTAAAACAATGACAAAAAGTCCATAGGATTGTTAAAATGCATTACTCCATAAAGATGAAACATTTAAAGCATTGGAAGATCAGTATGGCATAAATTGAACGAATATTTATGTATCTTTAAATGTTTAATAAATAAAAATATATAGTTGTAATCTTTATTGATTTAGTTTTATTTTAAGGGTGTTCAAAGTAAATTCCAAATATTGTGTTTTAGAGGCAATTGTCAAGTTTATCTACTTATTTGAAAATTGGGAATAGAAACATAAGGTTCCCTCTTTAAAATATGCTCTAACGTAATGGTAATGTAATTTACTATAATTGAAACACACATATAATATCTTTATACTCATGGAAAACTTTAAGAATCATTATATTATCTGGGGAAAATGTTAAGATTTATCGATACGTATAAGGTCAATTAATGTGCGGCAGTGGTGTAATGATTATTACATTCGTGGAAAGCCAACCAAAATTTCCCTCAATCCTCCACAAATCCCTCGTAAGACCGCATGGAACCCGTTCCCCCTTGCTCGGGGATGAGCAGGCTAACCACTCGCCACAACTACATTATGCATTTTATATAAGGGCTTTGCAAGTTTAATCTAATCTAAGATTTGTAATAACAAAATATTCTTTCTGTTGCTCAAGTTTACTACGCACAGCACAGCCCGACTCACTCACCCCATTCCACTTATTTGGTTCACTGCAGCAGCAATACTTCAAACTTATTAAACATTAGAACACAGGACCTAAGCTATACCTGATATTGAAAAAAAGAGGAATTTGTAACCTTTTGACTATGTCATCGTGTTAATGCTATTTCCCTAAATTGGTTTTGAAAACGCTGCTGTGAAAAGATGTAATAGTAAAATAAAACCCCGCCTGTTATCAAAAGCTTGTAGTGTTTAAGACATAACACATGTTCAAACAGTGGTTTTTTGATGAAGCTTCATCAACTGATACCATTGTAAACCGTGTATTGCATATCTTAAGTAGTATTTATCGGAATGGAAAGTAGTTCTGTAGTCTGTCACGCCATTTATGCATTAGCTATTACTCAAATGGAAGAAAATTGATAACATTGACATGATCGAGAAACGTCACAGTATGCTAAGCATTTGAGTGACAGATATTAGGGTGATTTATGGTTTTTTTTTTTTTTTAATGTTTTGTCTTTCGTAGAAGTATGTACCTGTCATACAGGAGGATAAAATATATCGTTAATCTTTATACTGCTCTTTAAATAGTATTTAAAGTGTAGAAATAGTAATATAGCTCAGACACAATGAATGTGGTGTAGTCTAAAAGTTTACACTGTATTGTCAAAGCCAAAATATTTTATGAAAACTTCTCTGAGAATATCCAAAAGGGCTATAAGAACTTGGAAGGGTAGAGAGGACTTATATCGCTGCAAATTCGCTTAAAATCTGAACATTTCATAGCGAGCGATTTACAAAAGTCTAAGGTACTATTCAATTGGAATGTTAAATAATTATAGCATCTTATAAATCTTATATTTAAAACTCGACAAATGCCTTTTTAAAAAGTTAGAGAGAAGCAGTATGAGCACGTACGAAACATGGCAGGGTTACTTATGCAATCATTAAGAGTATCCTAAGTAGAGTCCAGTTTGCTTTACTGAAAGCACAGTGTGATTTGCTAGAGGCTCCAGACTATTGTCTATAAAATGTATATTATTTAGATAATGGTTTGCAAATTTTAAAAGGTACTCTCAATGATTTAAAACAGCCTGCTCATGATCTGTGCTGAATCTTTTATACGTTTCTCCAAATCATGGAATACCTGTCCCAAAGTAGCAACATCAACAACTTCAAACTCCTGGCGTAAAGGGTCTTTGAGTAGTTCGATTGCATTTGTGTAAACTCTTCCTTTCAATAGGCCCCTAAGAAGGAGGTCTGAACGCATTATATCGGGAAATGTGAATTGTCAAACTCTTTTTTCGTGATCCATCACATTCACTTCTTAAACACACAATACGCGGTAAACGCATAGTTCTGCTTTTTGATGCTTTTTCACATAATTAGCCACTTGAGCAATTTGCGGTCTTCTGAATGTTGAGAAATGCTTCCTTTTGTCGCTAATTTTTAACCAATTTCTGGTTGCAGCACTTTGAGATATATCTTTCACCAAATTCAGTTCAAAATATTGTCTGGTATATTTTAAACGAATCTTGTTGCTAGTGTTTACAAACAAGAAAGACGAACTGTGGTTTGTGTTCACTAATCACATGTTACAACTGCCGAGATGCAGTGACGCGGAACAATGAAGGTTACTGGACGAATCCATTATGTTGCGGAGTTCCACGATGTTTGCATCGCTGAAGGTCTATAAATACCTTTACAATACATCATATAAAAGATATATATATATATATATATATATATATATATATATATAACGATTTGGGACCTCTAGCAAAAGAATCACCCTGTATATGATCTAAAGCTTTTGTATTTCCGATTATCGGCATATTATAGATAATATGCAGTCATGGATACCCCAAAGGGATGGAAAAATTGTCGACTCCAAGGCGGCATAATGGAAACATTCCAGAAATTAAGTTCGTACACAGAAATTTAAGATCAAACTTGATCAACGAGAAGAGCCTGATTTATCTTCATAGAATAATGTTTTCAAAAAGTACTTATCAATGCCACCATAATGATCTGAATCACAATTCTTTCATTCAGAAAAAAATATTTTCATTAATACTAATGTTTCTATTTTTCCCAACCAGCCATAAAGTGCATAGATTCCGTGCAGTGAATTTATAATAATAATAATAATAATAATAATAATAAAAAGGATAATAAAAACCATAGTATTGACAAAAGAAAAATGGAGTAACAGTACCAAATGGTTCCTGAATCTGAACAAGGAAAAGAACAAAGAATGAAGCCGAAGCGAAAACTGCAGGAACAGGCTACTAATTTAAACTGTTTTGCCTGCCGGAACAGTACTACTACATCAGAAGAGGATGTTAGAAGTAACCCGGTGTAGTTATCGGAGTTTACGCACGGTTGGTCTGTTGTACAAAATGATAATGCCGCGTATCAGCAATGACTTCCGGCTTGTGTTTTTTTGTCCCGTGGTGTTGAAAATGTCATCATTACAACTCTGCAGCTTGGAAGAACAAAGTGAAACAATACTGTTCCCATATGCAAACAACAGAACCAAAAGTGAATTGACTAGCAAGAACGCTTGGCTGGGAGAACAGTGTGTTGTTTATTTGCTTGTATTAATAGTTTGATAGAAAGCAAACGGTTGTAATGGACGCCGCACGGTTAATTTGGAATGCTAATGAAATGAAGATAATATTAATTAATGAACTAAGTTAAATACAAGTAGAGATCAATGATACATGATTTTACTAGAGTGTGTAATATGAAATAAATACATCTGTTCAATGCATATTTGGACCATTAACTCAAAAACATCTCTAAAGTCATAAGACATAATATATGAATAAACAGATTTATTAATATGAATCAAAATTAATAAATGTGGAATTTGTGAAGAAATAAACATACTATGAGCTAAAGTAACACACAGATGAAAATATTTCTTTATAGCTTATCATTATAATTAATGGAAACAATATAAAAAGCTTTTGTACACTTCAAATAATTCATCACAGCTGCATGGGAGAAAAATAGCACTATATATTTACACGCTAGTATGAGGTACAATTTAATTCCAGTCGTTTCTACAGAATTTTGTAAAGAAAGGGGACTTTTTAAAACAGCCTAGAATTGCTGTGGTATATGATTGTAAGTATTCACATTTAGTATGACCAAAAAATTAACGCAATACTAATACATTTTTGCTATGAAGAAGTATGAATATATACAAAAAATATAAATCTTATTATTGCAATATCTAAAATAATTTTAAAATATTTACCATTTATCTCATTTCTACAAGCATACCCTTAACTAAAAATGATCTAATTTATGTGAAGATACAGCATAATTTAAATTATTCTTTGAATATGCGAGGGAAAAAACACAGTTTGCATTCAGGAACCAAACTCTCGCCTACTACACATGAAGCAAACTGAGTAGATCCTGATGGTCTAGTGGTAACCATAGGGTCATAGACCCAAGATTGGAGTTTCAATCCCGGCCAAGGTCCATAGGTTATTTTTTCTGGAAGTAAAAATCCTAGGTATGGCTTCTTTTGGAAGGAAAGTAAAGCCATCGGTCCCTTGTCATAAATTTACGGCACGTAAAACAACCTGAAGTCTAAAGTAAGAGACCTCAGTAAAATTTATTAGCTGTTTCACGTCCTGAATTGAATGGGATGCTGGTGACCTGAAGTGTTAAACAGCGTCGGAAAATTAACAACAAATAAATAATTAAATATATATATATATATATATATATATATACAAAAAAAGCAAACTGAATACAACTAACACAAACAGCTCTAAACATTTCTGCTCGACCCTCTTAAGGTCATATACAATACCTTTGGCACTTAACACGTTAGTTTATTTACATTTATCCATTCTATAAGAACTGCTTCTAGGTTTCTATAAAATGTAAAGTTTAATACTTAATGTCTTAAATATGTTTTAATCATAACATAAAATATTCCCTTATATTATGAACATTTTAAATTATTGATTCTCAAAATATTCATAGTTAGAATTACATAAAAAGCGCAATTATAAAATTATTTCCAATATCTTTAACTTCTGTGAATTATATTCTTTCTATTATAAAAATAATATCTAAATTTATAATTGAATTTTAATAATTACAATGTATACAATGCAAATGTAGGGACAATTTATTTTCTGAAATTTTAAATTTTAAACACGATTTCCCCCCATTGTATTGGAATTTGTTTTCTATTCCACTTAAACTAAAGACTAAAGCTCAGATTGTTGACTTTAATAAAGAAATGTTTATGAAAAGTGACATGAAATTATCTGAAAAATTGTAGATGTTATGATGTTGTCTAAGAACTTTTTAGAAAATGAGGGACAGATTTAGGAGATAGATGCAAAGACAGTTATAGTGCTAACATGCAGATTTCAGTAGCACTTCTGTTATTTTAACTGTCTTTAATTCAGGATTTTTATCAAGATTGCACCTTTCTCATATTTCATTATAACAAGTCATCGGTAATTTCCTCCGCACCCGGATGATATGCACCGCATAGGAGAAAGTTGGTATTCCTACATTGCTGACATTCCTTTCTTCGAACCCGGCTTTAGCAGACAATCCGCACACCGTTGCTAAGATTTGGATTTTGGGGTGGTGCTTTGCCCTGGTGGTTAAGTCAACACAATAAACTATACGCTCGGCGCGTATAGTTTATTGTATTGTGTCTCGGCTACACGATGGCTGCGAAGTGATTTCAGAAATTATAAGGTGGAAAATAAATAAACATTTATTTTTGACCCCTCAAGCTGCATATACTTTCTTAACTCAATTAAGCTAAACTTAATTGTTATTATTGGCGCTAAAATATAAAATCTGTATTAGTATCCTATTTCTTAGCATTTATAGAGCTTAGTACGAACATATCTACTGAACAGCTCTTTGTTATCGTTACATATAGCTATGTCTCTGTTTTGCTTTGCTGCGTTATTTGAAAAATGCACGCTCATATATCATCTTGGGTCCTTAGTAACAAAATTCATATGAAATAATCATAAATAGCCATAAGTGGGCTTGAAATTAGCAGGAAAATGTACTTATCCTCAACTTCAAAATTTACACATCTATAGATTTATGTTTAAAGGCCAATTTTAGAAGTTCTTATCTTTAGCCACAAGAAATTTATAGCTTAGTAGTTTAACTAGTTGTAGCATACTAAAATGCTCTGAATGCTATATTACCTAAAAATAAAAAAATAAAAATATTACTGAAGTGACAGGGTTTAAAAAGTCATTAAATATAGGATAAAGAAAAACAGGCCAGCATATTTACAAATAGTTTTTAGATAATCAATGTTAGAGTTCGAGATGCCATTTTGAAAAAAAAATGTTTAATTAATTTTTGGCAGAACATGATTTTCAAAGCTTTTATTATAGGTTTCTTCATGTTATTAAGCGTTTTGTGTTCTAATACTTTAATTTAGACTTTTCTTGTATATATAATATTAGCAGATTGTAAAAGCATTGACAATAAGTGCCCCATTGCTGTATTTATAAATAATTATTAAAATGTAAAATACTCATTCTGAATGAGAATTACATAAAACAGTAATAAATATTAATTGAAAGGTGCAGTATATTTACATTTAATTGCTTCCATGTTTCATTTATAAACAGGACGAACTTCAGAACTTCTAGTTATCCATGTCGAAATGTTTAATGTGGAATCTACAGTGAGGTTATTTGAGTTATGGGCCGCTTGAGCGAGGTTGCTTACTGCGGAAGTGCAGCTGCAGCAATCGGAAAAAGAGAGACAGAGTAACTGCGTGTAAAGTTAGTTTATTTATTTTATGATTTATAAACGTTAAATGATATTTCATTTAAAATCGATAATAATAAACAATATAAGAGATGTTAAAAGTAATGTTCCTCATAGGCAATACATTGCCGGCATCTGCGTGAGAAAATTCCTGCATTTCATCTAAATTTTCTTCCATAAGAACACGGTGATTTGGAACACCTTTCTTGCCATTAAGAGATTCTGTATTTTATAACTTTTTAGCATGTTGGAGAACAGTTGTTCTACCTGTAACATGATTGCCAGAATATTCTCTTGCGAATAGTCATATCAACTTCTCTGCAAGAATCCTTTTTCGCATAGGTATAGGTACAGTTTTTCACGTCTATATGTATAATGAACTAATAAAACTAATGAAAGGATTTTCACAAAATGAAAGCGCTGAGTAACAAATGAACGCATCACCCATCACTAACAAAGCCTCGCTCAAACTTATTACCTGCACATGCATTATATGGCCTTGACAACTCAGGTTAGTCACTATACCCACTTTAAGATAAATCCAAACCTAATATGTTAATAATGATGATGATAATAATAATAATAATAATAATAATAATAATAATAATAATAATAATAATAATAATAATAATAATAATATTTTCTATCTTGAGCAGCAAATCGAATGTAAAACATGTGAGGAAAAATTATGTTATGACTGTTATATTTGTGATATTTTCATACCGGCATGGTTCAGTCACTTAAAATATCGGTCCCTTGCAGAACATGGGTGTATTGTTTGGAGCTTCACTCTACGAATCTTTTCAAAAGTACGCTTCATGAACGAATTCCGTACAGCGTGCCTTAAAAATCTTATGTAAAGCGCATAAATCCACAAAGATTCAATAAAGGTTGTAGTAGTCTTCAGCGATTTATATCGATTCTAGTAACCAAAGTGTATTAAGAGTTTCTCAGACTTTCCCATTAAATTAGACAATACTTTTAGCGACCTGCTCTTTTCGGATCGCTTTCAGGACTTCGTCAGATACTTTCAAGTTCTCATATCCTTCAAGGCTTTCGATTACATCGGAAAAGCGAACAGAGAAGGGGAGAGGACTGCATGCCTTCGTTAAACTTGATAAGGGTCAGGGATATTGGAGAGAATTTCAAGCATAGCGTTTATAAAAAGGCATGAGGTATTATGAGAGGTAATAGAACTCCATAAACCATTAATCAAGCAAGGAAAACGGAACCATTTTTCGTCCGCCATGTCGGGGTTGTTGTAAGCCGGACCACTAAACTTGAAGCAACGTGTCTGTTATAATTAATAGTGGAGACCATGTGGCTGGAGGGGACGCCTTTACAAGATTTTAAAGTTTTTGCAAACCGAAGCGAAAGGAAATAACATCCATATCCTCCCCTCCCAGGATCAAACTTCATTGTAAGAATACTTCCATAGAACTGGGAGTGCATAAAAGTCAACGTGTATAGTGATAGTGTGGTAGTGGGGGAAAATGTATCCAGAGAGAGCTATAGAAAGCAAAATAGCAATTTAAACTGCATTAGAAATGGCTAAATACACATGACATTCCCTCCATCAACTGTTTACATTTCTCAGTAACGGCTGAACTATACACAGTTGAAACTTGTTGGTGCAAAAAATGCATATATCTGTGTCAATGAAGTATATCTTAGATTATAATAGTAAAGAACTTATTTTACAAGTCACTTACTCATAAAAATATCCTCAAGAATCGTTGATATGAACATCCATACAAAATAATAATCTTCATAACTACATCTTCTTTCTAGGGGTGAAACAGTAACAACTGCGAAACTAAGAGCCATTTTAAATAAAATGGTAGTTGATCGCCAGTGATCTTTATCTGAAAATGAGAAATATTGAGAATCATTCTCACTTAAGAACAACAGAGAGCAGCATGTGGAGATCCTCAAGTATACCTATGCAAAAAAGAAGAAAAAAAAACTTTTGAAAATGGTTCACCTATAAGAAAAGTAAATTTTCTTTTGGTTTCCTATTCGTTGAAAAAAACGCCAATCGTAAATTTGTGAATTTTTCAACAACAATTTTCAAACAGACTCAGAAACGTTTTTCATCTCACATTAGCTTCAATAATTTTTCAAAGAACATTATCTATGACTTCTTAATAATAGAAATTTCCGTAACAGTTTGTTACGATCTAACTATCAATTTTGAAATTCAAATGAAGTGCTTGCAAAAATTTTGTAAAAGAGTGCTGTCATAGAGATCGTGTTCAATCACATAGCGTGAGCTTGCCTTAAATCAATACTTGTATGCTTAAGACTTAAGTCATTCTACGGTATGCATACATTTATAATTTTGTATTAAAGTTTTACAAACAGCATGTATTACAATGCCTATACATATACCTGTAGAACTTTTGTCGGTAGATAGCTTTTAGAGGGTGGCCCATGAAAAATGGGCCTGGTGAAAAAATTGGGCACTGTATATTTTGCGGCAACACTTGTGTCCACTTAGTTTCTTAAATATTCGTGGCCTGTTTGTTTATTTATTTATTTCGTGTTCGTAACTTAATTCATTGTATGCCTTTTAATCGCCAAATCCTATGTAGAAAATGTGCCTGTAAAATTTCCCACATTGCTCATGTACGCCTTCTCTATTGTAACCCTTTGTTGCAGAAAAAACATCTTGCATAACAGAGCTCTGAACACTTACTCATGGCACAAGCCATTTCCTCGTATTGACACGCAGTACGTTGAAATTTACTACTATAGCAATATTGCTTATTTTTCCTTTCCTTTTTCCTTCAGTGTTCCTTCATTATCTGGTTCGCCTTGGCCTTGGTTTTATGCACGCCTGAGGTCGTGACAATATTTCATGGGCTACCGAGTGTATAGAATGGAAACTGGTAAGCGTTGAGAACTTGTATGAGACAAAAAAGTCTTTTCTTTTAACCTTTATTTTAATACCATTATGTCCTAATGAGGTTTTTTATTCTTAGATGACGTGTGCGTTATTCAATATTATTTGTTGTACATTTTGAAACTATCAATAGTTATTTACTAACTTGGAGCAATGCACCTGATGTGAACTAATAGAAATGGTCTGTGAATAAAATACAGCGAAAGCATCACAGCGTCTTTATTAACGATTGCGGGATCGCTGTTTCCCTCATTCGAAGTTTGCTGCTGTGTATCAACATCTGCCTGAGACCGCATTATTTAAAAGATTACCTGGACAGGGACGAGGGCGCACAGTGCGATTCAAACAAAACGTTCTCTTACATCTGGAGCAAAATCTCTTCATTAGCACTCCTGCAAGTGCGAATACATTCTTCATGAGTAGCGGCTGTAACCATTCACAGGCAACGCGTGGACAATCTGGACAAGTCGATTATCCACTACGATTACAATTTTTGTAAAGATATCTGGAAGAGTGTCAAATGCATCCTACATATTCGCCCTCCTCTGTACTGTTTACTAATGAACCATCGTTCGGATGTGATGAAGACTTCAATATTCATAATTCACATATTTGGAATGACAAGAATCCCTAGATCCCTGCGTAATTGGGCCATCTCTCCGATCTGTTCGGTTAAATGACATCATCTACTACAATGATTACGGAAATGTTGGCTCAATTGTTGGAGGCCATGTGACTGGCTACAAGATGAATGTGGTCTAGCACGATAGGGCGCAGGCACATTTTACTGCTCATGTGCGAGTCATCAACGATTTCCAAGGAAGTGGATTGGCAAAGTACGATGTTCTCCCTCCCAATATGCTCGGGTCCCTTTTGTGTGTGTGGTCAAATGCTCTTAAACACAGACAAATGTGGATATGGTTGCAGAAGCCGGAAACGTTAAATACAAATTTGCAGTCTTTGGTCCACGTCCCGACTATGTAACGTTTGTGTAGAGTTTAACGGAGGCAACTTTGAACCTCTTTTGTAAAATTTATTGTAATATTTTTATGAATGTGTCAAAATAAATGGTTTACGTTACTTAAGATGTGATGTTCTTGATGTTCTTGAAAAGTATGTTTTGATGTCTCGTACTAGTTCTCAGAATTTATCTATGTATATTTTTTCTACAGAGAGCATATGAAGCGTTTGCAACACTTAATGTAAGAATATGATTGCAATCATATGTAACTTCTACTTGTATCAATGTAGATGCCATCAATTCTCCTAACCTATTCGATATTTCGATGTTTTCATTGCTTCCCAATGAAACAACGGCCAATATCTGATCATGCTTGGAGCATGTTAACGTCTGTAACTGTAATGGCTTATATAATGTGTGTTATGATATAAAGTATAAAGGAAGCGCGAAAGTCTGTCCCATCTTTGTCAGTGAATGGCCAAATGTCCTTGCCACGCTTCAAGCCGGAAGTCTTTACAGCTAGAGAGCATTCTTTGCATTCTCCATATTGTCAGTTCATCTGCAGTCTATAGCTTGACTTTTATGATAAATGATGAAGCATTTCCCTTGTAATATAAGAACTATACAGACTAGTATATTCTCATATTCTCATCAAGGAGTCCAAAGGTCTGTATCGAAAAAGGTACAAAATTCAAACCCTATCACTTTCCTCGGGCGTTGCCTTTTTACGAATGTGGAACAATAGTACCAACCCAAAGAAACCGCTCAGAGGCGGGGAAAATATCTTTGTGATTTTTGTTTGCGTTATTATCCTCTGCCGAGTTTTTGTTATTCTTCAATGGTTACCATCGTTAAACGAACTTTGAAAGAGTTTTCCTAACACGCGTTCGTCCGCACACGAAGCAGCTGTTGTTTCCCCTCCCTCCTATTCCTCCCCCTCCTTCTCCCACTCAGCTACAATTGTAAAAGTCTGGGGAAGCTTATAACGGAAGAGAGGTTGAAATTGAAGAGAATAATCGTTAAGGGGTGTAGGTATACAGTAATTGTTGTCGTTGGGGTTGGAAAAAGTGCGGCAGCGATTGGATATAAGTCGAGACTGGCGCGTGTGGTGGTTCTTTCTTTGTGTGTTGGAAGAAGGGTTGAGATTGACTCAATAGTTCGGGTTCCATTACCTTGCGCTGAAGTTCAGGCATTTCTGTGTCAATAAACTGAACTGAACATCAGATCAGCCGATTCAGAAATTAGAAGTCAACCACTGAAGTGAACTACCGTAAAGCTAATAATAGCATCTGGCTATTATTTTTTTCTCCAATAAAATTGTTTCTCAACTAGTATGAAATAATCAAAAACATTTAAACCTTTGATGTTACTAACTAATTTAATTAATCAATTAATTTACACACGAGGAAAGTGCAAGCACACAGCTTGCTTAATCGTTTTAGATAATGTTCCGCATCCCATGTGAAAAATGTGGCAAGCTCACTATAGAGAACGGTTTTTTTTTTTTTTTTTTTTTTTTTATTATCGCTTTCATCGTCTTCCCTTATTCCCGCTTCAAAAGAATCTATAGGAATACTTTCAACCAACCATTACTCATGCAAATTCTCTGTAACCCATTGGTTTATACTGTAATATTTCTTTTAGTGTCCGACTAGGTTACATTCTTTGAGCGTGAGATAAAATGTACCTCTTTTCTACTCTGAGCCCAAAACATGGTTTCAAGAGACGATTAAATTTCTAAATGCTTAGCTACTGAACATTCTATTCTTCAGAAAATTGTTCAAATGTTTGAATAAGTGAAAGTCAGTTAGTGAAAAGAAATGGCGGAATGTGCTGATGAAGTAAAGTTTCGTAACCCAGTTCATTCAGGTTCTGGAGTGTTCTTTGCGAGGTGTGGCTAGGCGTTATCATGAAGAAGGTTAGGGTATTGTCTATAGATTAGGTTTTGATGTGTTTCGTAAATTTTCTGGTACATTTTGTCAATTACTTGTCATGTTTCTTCGGAGCATTTATTTCGCCAGAAGTAGAAGATTGTAGAATATTAAACCAGTCTCAAACCTCCATACAGTCACCATACTGTGATGTAATTTTGGTTTAGCGAAGTGTTCCGTTATTTCCTCAAGACACACTCATTACTGATTGCTGAGATTACAACAGGGAAATCATTTTTCATAGCAGGTCACAATTTAATCCAAAAAGATCTACTTTTTGTTGCGCAAAAGCAGAGAAGAACATGCTTCAAACCCATGCCGTTTTCTATGCTCACTTAATTCTTTCATTTAACTCATAGAAACTCTTAGAAACTTCCGTGCAATTTCTGGCTTTCCATTTCTTCATCCTTCCAGGTATTAGGTTCTTACTCTCTTATATTAATTGAGATACTCAATATGTGTTTATTGTATAACCTTAGTGGTTACCTATTTTCTTAATCTTTTGTTAACATCAATACTAGAATAATATTAAGCTCAGTGATGCTAAATCTAATTTTGGAAGCCCAAATTGTAATAATAATAATAATAATAATAATAATAATAATAATAATAATAATAATAATAATAATAATAAATATATTTGAAGTGATTATGCTATTGGCTATTCATTTTTTTTTAATGGTGTTTAACGCCGTTTTACAACTAAGGCACCACAGGCAGTGGACACTGATGATACATGAAACGAAATGATATATTTGGAAAGGATTTTTTATGGAAGAAAATCTTCCAGACCTACGTTTAGGGTACCTCCACGGCATTTGCCATTTATAAGAACTGAGGAAAAATCTATAAAAACCTGAATCAGGGAGAACTTCGGGTGAGATTTCAACCCCAGACCTCCCGCTCACGAGTTCGCGCCTTAACGATCTCGGTCACCTGTGACAGTGACTATGCACACACACACAAGCGCGCGCGCACACACATATATACATACACAGAGTGTTTCAGAAATACTTTTACAAACCTTGGTAGCGGGTTCGTCACAGCAGAACAAGAAAAAATGTCATATAGACATATGCCCGGAAATGCTTAGTTTTTGAGTTATTAATTAAATTTTACTAAAACCCAATAAACACGTTCATAATAAATGTTCAAATCCCTTACCTCCACACACATAGGCTCTCGACTGTTCACGGACTATCGCACCCTTTCAAGTACTCCCATAAGATATCGAGCGGTTTCGCATGGCACATCTCTGCATTAGGAATGTCTGCTACATAAACCAATTGTTTTAGGTGGCCCCATGGATAAAATTCCATAGGTTTGAATTCGAGGAACGTGCAGGCCATGGAACTGGCTCTCTTCTACCTATCCATTTGCCATGGTAGATATTAGGCAGTACATCTCGAACAATGAGGCTATAAGGTGCTGGAGCCCCATCATGCATAAACCACATGGTTCTTAATTGCAAGGGCACGAAATGGATAACCAGCCATGGTTAAACATAACACAACATGCAACACAAGTGAAACGTGAGGAACAGATTAACCAAGAATGTACGCAAATGACAAATATAAACAAGTCTCCTTGGCAACGCATTGCCATCTAGGATATAATGAGTGCATCAGCAGACTTGTATCGATAGCATCATTCCATTACATAACAAAACTAATTTTATTTTCGGTTACGAACTCAAGTCGTTAGATTGTACCTTGAAACTTGTTGGAGTAATAAGTCAAAAACTAAGGATTTCCGTTTTTTTTTTTTTTCCTTCTTGTTTTGCTGAGAGGAGCCCGCCACCAAAGTTTGTAAAAGTATTTCTGAAATATTCTGTATACTGATACATTAATTACATTGTAATTCAGTATATTGTCTCATTTTATCTGATGATCCCTAACATTCTACGAAAACTAAGTCAAGGGAATATGTGCCTTTCCTTTATTTCTGAATAACTCATTTAGAAGGAAAGCTCTGTGTTCCTTGAGACGAGATATATGATCAATAAGAAAGCGTGCCTGCTCGAACGGTTCTTTCCCGTCTATAATTTTCCATGCATATCGAGTGGAGCTCAGCAGTAGTCCCCACATGTTTGTGTTCATTACCATATTCTACCGCTTGATGATTACGGGCTTAGGATTCCAACGAAACGGTACCTCCGTCACAAGCAACGGACGATTAGACTCGCGTCCAGCTTTCCGATACTCGGACTGGAGTTTTGTCATGTAACTCTTTCGATCCTTTGTTTCGATTTAGCAATTACTCACGCAACTACGGCGTCCATTGCCCGAGAAAGCGTTCTGATAACTGTCACCTGGACGAAAGGCTGGATTTCCCACTGAGCTCCAAGGATCGTAGAGACAAACGGTGGCCATTGTGAATAAAGCTATATGGGGAAATCTAGAATTTAAGTTTATTGTATAGTATTTTGCAGAACATAACTGAGGGGGAAAAAAACGCTATACAGTACGAAATATACGGGATCTTTTTCTCAAAACTTTTCCACTCTTGAATAACTATTTATTTGGCATAAATTTAATTGAAAGACAAACACGTCAATTTAGATATTGAAGGAGTAACTAAAAATCAATGGTGATTACAGTTTCATCTCCTTACTCTCAGAAAACGGCTTCCTGTATTTTTTTTAGTTTAAAAAGTGTTATCACAACTTTTGTTCTTTTTTAATTCTTGCCTTACAGAGTGCCATTGTTTGAATTTGGACAGAATAAATATGCATATATATTATATGTTTTTACTACTGAGGCATCACGGGCGGTGGACACGAATGATACATGAGATGAAATGATAAATACAGGAAGGGATTTTTTTTTAAGGAAGGAAACGTTCCAGGCCTAAGTTTAGGGTATTTCCCAAGTATTTGCCATTTATGAGAACTGAGGAAAACCTGGAAAAGCCTTAGGTAGGACGGTCCTGGCAGGATTTGAACCCCAGACCTCCCGTTTACGAGTTCGTGCCTTAATGACCTCTGCCACCCGTGGCGGTAGAATAATATTATAAAAATACTCAGGATTTAATTCAACGTAATATTTTTTTAAAATAATGGTTGTATATTCCCAACAGAAAAGACCAAAATGTAAGCGGATGAATAAGAAATTCCGAAATAAACTATATAATGTTGATTTTTCATGCTACAAATAATTTATTTTTCATTCTATCCAAATTGAAACAACAGTAACAACAATCCAGGTTGCCAGACAACGATAGAAAACAAAATATCTGATAATCATTGCAACCTATTTAAAATTTAAGCATCAAAAGCAAAGAAATGTCATTTTAAATTTCAAAGTATTGATGACTGGGGGGTGTGGAGCTTATTTTGACTGTTGTTTGAAACTGGAGAGTATAAAAAAGATATCTGTTAGTTTTAGGATGAAAAAAATTATTTTTTGGTAGAATTCTAGTAATTACAATCTGTTTTAGAACTGTTAATAGCCAGCTTACAGTCTGTTCTTTCTTGCAGAGCATTCCATACCATTTTGAAACAATTTACTAATATAGAAAAACTACTTAATTAAATACTCAATAGTTTTATAGTATTATTCTGCCCAAATTAAAACAACAATAACAGGTTGGCAGGCAACGATAAAATAAAATAATAAAATAAAAGTGTGATAACGATTGCATATTCTTTAAAATTTAAGCATAAAAATGTAGAGGTGTTATTTCAAATTTCAAAGTGGATGTAGCTGGGGATAAGGAGGTGAAACTTGAAATTTAATCAACATTGGTGTTTAACTTCTCTCCTAATATCCAAATTTTGTTTAGAATAAATTTAGAATTAACTTCTCTCCTAATATCCAAATTTTGTTTAGAATAAATTTAGAATTAATAGATAGTTATTCGGAATGGGAAGTTTTGAAATCAAGGCCCTGTACATTTATTATGTTATAATTTTGTTAACTGGAGTCAATAACAAACTTTTGAGGTTACAGGTTAAGTTAATCTTTGAGAGACTTGCTGCCAAAGGCTTCAGTGGTGCCTTGAAGATAATAGAACTCACTCTTAAGTAAAGAAGCTATTTCGAAGGTTGAATCTGCATATCCCGGATATGAATAACTGCGATATTGTTAAAAAACCATACTTATATAGGCACAATTCTTAATCTGGAAATGGGTGTATTATGTTTCGCCAAGCTACATGAGCATCTGCAAAGGAAGATAAAAAAATGACAAGAAGCTATGATATCGGACCTAACTGCAGTGTAGCAGTTGAGTGGAGCTTGTATTCCTACTGAAAAGGAGGCTAGCCTCAGAGACTTAAAGTGCTATATGACAGTGGTCGTGCCCTACATTGCAGAGGGGATGTTTGGAATACCACTGAGACATTAGACCACCCCGTGGGTTGTGATGTGTCTGATATCGCTATATGTTATTTGACTAATGGAGGGAGTTGCCTAAAAATGTTGTCCCTGACATAACACGCAGGTAGTTTGTGTATGTGAGCGACATATGACGTCTGAACTGGGCTCGTGCTCTTCTCTCTGGCCATCATGTTGCGTTACAATCGATATCTACCTCTAAGTATCGATTGCAGACAAGAGTCAAGCGAGTTTGAGAGCGCAAATTTGTGGCATTATGTATTGCCTCTTAAAAATTTCATGTATATCACTATTACATCTTCTGTTTAGGTACTTTACGTTGTCTCAAGTTAATCTGGTGCTATAAATATGTCATAATAATACTTTCAAGCATATGCATCTATATTTTCTTTAGCAACAGAAAAGACTTCGGAAGAGAGCAGATAAGTATAGTTAAAACTTTAGAAGTGAATGGAATAGGAAAAAAATATTTTAAACTGGCACAGTTAAATACTTAAGGCCTTCTACTCCATTCAGAAAGTTCTAATTAACACAATGAATGTGATACAAGTCATGTAGCCAAATATTTCCACTGCGACATCTACACTTGAGTTTATGTCTAACAGATGAAATTGCACTAATGCACCAATTAATTAATGTATATATTTGTTCTGGCAAGAGTTAACACCATGGGGCTTTCTTTTCACTCTGCCAGACTTTAACACCAGCGAAATACATAGTGCACATAGTTATGTATAATATACATTAATATATAGACGAAGTTGACAGCTATTAGAGCTCCACTGGTTCTTAAATATTTTTGATGGGGAGGAGAAGAAGAAGAAGAAGAAGAAGAAAGGCGTGAAGGCTAACTATTGCGTACCTAGAATTGAGGAGATGATATTTTAATCTACGCTTAAATTGCATTATTGTCCGTAAATCTCTGACTTCCGGAGGAAGGGAGTTCCAGAATCTGGAAAGTAACACGCTGAATGAGGTAGAGTAGAAATATGTTCGGTGACGAAAGGTAGACAGTGATGTCATATTCCGGGTCCGAGATAGGAACAGTATACAATGCAAGAGGCTTTGTATAATAAACATGATATAAAATGACTTATTTAATCTAGTTTTTTTTTAAACGAGTGAAAAGCAATGTTGAGTTACAAGATAGAATTAACGATTAGACATATATTACCCAAGCCTAGAGTTTATAATTGAAGAGTGTATAAAATCTTAAGTTTTTGGCTACCTAAAGTAAACGATAGTTAGGCTGTAAGTTAAATTAATTAATATATAAAGAGGCCAAATTAATTAATGTAACATACATAATTATAAACAAAAGTTATATAACATAGGAGTCAAGAGGGGATAGAAAAATGTGGTAAAATAGGTAGTTTCAATAGCTGTTTATAAAAATTGAAATATAAATGAACCGATTAAGCAAGATTCGTTAAAATTTATTTTATACACTGTCCGACATTCCCTCGGAAGCATGTTACAACTATTAGTAAAGAAATGATATATGATAAAGAATAGAAACATTTCGGAATCAACGTGGTGAGATTACTCAGTTAAAAAATATGCAACCTGTTTTTTATTTTTTTGCTGTAAATTGTACCTGATAATTTATAATAACATTAATTTTAACTTATTATTTTAACACCTATTGATTTCTTATAAAATGGTTGCTCTATACAATGTTTATTATCCATTATCAGTATACTTATAGAATATTTACGTTAAATACTTTATTTGTATATAAAATGGAAACGACATTAACTACGATTAATGCATTTCTTTCAAAACGACTCCACCAAAGTCGGTGCAAATATATCTTTATGTAAAACAATAAAAGTATTCATATCACTAACACTTTTCAACCCCCTTCAGCTTCTTTAATGAAATATTTGAACTGTGCTTTCTAATTGCCCAGGCTACATTTGGTTCCCTTACAATTTAGTATCCCTGCTCCTTAGGATAATTGCAAACAAACGTAGGTCAATTTTTGGAATATTGATATACATGAAGGTCTTCACACTCCCTCCCATCGCCTGGGTATTCCTACAACAATATGAATATTAATTATATGTAGATAATTCATTCGGTTGTGACAGGATAATATTTTAGTATAGCGCTTTGATTGTGCTGTTGAGAGATGAAAGTATAATCAACTAAACAAAAATTTTGAACGGGTTCCAAAAGAATTTTTGTTATCACAGATTAAAAACAGCGAAAATGTCTAAAATAATATATAAATATAAAGATAAAGTATTAAAGTGTGTTTATATTTCTGTATTATCATCAAAGCTGATATTGTTGATTATTACTAAATAAAACAGTTCCATTATAAAATAAATTCTAAAATAAACGTTTAGAAAACGCTTAAGAGCATCTTTTATAGATTCCTATGAACAGCAATCTCATATTAAGTTACTTTCAGTGGTATTAATATACCGAATAAAAACTTCGCGCTTATTATGCAGGATCTTGGTTGAGAGCTAAACGTAATTTTTAACGCTTTTTCGTCTTATTTTTTATTTTAGACAACAGATAATAAAGCCATAATCATTTTAATTTATAACTTTTATTTTTATTGTTTACACTTATACAGGACAGCTATATCCGTAAAGAATACGTTATTGAAATAAGTTGCTCTCTGCTAGTGTACGGAATAGAACAAGAAAGCTCCCAGTTTTTGCTTTCCTCGCTCTCAGTTTATCCTTGCAGGTGAAAGAGGCAATCCTACGCTCTCCAGAGACGTAACTACAGTAACCAATTATTCAAACGTTCGTTATACCCCGAGAGGTGTGAGATTACGATAAAATGCCAGCTAACGTGTTAGCAATCGATCCCATGTAGCTCTAACATTAATCAATAAAAAACGTTTTAAAAGTGATACAAGGGCAGACTGTAAAGTTTTCGTTTTCAATATTAGGTAACCATATAATTAACAAGATAATTTTTTACAGATTTTACTTATTTACATAACTATTTAATGAGACTTGGGCCCAACGTCACAAATCAAAGCTGAAGTAGCAGTCAAAACAGTGGTAAAGTTAGTTCCATATGCAGAATCAATCTTTGGGACGCTAAATGAATTTTAGTAATTTTATTATATTCAGAGAGACAAAGCACTATTGTAATATTTTAAACCTGCGAGATAATAAATTTCGTGATTAACGGACCCACTTGCAGAAATTAGTAATTTTTCGTGAAGACAATACACCTGCTCTCAAAATTGTTTTAGCAAAATTGTTGGAACATCTACCCTGCTCCCCAGACTTGACTCCCTCTGACCTCCATCTGTTCTTCCTCATTGGTTAGCGTTTTTCATCAAAACAAAAATCGATTCCGGCTATAGATACCTTGCAGAAAACAAATTCAGAGATGGGATAATTGGGATTGAAACATCGCTAGAATAAATATATCGGCCTTAAGAGAGACAGATTGAAAAATAAAAATAAAGTTAAAATTAAAATCTTGTTCTTTCATTCTAAAGTGGAGAACTTGTTAGGTCGCCCTCGTATATTGTGATATATGTATTCTTATGATTTGTAGGAAATGAAAACACCTCGTTTCCTAAAGCATATTTTGTTTATAGCAATCATTTTATACGCTTTTATGGCAATATCTGCATTACAAAATGTATTTCTGGTTCATTGCTTGTTCTAAAAGTAATGCTCACAATAAAATTTAGGGTAACCTCCCATGAACAGCGGCGTTAAAAACATTTTGTTACTTTCCAAGAGAATGTATTTTCAACACATATGGGCACGCCACAGGGTAGAAAAACTGGAGAATGACAATTAACAGAGAATGCATTAAACATAAAGCAATCTCTCTTGGCATCCTCTGTTTCTTCCCTCTGAGCCCAACTCAGAACGACATTTGTGCAGGTGAAGTATTAATGAATTATTATTGTGGTGTGTGACGTGCGCGAAATAAACGTTAAAGGAAAATACGAGCGTATATCGTTATGCCAAAAACAAAATATAGTAAACTTTATTCTGTTTTAAAATTGTATTGAAAATGAAACATTTAAAAATTAAAAATGTTTCAACACTTAAAAATGAAAGTGCTTTGAAAGAAAAATATTATATTTTAACACTAGCAGTCTGAATTATAATTTGGATTACCTGAATCTTCTTCTTAATTCTCAATATCACATTTTCTCCTAAGAATTAAACGAATAACTTAGCAGAATATTAGTTGTAATATTTGAATGAACTGACCGGTACAATCTAAATGAACAAAACAATGTAAAATAGAAACTTATTTGCTTTGATACAATTAGAATATCATACTAAATACACCTAGATTAGAAGTTAAAAAAAATACAAATATTTTATTCCTTTGAATTAATTCTATATGGCTGACTCTAATGATAGAAGTATAGGGGCCAACTCATTGTGAGTAAAGACTTTTTAAAATTTAAATAAATAAATATTAACCCGCTTGGTTTTTCGGCGAAAGAGGCATTGTGATAATGCTTGTAAATACTTGATACTATGCACAAAAAGGAAAAAAAAAAAAAAAAAAAACACTTTCTATATAAGAAGGGATGTATATTTCTTATTTTAGGTCGAAGGTAGCCAAACACTTATATATTTATAGCAAAAACTTACCGTTATCAAGAAAACTAATATGTAGTGTTAGTGAAATAACTTGCAAATATAAATTTATTCTAAAAGTACTCGCTCAATGATAATGCTTTGAGGTAAAGAACAGTCTAAATCACTTCAGTTTCCTCTTCAAACGCGAAAGGCCGGGCCCGATTCCGGTTGGGCTAGCTACCTAATAGATTTTATTCAAGGCTTTCTCCATTCTTAAAATGAATGATTTGGTTACATAGGGCACATTCGAAATCATTCGAAATCATTCAGTCGAGTGATCATGCACAATAGATCTCAAGATCGCAAAGCGATTATCATTAAAATATTAAAGATAAAGATCATTAAATTGCCGAAACCAACATATCAACCAACCCTCTTGTATTGGGGCTATGTAACAAGATAAGAAATATTAACTGCAAAGAGAAAATTATCATAAAATTGTGTAAACTAGAGAAACTTTATGTAGTTGTATTTAATTGTGAACGATGCTTGGGATTTAATCTGTTTCTTAAAGGGAAATTAGGAATCTTCTTTAATATATCATTGTTAAATATATGCATCTTATACAAAACTGCCGACTTAGAAGAACTTACTTTTTTACATTGCATTCTGTTTTAAGGATTGTAAATTTCCACTTCTCTCTATTGGTATATTTTATCAAATGTACCTTACCTCTTCACCTCTAAATTTAATAAATAATGTAATGAGTGCTCTCTATAGTATTTGAATATTATATTGTTCCAACTTGGCCAAAATCCCCAAAAGACTACCCAAAAACTGTTTTCCCTTCGGCGATTTTGTCGAATATCTCTTGTAACAAGCGAGCTGCTGCTATACAGTTTTTACGTACTTCTTCATAAATGAGTGCCATGTCTAAACAAATGCTACTGGTGAGCTTTTCCATGATTAAGGCTTAATATTCATAATCGTTAAGAATATTAAGCTCGGTAATGCCAAATTTGTTTTTGTCAATACAAATAATTCATATACACTTTAGAGGTGAAGTTATATCAGAAGGCTTCGAGTTATAAAAATAGGAATGGTTCTCTTTGTCTGAAACCTGTTGGTCTATCTATTATTATAATCGGAGTGCATGAAGCTTACAGCATTAATCTATTACAGTTCATGAAAGATAATACTGAAATGTATTTGTTTGCTTTTTTGCTTTTCAACACCCAAAATGGTATGAGAAATTTTTCATTCATTTATAGAGTGAAATCTCCCATAAAATGATGTCAATGAGTCTTCTTTGGACCTATATATTAAATAAATTGAGAAATTATGTGTTTATATATTTTTAAAATTGGATTATGGGATGAAATTTTCACAAATGATGATGAACATATTATTATGTTGGTGACCAAGCAATCGTAGCAAGCAGTGAAGATACAGAGAGCAACATAACTTTTAAGAAAATTAGGATAAAGTATAGTTTCTAAATTTTAAACACTAAATCCTTTGAACCATAAGGTCCAAATTAGTAATACATAATATATTATTAAAATTTCATAATTTTAAGTTTTAGATTGTGATGTCATGCCTTGGAGAAATAGACATTAATGGCCAAATTGGACGACTCCATACGACGACAGGGACTATATAACTGACGTTGATAAAGAACAGAGATGGCTAATAAAATTTTATAAATTGGTGGTATACCAATATACACAGGTAAACTGCACGTTATAGCTTATTGAATAGAAGAAACGCACATTTTCGGAAAATATTAAACATTAAACATCCGAAAAATATAGTTAGAGAATACAGACATTCTTCAATGAAGCGAGTAAAAATGAATTAGGAATTACTTACAAGAAAAGTAATATGTTTCGGAACAATTAGATGGGAAAAATAAAGCGTCTAAGAACACAGTGGGATAACCAATCGTTTGAGGCTTAATAGTATTATAAATGCAGTAAAGAAGAACATATTTACATTTTTGAAGATGACTCATACATGTCTAGCTTTGAGACGACAGTGGAATGATTACAGCTTCATTTATCGATTTTTAAAAATACCATACAATTAGTTCGCAACAGATGCTTTTAGATTACTCTAAAAACCCTTCATTAAAGAGCTAACTCTCCCGAAGCAAAGTTTGTGTACTGTCAAAGAACACGCATTCATGCAATATAAACTTGTTAATGTCTTACAACAAGAAATTATTCATGTCACGTTTTGTGATATTTATATTTAACTGACTAGAACATATTACGCGTTTTATAGAATGGCGTGCGTAAGTTGCACAACAAAACTTGGCCATTTATCCTCTCTCTCCCCCTTTTTTTGTACGCAGGACTCCTGGTTTGAACACTAACACTCTTAACTACCATTTAGGTAGACGTCGAAGATTGTCGCTTATAAATAAACTATACGTCATTACGAAGAAATTCGGCATCGCCTGCAGGTACCATAATTCAGTGCGGCCGTCTGCTCTTTACCTAGCGTAAACAAAAGCAGCGTTTGTGTCAGATACCCTAATGGAGATAATGAGAGGTAGTTATGCTGTTGTAGTATATAAGTATGAAATTATGTTACCGCTAATATCGCCACATAGAATCTGTTAGGATATTTTTATATCCCGATATCCTCTTATTTAGAGGCCTTTACACATCCGAAGCAGTCTGGAGTAACAAATATTTTTTGGCAAATGACAATGTCTACAGTTTTTTCATTTCCTCAGACATAATTAGTGACTCTATAGTTCCTTGTATGACCACAGTAATGAATAAGCAACTCCTTCTGTTCCCGCCTTTATAGAACCGAAACGAGGTCTTAACTCGTAAGGTGATAAGCTCTGTTAGGGCCGAAGCAAATGATGTACAGCTTTAACATGCAGTTGGCTTTCTACTACGCAAAGAAGTTACAAGCTCCTGATTGCCAGAATCTTAAATTGAAACGCATGTTCACAAATGTTCACAAAAACTGTTCCATATATTGGATCACCCAATTATAAGTTGCCTGATATGACATCATGTGTAAGGCCAATAGCAGTTAATATATACCAGGGTGCGTCCTAAGTTTGCGGCCTCGCACATAAGTCCCTTATCTGCTATCATAGTTAAGATATAGTTGCGTAAAGAAGGATATATGTGGAAGATAATGACATGTTCAAAATGAAGTATCGAGCTGTTATTAAGTTCTTCACAAAAGAAGCACTTACTCCAATGAAAGTAAACAGCGATTGGACGGAGTATATGGTGAAGCAACCCCCTCATATTCTACTGTAAAAGAACGAGTCAAATTTTTTCGAGTGGGTCCAGAAAACATTGAAGACGAAGAGCGTGCAGGTCGGTCTTTGGAGGGGCTCAATCCTGAAAACATCGCTTTTGCGGAAGGAGAAATTATGGAAGACACGCGGCTCAAAATTACACAAATAGCAGCAAGGTTGGGCCTTTCTAAAACAGCAGTCCTTCGAATTATGCATTAACATTTAAACATGAATAAGGTTAGTGCAAGATGGGTGCCTAGACTTCTTTCCCCAGTACAAAACCAGCAACAAGTCATCTGAGACATTTTTGGAGCTTTGCCGTATTTTCCGTCCTCAAAAGGTAAAAAAAAAAAAAAAAAAAATTGTTTGATGATGTTCTGTAATTTCTTCTTTGTTCATAGTTACCTTGACAGCCGGCAGAAAAAAAAAAGGATATTGAAATATTCTTTTTTCCTAACTTCATCTAGCTGAGCAAACAACACAGCCGAATCACTCATTGTAAATTAGTAATTTACATACAAATAACTTGCAATGTCAATTTCTACCATATTTTCTTTATGTGATCGCTATTAAGTCGAATTATATTAGCGATTTCAAAATAATTTTAATGGGGAGAAATACGATTTCTTTTTAAGTGTTCGAACTTAATAAATTATAACTTTCTTAGAAATTTTATTTTGTTCCTATACAAAGAATCCCAATTAATAACCTAAAGGTATAAACTAAACAAAATATAACAAAATTAAAACATTGTGACAAATTATATATACTTAAAATACAACATTAGCATTTCTCATATTTCAATAAAATTATAAATAGACTCATCAATAGCAGTCAGCTCTTTTTTTATTTAATAGTGTTTAACGCCCGTTTTTACTACCGAGGCACCACAGGCGACGGACACTGGTGATACATGAAATGAAATGATATATTGGGAAAGGATTTTTAAGGAAGGAAACGTTCCAGGCCTAAGTTTAGGGTACCTCCCCTGCATTTGCCATTTATGAGGACTGAGGAAAACCTGGAAAAACCTCAGGCAGGGAGGACGGTCTTGATGGAATTCGAAATTAAGACCTTCCGCTCAAGAGTCCGCTCCCTAACGACCTCGGCCATTTGTGGCAGTCAGTCAGATCTTAAGGAAATTTTATGATAATATTATATTGTTCATGCACAAGAACAACCGCCACGGGTGGCCGAGGTCGTTAAGGCATGGACTCGTGAGCGGGAGGTCTGCGGTTCGAATCCCGCCAGGACCGTCCTCCCTGACTGGGGTTTTTTCCAGGTTTTCCTCAGTCTTCATAACTGGCAAATGCCGAGGAGGTACCTAAATTTAGGCCTGGAACCCTTCCTTCCTTAAAAAAAATCCTTTCCCAATATATCATTTCATTTCATGTATCATCAGTGTCCATCGCCTGTGGTGCCTCAGTAGTAAAAACGGGCGTTAAACACAACTCAAAAAAAAAAAAAAAAATGCACAAGAACTATATGACATAAGGACAAAGAAAAATGTCTAAAAGTTTACTGTACAGCTTAAGGCAGAAGAGGAATATGCAAACTATTAAAATTGTATTTTAAAGCATACTTTCATAAATTAGTTCGCAACTGCTTACAAAAGTCTTCATGCTTTTCGTGTTTAACAAAGTAAACTTCTAGTACTTTATTTCGCTTATTCATTCAGAACTCTTTTTATGGTAATTGGCCATTTCCAGCTATGATAAAAATGCTCTCGTTAGTTACTGTTGTAACACCTCATTTAAAAACGTTCTAAATCTATTAATATCAGAGAAGATCGAACCCGAAATCTTGGGGTTGCAATCTATACAAAAACAAGTTTTCGGTCCAACTTTTTGTTGGATCACATACGCTTCATATTGGCAGGTTCTACCGCCACCCCATGGTATTCTTTGGTGGTCGTGAATTGATTTTTCATGTTTTAGAGCTGTTGCTTTACAATAGAGACCTTGTGTACATGGCAGCCTAAGGTTACTATGGCTACAATAGAATCCACCCACACGCAATAATTGTCAAGCCCCGCTGGAAGTGAAGTCCGTAGCTTAATTAGAACCTATTTGTAATTATTGTTGCAGTAATTACTTATTGTTTTCGCAACGTGCCTTAATACGGCAGAAATCTTTTGTTTTCTCTGCTAACTATTTCGTTAATTCTCATTATAGTTGCGTGTCGCTGGTTGCACGAATGAAGAAACAATACTTTCTACGTTTTAACGTACAGCAATAAGCGTTGGCATTCCGTGTACTATGAACATGGCTCAGTATTCATAGAAATTAGAAGAAACTGTGTTTAAGAAAGCTACGATAGGTTCATTTTCTTTAATTTATTTAAACATGCTAAAGCATCCGTTGAGATTTGAAAAGGTTTCAGCGCTTACATGCAGCAGATGCAGTGTCCTCTATGTAGCTAAATAATCATTTAACTTTGCACCTTGTACTATGAATTCAATTTAAATAGGAGTGATAAATAACACCGAGGTTTGTTTGTTTGATAGCTAGTTTTTTTTTTGTTTTTTTTTTTTCGTGAATCTTGTTTGCCATTAAAACGGTTATTTTTAACATAGTACACTTTTATAATATTATGCTATTTTACAAAATTATGCAGCTGTAATGGTAAATAAATTCAGGAAACATTAATTTTATCTGCTTATTTGGGCGGAATTAAATATTAAACAAAGAAAAAATAATTTTTCAAAAATAATTTATGACATTCAAAAATTCATAAGTTTATAATAGATATTCAAAGTATTATAAAAATTAAACTTTTTATACAGCTAAGTTTTAACTCTTATAACTATTGACATCAGTATGAATTGTGTACTTTAATTTTTAGGCTTTTTTATTGGAAAGCAAATGTACTTTATAAACTTGTAAACGTGAATCGTATTGCACATTTGAATATACTAGGTATTTCATGGCTTTGTCGCCCGCATCATGGCAGAGCTGGCGGGTCGGCAGTAATAACGATAACTCCCGGCAAAGCGAATGCTGATATAAGTTCTCTCAATTACTATAACTATAATGAAAATAAGCACTTGTCTTATGACAGGAGCTTTTTAAAACATCCCCTGATATATCTGGCATCTTTTTAGAAAGTTGTCATTCATCTTCCGATATTGAGCCAATTTAAACTTGAAAGCATACGAGGTCACTGTTTTTTTTAACGAAATGCAGACAGATGACCTTGATATTCTGGTTAATTTCTGCGATTGGATGTTGAGGAAAGATAATGATGGAGTAAATGAACCACGCTTAATAATTTTTACTTGTGAAGAATGATTCCATTTATGTGGGTATACGACCTCGAGACCGAGGTCCTTTAGGCATGGATTGTTGACTGGAGTTGTGGGGTTCGATTCCCGTCAGGACCATCCTCTTTGGCTGGTTATTTTTCTAAATTTTCCTCAATCCTCATAAATGGAAAATGTCCGAGAGGTACCCTAAACTTAGACCAGGAAAGCTTCGTTCATTAAAAAAAAATCTTTCCCTCATTTCATCTCATATATCAACAGTATCCGCAGCCTGTGATACCTCAGCAGTAAAAACGGCGTAAAAATGCTTAGTGATATTTCGATTTAAAATAATAGGTACTGGTGTGCGGAAAACACTTCAGCTTTATTTGCGAAGCCTCCTTACATGACGAGATAATTATGATGTGGTATACAGTAAATATGTATAGTATAGGACACATGTTTTGTTTTTGAGAATATTATAAATGCAGATGATACAAAAATGCCATATTGACAGGATGTGCTTTTTATTTATGGGGAAGCTTGAAGCATACGGTGTATTAAACAAAGCCCCAAACGCATTAGAAAAACTGCAGGAAATTGACGTAATTTTGAAACATGCTAATGTTAATGAATGATACATTTCTAAAAAAACTGCCAGAAATGTGTGGATGTAGCAGAACGAAATTTCCAACATCTACTGTCATAAGGTATGTGTTTATTTTTATTTTAACTGTAGCTGTAATCGTGAAAACTTTAATCACTTGCGCAATATTATATTTGCTTTGCCGGGAATTACCGCCCTGACTGCCGACCAGCTAGCTACCGTGAAACGGGCGACAAAATCTTGAAAAACTCAGCATTAGCCATTAATCACATTCTGAATCTGTTACAATCTGAAATGTGTGACAAAAACTTTTGAAATGCTGTTTTATAATAATTAAATTACTGGATAATACTGAAATGATATTTTCTTACTATAGAATTCTAGTTATTACTCATATTTCAATTTACTCTACAAATGACTCTAATACTGAATCATATGCTTTCCAGTGTGTAGATTATGTTGTCGTTTTTGTAGTTTTAGTCTTGTAATATTTCACAAATTTAACCTCAACGAAATGTACCAATGCCAATACATTTGAAAAGAGACATGAATTAAAATACCGCTGTAAAATTATGACTGATGTTCTGTGAAAATGAATGTTACCAAATATTTTATTTCCGGTTAGTATCTATCGCCACGGGTGGACGAGGTCGTTAAGGAGCGGACTCATGGGTAGCATGTCTGGGGTAGATTTCCGCCAGGACTGATTGAAGTTTTCTCCAGACTTTCCCCAGTTCTCATAAATGGCAAATGTTGGTGAGGTACACTAAAATTAGGCCAGAAACGTTTCCTTCTTCCTTAAAAAATGCCTTCCAAATTTATCATCTCATCTAATGTATCACTGTTGTACACCTCCTATGATGCTTGAGCAGTAAAATCGGGGGTTAAACACTATTCAACAATTAGTGTCTGAGATTTTATCATACCTATTTTCCTTGGAGATCTTGTTTGTCTGATATACGTATAGCTCTAGTGCAGTTGAATATCATTCATTTAATATGCACTTAGACTCAATGCTGATTTTAAAATTTGTTCAAATAATTTAAAGTTTTATTCATCATTTTACATGCTTAAAAGGACAATAATAAAAAAGTTCATTGAAAGACGTTGGATGAAGTAGAAAAATTAAGAAATAAATACACGACGATGGCGCATTATTTTCAAATATAAAATGTTTTTAACGAACATAACTTCATCAGAAATATTAAAAACACCATATTCTAGAATTATAAGAAATATAATATTTTTAAAGTAAAAATATACTTAGCCTTACAGTTTTTCAGAAATAATTATTTGAAATTATAGGTTATAATTATAGACAGTTTTTAAACAAACGTCTTATTCAAACATGACTTTGAAGAAAGCGTAGCTAAGTAATTATATCCCTGCTTATTATTAATGTACTAAACAAGTAAAATAAAGGATCCGCAAGTAAGTTCCTAGAAAAAGATTCTGAGAAGGTTCATGGTAATATTCAATGAGTAATTTCTGTAGATAGCAGAATAAAGAAAAAAAAAAAAAAACTCTCAGACGTTACAGGCTATGATTTTTATTTCAATCGCATAATATCCTATTAATTATTTCCCCTGATACTGAGTAAGTTAAGTAACTTCTTTCATCTGCTTTAAATTTCTTGAATTATTCATTAATCTATGTTAATCCCCATAACTGTATGTAAAAGATACAGAAATATATAATTGTTGATAGAGACCACAAGAAGGTCGGTATAACTACTTTAAAACTAACAAACGAGCAACATCTATTTTGTAATACAAAATCGTGCATAGCATTTAGAAGTTTATGGGTGTGTAGCAGTGGAGCTTCATCCTGCTTGAAAATCTAATCTTAAACATTATGGCAAAGCGATAAATGTATACCCCTTAGAGATGAAATCTACTAAGATGTATACCCCTGGTTATTATAGAATTCCAACCGTTTCACTCGCTATGCTACTATTTTTTTCCTTAACCCTATCATCTTCTAATGTGACACACCCTCATTTTCCTAGCGCTGCTACCTTCCTTTCGTGCGTTCGGAGCTCCGCCTTCACCTTACTCCCGTTTCTGATATCAACTGGTTCGGAAGACAAACTGGTTTATTAAGATGTGAACCTTATTTGGTTGTCTGAAGCGGCTTAGGCAAAAGAAAGGTTGCTGCTAACACTTTGCAATTAAAACATAATTTAATCGTAAAATATTTCGTCACGTTATTTCAAAATGTCGAAATGCACGATCACCTCTCAGTATCTTCATTCGTTTTGATCAAAAAAATTTGCGAATTTGGGGCTTATTCGTCTCTCAAGACATATGTTAAAAATATTCTATCTACTCTTGTAAGTTCTTACTTTAGTAGCCATGGTAGAAAAGTCATAAAAAGTATCACATTTCTAGTACGGCTATGGATTCTTCAATCATTAAGCAAGATCAATGTTGTTGATTTGGTTTATTTACGAATGCTCTTTAACATCTCAGGTCATCAGCGTCCCATTCAATTCAGGGCGTGAAACAGTCGATAAATTTGCTCAGAGGTCTCCTTTATTCAGGCTTGAGGTTCTTTTTCGTGCTGTAAATCTAGGACACGGGATCCACGGCTTTATTTCTCTTCCAAAGGAAGCCATATTTAGTATTTTTACGCCCGAAAAAAAAAAAACCATCGACCCTAGCCGGGATTGAAGCCACGATCTTGGGTTTACGAGGCAAGTATGGTTACCACTAGACCACCAGAATCGTTATGATACACATAAGGTATCGATATTAAACTATATACTGTGCATGAGTCCATATTTTTTATACTTTGCTAATACAAAAATAATTGTAATTAATATGTCACAAGCAACATATTGTAGGACATGTGTATCTCATTCATAAGCTTCTAAATAGCAGGTAGCAGATACCAAGAAATTGGATGTCACTGTAAGCCCCAACGCAGATCTCATAATAAAAGCGATCCCCCTTATAGTCCTGCAGATGGTCTGGCAACAGTAAGTCGAAGTACACTTTATAAAATCACCTAAACATCTAAATTGTAGCTTGAAGCAGGTGTTTTCGAAAGTGTTTTGCATTAATTTCTAACATGATTTTCAATTTTCGCAGATTTGAAAAGTCAAGTTCCGCCTACAAATTATAATAACCATAAGTAACTTATTATAACAGTATCAGAATTTAGCGTCTTAAGCAAGTAAACTGGCTTTATATTACTGCCAAGTTGTTCTTTTCAAATAAGGTTATTTTTTTGAAGGGTTAGAAGATGCATTTTGTGATCTAATTTCTTAGATAATATGAAGTTTGGAACTATTTTCAAATTGTAATTGTGTCATTTTTCATTTTTATTTTTTAATGCGTTATATCGAATGAGATTTACTCTAGGGCTGATTAATAAAATTATAAAGATATTAAATATCTCGCAATAAAAATAGGAGGGTGGATCCATAAGTTTCCGACCTCACCGATTAAGGATTATCGCCTTCACTAAAGCCTTATCTATTAAGTAAATAATTGCAGCTGTAACTTCAGCTTTGCTGTGTTCAGTTGTTTAGATATAGTTGCATAAAGAAGGCTATGTGTAGAATATTATGACATGTTTAAAATGGAGTGCCTAGCTGTTATTAAGTTCTTCACAAAAGAAGGACTTACTCCAAATGAAATTAAACTGCGATTGGACGATGTATATGTGGAAGCATCCTCCTCATATTCTACCGTAAAAGAATAGATCGAAAAAGCATTGAAGACGAAGAGCGTGCAGGTCGGCCGTTGAAAGTGCTCACTCCTGAAAACATCGCTCTTGTAGAAGGAGAAATTATGAAGAACGGCGGCTCAAAAAATACGGAAATAGCAGCAAGGTTGGGCCTTTCTAAAAACAACAGTCCTTCGAATTATTCATGAACATTTAAACAACGAGATAGAAGTTCTGTAATCAGGAGATAGTCCTCTTCTATGATCCTTTGTCCAAAATAAAATCAATGGACTAGCGTAAACCTGGCGAAGCACCGCCTCTAAAGGCCAAGGTCACTCAGTCAACCAAGAAAATCACGGTCACAATCTTTTGTTACTATGAAGGAATACTCTTCATTGACTTCAAGGAGAGGAACAGTAAATGGGGAGTACTATGCTGGCCTATTACACAGACTACGTGCTTCCCTCAGAGTTAAAGGCGAGGAAAGCTGAGTGGTGGTGTGCGCCTTCTTCACGACAACGTGCCTGTGCACACAGCTCTTGTTGCAAAGGAAACTGGAAGAAATGTGGCTTCAAGGACCATCCACCCTGCAGCCCAGATCTAGCTTCTTTTCAAAACTCAAGAAGGACCTTTCAGGAAGGAAATTTAAGTGTGACGAACAGGTGATGGGTGCTGTTTATGCCCATTTTTCAGACAAGACTTCTGACTATTTTTGGGAGGGAGAATTGAAATATTAGTTCAAAGATGTGGGGAGTGTATTGTAATAAAGGGTGACTATATTGAAAAGTGAAATATAGTTTTTGTCTTTATCATACCTAGAAAATGGTTAGGCCGGATACTTATGGACCTACCCTCGTACGTTCGATGAGCATGGAAATTCAGATATATTTTATGATATACTGAAACTATCGTAATAAAAAGGAATAAAATTGTATTTATTTAATAACAATATAAACCTATCGAGAATCCAGCTTATCAAGATTAAAACATATTGGTGGAGATTATTAATAAAATATTCATATCGACCCATCTCTAAATTTATCGCCAAGCATATAACTTTTATTAGTATATAGTAATATATATGTTTTAATGATGTTTATTCCATATAAATACTTATTAAAAACTTATTTTTGAAATTTTTTGTTTGCAACTTAAATATAAACAGTTGTCTTAAATAACCTAACTGACCTATTGAGTTTGAATGTGTAGAATGTAAACAAATTTTATGCACTATCTCTAACCTTACAAAAGATAAATGTAGAACCTAACGTGACAGACAGCGAGGAAACTCTAAATAATGATATAATTACATGCAGCATATCGACCTTCAGAATATTTATTGCTGATATTAATAGCAACTAATTTACATATCAACATATCAGGATTATAGGAACAAGAGCTTTGATCTTTATCGACACGTTTATAGGAGTAAACCTCCATCTTTAATTGTTAAACTCTGTTAATTTACGGCTCCGGAAATACGATGTTTTGGTCTGGATTAAACTCAGTTTTCTAGTTGGCAAGACTGCATGTGAATGGTGTTCGGTATAAGCCTAGAATAAACTTATTGATAGTATAATCTGAAATTATGCGGAACATTTTTAAATATACAAGCAAGAAAGAGAAAGAGGGTATTGTCCTGTATAAATATCTTATCACAATCATTCTTTACTATTGTAACTAAACACTTCACTACCTTTTCGGAAATAGCGCTAAATGCAATAAAATCATGTTCGTCTCTGTTTATGGTAAACTTACCTTTTGATTGTTCACGCAGAATAACACTTCCGCCCCATTTTAATTAACACCTGCTTTAATTGCTGCTCAAACCAGTTTATGATGAAGTAAATAATCGCTAAGCGTGTTTCGAAATTCTAATTAACAGTTAATGATAACGTTTCAGGCACATAAATTATCGATTTTTATAATTAAACCATTTATCAATTTCTTAAAATGATACCAAAGTGCATGTTCGAATTTATAGGCTATTGTAGTGCTGCTAATATTACGATATGCATACTGAATACAGATTTGGACTTTTCCTTTTAGTTAGTTCTGGTTAGGTATTTCAAGATCAATGGGGTTTGATTAGATTGATGTTGAAACTAGGAATATATGCTACATTAATAGGAGAAGAAGAAGTTTTTCCAAAGCAAAGAACTTTTTAAGAACTATTAAATAATACTTTATGGATTACTGAAATCGTCAAAATGACCGTCTTACTTCCTGAATGCAATACTATAAAAAACAATTATTTCTCATTGAAAACCTAAATGAAAACAGTACTTTTACAAAATGTAGGTACAAGGCACACAAAAATTCTCAGAATGCACTTTAAACTGACGAGGGTCATTCTCGTTTTATAACGGATATCTTCATGTAAAACAAGAACAAATTGGAAAATGTTACAGTTCTGTACAGCATATCACAAAAATTGAAGGAAATTCCTTTACTTGCAGAGTTTATTCCATAGAGAGTTTTACTAAGTACGAGTGTATTCGAACACTAAACCGAAGTCGGTGTCTTACAGCAGCTGCACATTATAAAAACCAACCATTTTCTTCCCACATTCCCAGTTGACACTGTCATCATACTCTCTGTTGCATTCCAATGAACAAGTTCCTTAGAAGGGGGTTATTTATGCCTATTGCGGATGTAGCCAATGGCTAACCATCAAGTTATGTGCGTTATTATACATAGTGCTAGGATTTTACTTTTTTATCATATATTTTCTCTACTTGAACACATTATGTTTAAATAATTACATTGTCCACACAGAGTTTCTTTTTTTCCGTCTTATACAATCTTATTTCAAAATAACACGAGTGCTCTGGTCAGTAAATAGCAGACAACACCAATTACCTATGCTAGTACTTCAGAGAAATATTATGGTGTGATATTATTATTTTATTGATGTTCGTTTTCATAGTTTACGTTCACTTTAAAGTGATGCAATTTTTTCTGGGTGTTAAATAAATCACAAACTGCCTTTTCCTTCTATTCTAACTGCAATAATGCATAATGTGCAACAGTCGTTGAAATTTATTTATGTTCTTCACTTTCAAAGTTTTCTTACTTGTGCTTGATAAATAATTTCCTGTAAGAAGGTAATTTTATGGTCGCATGTGGATATCAAAACTGCTACAGTGATTTTGTATCTTGGTTGGGTAAAGATACACATTGAAGGTTTCTATCATTATTTAAGACTAATGAATCAAACTTGAAATATCTTTAATAGCTTTTCATTCCCGCGGTTCATTTGACAAATGAATTAAAGATGAGGAAATGACACAATAATTTGTCTATTTTTTTTAAGGGATGATCTTTAACTGGTCATCAGGGCCCCATTCAATTAGGGCATGAAATGGCCTGCAAACTTTGCTTAGAGGTCTCTTCTTTCAGGTTTGAGAACCTGGAAGGAAGGCATAGTTGATATTTTTACGTCCTAAAAAATCCATACCCCCTGGTCGGGTTTGAACCCGCGACCTTAGGTCTACGAGGCACGAAAGTATTAAACTAATTATGTTTACCATCACTGTCATTTTCATCTACTTCTTCTTCCGGTATAAAACGTTTTAGCTCATAAAATTTAGAAATTAAATAGCAGCATGGATTGCATTATGTTAACTTCTACATAAACACACATACAAAAAAAAAAAAAAAAAAAAAGACAAACGAAAAGAAATATTCGAACAATTGAAAACTGCATAAGAAAACTGTCTAATAAAGAAGTGAAATTACAAGAGACATTTAAAAATGCGAGTTGAAATAACTTTTATTTCTGAAACTAAAATAATTTGTTGTGTTACAAATTCGGAAAAATCTACTGCAAAATCAATATAAAATTTGGAGCACAAATGAAGTAGGTTCTGCAATTACAATTTCTGCAAGTGTGGTAAATCATATTTCTACTGCAAAAGAGGCAGAATTAAACACACAAGAAAAATGTTTATAGGCGTCAAAATGACCGTATACATATTTCATACGTAAATGTGTAATTTAAATACGTTTCAAAAGGATACGGTAGCAGTAATATATTGTTGATGAAAACAACATTTCTTTATGCATAGAACATTTAATTCTGCAGTCATAGATTGAATTATTTACGCCAAAAATAACGAGTTTTGGTAATGAAAGTGACAGAATTTGTCTACTCCGGCAGACATTGCTGTAGTTCCGAACAGTTTAATCGTTAATTAAAATAAACCCTCTTCTTTAGATGCTTTAATTAGGAAGTGTGTGGAAAGATAATGTGAAATGAACTTACTTTTAGTGCTAATCTTTACGCGAAGTATCATTTGGCACTTTCGTAGAAAATAGTACTTTGCGATACAAGTGCAGTAGGTGCAGTAAAGGCGCCGAGGTTCTGTACATGTATATTGCATGTATTTATTGAGCAATTGTCATTTTACTTTTTAATGTGGTAGATTAATTTAATTCTTAGGGAAAATTACTTCTATTAAAAACTGTTTTATTACTTGCTACTGCACCATACAATTTCTTATGTTTTGGGTAAACAGCTTGAATCAATAAGTAGTAGAGGAAAAAACACGATCGTCAAAATAAAATAAAAAAGAAATTGATGGAACTAAAGATCTTCCAGATTACATTCTGTTATACATTGTGAAATATTTCAAAATTATCGAGCAATTATTAGTGATCATTTCGGTGCATAAAAGATGTCGAAATAAAATATATTTCTACAATTTTGTTAATAAAAATCATTTATGTGCGTCTTAAAATTGAAAGAATTTGTTTTAACACTTACTAAACTTTATGAACCAGAAGAATGGGAAAAATAAACAGAATATTACATTTCCAGTGACCATTACATTTCCAAACCAGATAACACCTCCGGGGCTCTTTTCTCTAGCCCTCAAAGGAAGTAGTTTGTTATGTTCCTTAAAATTTTAAAAAAACGTTTAAAATTGCTTATATTATATTTTAAATACTGATACTCTGATACTCTGATACTCAAGATAAGATAAATCAAATCAACTATAAAGAGGTAAGAGGCAAGCGCGAAACAGAAAGAGTGTATTCAGAACAAATCCCTTACTTCGTTCTTTGATTCCAAGAGTACTATCAAGCTCTGTATTCTGTGAACAACAAAGTAACTCCATTGCAAGGTCGCTTCAGCACCAAAGCGAACGTCCACAGAAGGCGGAAGCTTGATAATTAATATCTGGAGAGAGATTACAGCTATTTTTAGCTTCTTTCCTTGTGTCTTCGGCTCTTTAGCATATGCCAATTGCTCGTGTGCAAAGCGCGTTGAGCATAAATTTGTGATAGTTGGCTTACTCTGCATTAATCTTGAGTTCAAGTATTTAGAGTAAATAATGTTTATACATATTAAAATTTAATAATAATAATAATAATAATAATAGTTTAAAGTAAAAGTTAAAATGTCACTCTCAATACATTGTTGAGAAAAATCAAACTTGTGACTGAAAACCCTTAGACAAAACCGACGTATCTGATTTTAGAGAGCAATAAAAAGATTAGAGATAGATCAGAAATAGTTGATATGAATGGGAAAATAATTATAAACAAAAGCACTCAAATAATTATATTAAATATTTTAAATTACAAACAGGATTATAAATATCTCAAACTTTCGAAAATAGCATGAAAATGTACTCTCTGAATGGTAAACTCTTAGAGAACACCATGAACTAACGACGAAAGTTTACAAATTTTAAATTCTGCAGTTCAAAAATGTGAAATTTTCTAAATTAACTCAGGAGCTTACGGGCAAGTTTTAATATAAGTGAAAGAGAGAAAAAGAAGAAATATTATAAAATTATTTCTATAATTTTAAAACAAATTTTACAAATTGCTGATTGTAGTTTGAATTTATGTTCCGTTAAATTTCTTCATTCCTAATTTATGTTGTTAATATTACATTTTTCTATATAGAGACTTTTTAATTATAACCATATTTTACTTCCGTGAGTAGTAAAGATGGGGTATACTATGTAAATCCTTTAAAATGTTATACGTTTTATTGTTTCCCATATAATGGCAGTATTGCTCAAGATTAGTGTTTTAACACCTATTTTTACTACTGAGGGTGAATATTGGTATTCATGAGATGAAATGATAAACTGTGAAATAAAAATAATTTAATGGGAGATCTAAATTTAGGGTACTTTATCAGCACTTGCCATTGATGAGCACTGAGGAAGACCTCTGGTAAATCTCACGGAGGAATTTCCTGAAGAAATTTAAACCGCACCGTTCACGAGTCTGTGCCTTTGCGACCTGGGCCACCCGTGAGACTATTGCATTTTTTCTATAATTTTATTTTCAGTTGAAGCTGTGAAACTTTATTTATAATCTGTAAATTTTGACCTCCTGCATGATCTTATGTTCAGCTAGTCTGCTTGCAAATCCTGAGGTCCCAGGTTCGAATCTCTTGAGGTTAGTTACCTGGGTAAGATTTTTTCCGCAATTTTTCCTTACATGTAAAGGTGAGTGTCAACCAACTTTAAGCGTTATGAACTTTGGGCTCATTTACGCATTTTAAAACGAAAACACAAGAGAGAGAATATTTTTAAATATGTAATAGATAAAATACAAAAGAAGAATGCTAAAATAATTTACCATTGAAATTCTTAGAGACCACAAAAGAAACAGGAGGAATATAATCAATTTTTAAAGAGGAAAAAGCAGAAGAGACTAAGAAGAAGAAGAAGAGGAAGAAGAAGAAGAAGAAGAAGAAGAAGAAGAAGAAGAAGAAGAAGACGAAGAAAGAAAGTAAGAAAATAAAAATGCAACAGATATATAAACACGCAAACTTATCGGCGCCAGGAAGTGGTTTTTATACTTGCCCAAGTTGTGTAATTAAACATGAAGGTCACGCTTTCAAACACTTGAGCTTACTAATAAATTTTGATCAATTACCTTTAAAATGATCGTATCTACAGAAACGCCGAAGACTGTTACTAAACTTAACAAGGAATGACACTTTTAACTTCACTGCTATCTAGAATTTGTAGAATCGGAAAGTGGAGTAAACACTTAAATAATGATAATTAAAACACGAGGCCAATTAAAGGGATCACATGTCCGGATATAGCCGTAGATACCGTAGAAAGATGTATAGCGTTATGAGTAGGTATATCTATCTGTCGGTCCTGGTGGTGTAGTGGTAACTATACTTGCCTCATAAACCTAAGATCGCGGGTCCGAACCCGGCCAGGACCGATGGATTTTTTCGGGGGTAAAAATTCTAAATATGGCTTCCTTCGGAAGGGATGTAAAGCCGTGGGTCCCATGTCCTCAAGTCTGAAAGAAGAGGCCTCTGAGCAAAATTTGTCGGCCGTTTCACGCCCTGCATAGAATGGGGCGCTGATGACCTGAGATGTTAAAGAGCGTCCGTAAATCAGCAATCAACAATGATTATATCTATCATACTTGTGAAGTGAGATTACGAGAAATGAATCAAATTCTGCTGGTTTTCTGGGGAAAGGCTCTTGAAACAGGAAAAGGAGAGACATGCGAGAAGTTGTTACAAGATATGGATCATAGCAGACTGAAGTTGATTCAATAAAACCAGTCGAAACTTTGTATAAGATATTATAGTCGAACGTTTAAACTAAGTGTATCGATCAGCAGTTACAGAAAGGGGACTGGGGAGAATCGATATGAGCAACTAGGAAATAAAGTAATTAGTATACAAGAAGATAGGTTACAAAAAATGACAAATGAGTTGATACTCAGGAAATTGAAGTAGAACGCAACCGGAAATTCCCTTGTTTTCGTAAATTGAATGGCGTAAAGCGTTGTGCGGATATGTTTATTTTAGAGAGATAATAGAAGTGAGGAATAGCTTTGTTTAGACCACGCTAGACGTTCCAGTACACAACAAACACTTCTTGTTGCAGAGTCTACCCATTTCGTGTTGCGGATAAAAAACGAGTGGATGTTTTGACCGAAAGAGTTTGAGGAACGTGGTAGTAAGCTTTTAATATCCAATGGGGATCGATTGACATGCACTTGTTTGCAGACCACGTGAACTAGCTGAATATGAGTTATTTTCAACCAAGTCGCACGGCCCGAATCAATATATAGAGTTAGTCAAAAATATACAATGTAACTGCTTAAGCATTAAAGAAAACATATCACAACGACACAGAAATTATGACGATTTTTCTGTTTATTTCAAAGGTGTTTAATGTATTTATAAATACGTTGGCAGTACTATTGTACGTCGACGGAAAGGGTCTTTAAATTGCGCATATCATACAAGGATATGTTTATCTTTAAGAATCCTTTCTATATTTAGCTCGAAAACTACATTGAATTGGTGTGTTTGCGTATGTGTATGTATGCATGTAGGTTTGATGATATTATAAATACAAAGTTAATTACAACTATTAATGTTAACTTTTTTTGGGTATTAAATGTTTTGATTGTTAAAAGGGCGGATTAGCATGGTCCATGCGACAGTTATACAGCATTTGTGTGTTTGTAAATCTGCCACAGTAAAAATACATTACTACTACTACTACTACTACTAGTTATTGTCGGTCCTGGTGGTGTAGTGGCAACCATACTTGCCTTCTAAACCCAAGGTCGCGGGTTCAATCCCGGCCAGAATCGATGGATATTTTCGGGCGTAATAATCCTAAATATGACTTCCTTCGGAAGGGAAGTGAAGCCGTGGGTCCCGTGTCGTACATTTACGGCACGATAAAGAACCTCAAGCCTGCAAAAAGAGGCCTCTGAGAAAAATATGTGGGCCTTTTCACGCCTGGAATTGAATGGGACGCTGATGACCTGAAATGTTAAAGAGCGTCCTTAAATAAAACGAATCAAAAAAAAAAAAAAAAAAGAATATACTAGTCGCTTACAATTTCAGCACCCAAAATTCCTTCTCCGCTGCTGTGGCCACATTTTCTCAAAACACTACCATCTGGTAGTTGGGATCGAACTATTAGTATAAATATAAATTTGTAGAATTTTCTTTGTTGCAGGGTTCACCAAGGGAGAAACAGTCAATATTCAGGATTTAATACTAGACTTATAATTTATTACGAGGCAAGGCATGTTACATTCGTTAACTTTACTAATTTCTACTCTCCATTTATATCTGTATTGTCTTCTGTATATTGATTTGCTGTAATGAAGTATTTACGCCAGTAACCAATGTAGTGAATACATTTTAAATATTTCATATATATACTATCAATTGTTATATATACTATCAATTGTTGTTAATATATAAGTAAATATAGGTACAGTCTAGTTATAGAATTACATGAGAACAGAAGCAAAATTTTCCGTACGTAGCTATTTGCCTGTGTCAATCTTTATTACTCAAGAACATGAAATAACTTCCATAAATTTAAAAAGAATACACATAAACGAGCAAGCTCATATTTGACTGGGGAATTCCATTAGGGCTGCGTTACTTTAAGGGTATGCAAAACCAATATAATATAATAACAATGTGGTATGAATGTATGATACAGCCAGGATATACGTTATATTATATCGTTAATTCAGCTTCGTGTAATTATTATAAGGAAACTATTTACTATAGAAAAAGGTATGAAGTATCAATGGAGAGAACTATTCGCGTTTACAATAATATTTGTTGGGTATGCCAATATTTTTGAAAATATTTGTAATGTAAATACATTTCTAAAGCTTTTTATCCATTGATTGTAATAAACATTTTCTTTATAAGTAATCAAAACTATTTCATTCTTTTATTATAACCCTAAAATACTACTTTTAGTAGTATTAACAGCCACTAAAATGCAGCAAGACTGTTCATTATTTTTAAATGTTCACGGATTTCAAAAGAAATAATGAATGAGAATCTTGGTTTTAATTGCACATTAATGATCCTAAAATCAACTAGAGGTATTTGTAAATCTGGTCATAGAAGAAAAACAAGGTAAACGTTTAAAGTATGCGAGATATATTGATTATATTATTGAATGCCGTTTTCATGCATTCCAACACATTATTCTAATTTAAGATTTCCTGTTACAACATGAAGTTATCTGAAAGAAACGCGTTTTAATTATTGTTAATGACGATTTAAGATTCATTGGAGGAATAATGGCAGTAGAGGTAACAACACCAAGCACTCGTATATCAGGTAGTTTGCCAGAAAATCGACAGATAGCATTCAATGTACCGAATTAGCATGTTTGTGGTTAGAATAGCAAACATTCATTGTTTACGCAACTATTTTTAGTTAATAGATATATGATATATCGTAGTACAAATTTCAGAAGCATCGTTTCAAAAAGCAGTTAGTCCATCCTTGGAAAAAATTCTGTTTGGTGTGATTTCTTACTCCCAATAATGCCCAGCATAACACTACAATGTCTTTTCTCTTTAAAACCACGTCTTCTATTTAAAATATAGATCTCAAATTGCATATTCAGTGTAGAATGCATTTAGTTCATTCAGTGTGTTGGAATAAAATGCAATCTGGCCAAGAAATTCTATTTTCCGTGCTCTTTTCATATAATGCATGCAAAAGTTAGAAAATCAACAATACAAAATATATTGTCGCTTATTCAATATGAGAAAAGCTTCTGATGTGTCAAGACGTGTGCTTAATACGATATAAGGTGGTTGTCTTGTTAGAGAGAATTCTAAAGGGTTCAGAAAGAGTAAGAAGAATCCTTTAAATAAAAGCAAGGAAGATTGTGATGCCAGATAATTTTATAGTTATTATTTGACTTATTATCGGTTTTAAATACAGTATCATTTGATGTTTTCAGTAAAAATATAAATAATAAAATAAAACGACTGGCTTTACGCGCAGTTAATCTGTCTCTTTTTCCGATTGCTGTACTTCTGCAGTAAGCAACGCGCTCAGGCGGCCCATAATTCAAATAACCTCACTGTAGATTCCACGGTAAACATTTCTATGTGAATAAATAGAAGCTCTAAAGTTTTCCTATACATAAGTGAAACATGGAAGAAACTAAATGTAAATATACTGCACCTTTCAATTAATATTTATTACTGTTTAATGTATAAATACATAAGTGCATTCAGAATGAATGTTTTACATTTTAATAATTATTTATAAAATAGAGCAAAATGGTTACTTATCTTAAATGCTTTCACAGTCTACTAATATTTATCTACCTGAGAAAAGGCCTAAATTAGGGGTTTTACAACACAAACACTTAATAATACGAAGAAACCTACAATAAAAACTTTTAAAGCCATGTTTCGCCAAAATTAATTAAACATTCTATTTTTTCAGCCGAAAATGGCATCTCGAGCTCTAATATTGATGAGCTAAAAACTATTTGTAAATGTAATGGTCTGTTTTTCTTTATCCTGCATTTAAATTACTTTTTAAACCCTGTCACTTCAGTAATTTTTTCTTTGTCATTTTTAAGTAATATAGTATTTAAAGCATTTTAGTATGTTAAGTTAAACTACCAAGTTATAAATTTCTTGTGGCTGAAGATAAGAACTTGGAAAATTGGCCTTTAAACATATATCCATAGCTATATATATAGGTAAATTCTGCAGTTGAAGGTACACTAAATGCACTATTTATTTAAAATACCATGTCATGTAAATATTATTAATATACCTGTTAAAAGATATGCAGCTATTATGTTTTGAATATTTTAACATAATTTTTTTGTTTGTTTTTAAGATATCACGACATGGATATGGTTTTTATGGGTTTTGAGACACCCTGTCAGCCAGAGGGCGAAATTTTCAGGTGTGGGAGTATACAGACTGAACTGTTCGAGATTTTAAGTAACTTTATCTAATGTGCTGAAAATTTTTGATGACATTAGGGATATGAAGAGAATCATGTCAAAGAAAAAGGCGGGAAGGTTGTTGTAAAAAAAAACCTGCTTATAGATTAGTGTCCTTATAAAATTCCAATTAGTTTTGAAAAAGGGACATTCAGAACAAAATATTTGTGATCCAGATGCTGGTACCCTAGATTAAACCTGCCAAAAGGAATGATGCAGACAAGTTACTGAAGCAGAGTTTTGGTGACAATTGGAGAAGTCTAGAGACTCACTGACCTTTTGTTTTGGCTTCGTTGATCAGACAATACAAGACACTGATGAAGATAATGCTCATGTAGATGGTGAGAACGTTACGTGTTCTTGAATAACAAGAAGAAGAAAAAGGATTGGGGATGTTGTAAATTTACTGCCTTCTTAAGGTAATATTAAAAATGGTCAAATAATAAATTTTGCATTTAAAATGTATGCGTGTTGTTTCAAACATTAATAATTCCCTATGTGCAAACAGCAACTTGTTCAGGTATCTTTTGGGATTATACCCGAACATTATAACAAATGATTTGTTCTTTCTTCTAATTTAATTATGGCATTTTTGTTAATTCGATTTGGTAAGTCTTTTCCTGATTATTTGTTGCAGATTTTATCAGTAATTTGTGTTTTAACTACTAAAACTAAATCCTTAGCATAAAAACCGGTTAAAAAAAATAAAACAAGAAGATGTTAAGGGTATAAAATGTAATAAAACGAATATCATACATTACTTACACTATGAATAACTATTCCTGCACATATAAATGATAAAGCCTTAAATTAGCCAGTTTTAATAAATGAAAAAACCTAATAAAAATCCTAAGCATAAAATACCTATTATTAATCCTAACTGACTTAAAATAGAAAAAGCAATACTTTTAAATGAACCACAAAATTCGCGCCCAACCCAGATATAAATAAGACTGTTTGTTAATAAATTTAAATATATTTTTATACTTTTTCCCTTGCTGGAATGACTGACTGTATGATATACTTTTATGAGTTTTATTATATATTTTGAGGGGGATTTTAATTTATTATCTTTTTATAAACTACATTAAGCTGATATTTATATATTGTATGAAATATTAGACTAAATGATTTTTTCAGTATTAAGGGGTAGAATAATTATTGATTATTTTTTTAACTACTTATATGGTTTGTTTACCTTTATTTATGAAGGTAATACCTATTATGGTAAGATTAATTGGTTAGAATAGCAAGTGTGTTATTTAAGTGTGAAATAAAATACTATTTAATATTGTTAATTCATATAAATTGGATTTTAACTTTATAGCTTTGTAAGGTCTTGATCTCGAAAGTTACATTTTTTTATTTTTGTTTATCCTTTGTAGTTTGGTTGCTGTGCATTAATTCCTATTCCTTAAAGGTTTATATTTGCTGCAAAATGCTTTTTGAAACGATGCTCTTCATTTGATATGTTATTGCATTTGATGTAATTGCTAAAATGTTAAAGAAGTTTCAACTTGTTTGTGAGGGAAATTCTTTTGTAATTTTACCCTAAATGCCTGACGCATCATATATGTTAATAACGCCATGAAAATTATTCCGGGTAACAACGTAAATTCGTGTAATTTTTTACATTTAAGGGTGCTGAAAAATTGTGTTTTTATTATTATAGATTAAAAGAGTCTATGAAAAGAAGAATCTACATAAGCACGGTTCGAAAAGGTGCTTGTATTTGTCGAGAATACATGTGGTTAATACCACAGAACGCGAATACAAAATACATTGCAGAACTTGAAGAGACAGCTCATAAAAATATACTATCAGCTCATAAGTCTATTTGCCCTCGTTAATTAGAATGAGAGTTTGCGAGAGAATAACTATACTGAACTGGAAAATTTTCTTTTTAATATAACCATAGAGGAGTTAAATGGTTTGTCTGCAGCGGCATTTTAGAAGTCTCCTGTAATCTCCAAGATTGGATTGAACAAATTGTTTGAGACAGAAGAGAATACTTCGGTACTTCAGCATCGCGCATGGTTGACTCCGAAACATTTTCAAGCTTGAAGAACTTTAAAAACAACGTAAACACATTAGTGGCTTAGTTTTTAAGAAGAGGTTCCAATATTTTGTACACAATTTTCCCTTATTCATGTTGTGTTGACTTATTGTGCTGATTAGTTTTGCCTCTTTTACGTCACCGTGTGAAGCAACAAACACATTCATTAGTTAATTCATTCACTATATTAATGATACTTTAGGATCAGTTTGTAGTCGTTTTGTAAGCTTAGATTTCAATATGACTTTTGCTTTTAAGTTTGGATGTGGACCTTCACACTTTGCAATGTATCAAATTTTGCAAATTTGGAAAGTCCTAACCTAAAATAACGACCATGGTCTATGCGGCCTATTTTGAGTGCCTTCCTATCTTTTAGCTCAAGTCTTACTTATTCCCCCTACTAAAATGTTATTTTAGTAGTACAGTTTTAGTGTCCATCTGTAATAATTGCATTGGAAATCATTGTAATATATAAACGGGTTCTGCTCGAAGGTTGTAGATAAATATTGCTCGCTTTGAGATGTGAGTGTTGGGGCTCCCATCCATTTTAAATATCCGTTTCGAAATTCCTTCTAAATATAAGTAAAACATACGAAGGATATCTTCAAAGGTAGGCCGACACCATTTGTTCTTACATATATTAGCCCACATCAGGAGGCAGAAAAGGAGGTGAAAGTGAGAGTAGTATTTTACAGAAACCGCTTCTAGTTTTCTATTTTCTCATCGCAAAGGCGGAAGAAGTGATATTTATTACTTTACAGACATAATGTTCATTGGATCCCTGAAGTGCCTGAAATTCGCTTTTCGAACTGTAGTACTGCGTAAGTTTTATAGGATATGATATAAGTGTTTTAATTATAAACTGGTATAAACATTACCCTCCTCTTTGGTGCTTAGTGAAACTAGGGGATAAAAAGACAAAAGTAAAGCAAATTAAACGCGGCTGGGAAGAATGTTTTTCAATATGCTTAATATAAACAATCTGTCATAAGGAGCTCTGTATGGAATCACTTATGTTAAGTTGACATTTTCCTAGAACGTTTAACACTACTCTTCAAATGTGTATTTATCTATTTTTTTTTTTTTTTTTTTTTTACATTCTTATTTAGGTGCCCTGTTTCGAGCTGCTTCCTCTGTCTTAAATGCATCTGGAGAATTCCGTCTAAAACCTAATAAATCGCTTAAAAAATTGATCTCACACTTTTACAATCAATGTTCTTTTTGTGTTGTTCAACAAAGTATCAAGAAATGACAGTTTGTGCCAAAATGAAACCGTGTTCCCTGAACACTTTGTTATAACATATGTTAAATATTTAGCATTTTAAGAAAAAGAGCCTCTTTTGTAAATAAAACATTTATCTAAAATTATGCATGGCAGAAATATAAATTAAAATTAAACATCACTTTTTTTCAATCTTTCTTAATGGTATGTAATAGATATTTACTTATTTAAATCCGGTCCTGGTGATCTAAAAACTATACTTGCCTCGTAGACCCAAGATTGGGGGCTGAATCCCGACCGGGGTCAATGGGTTGTTTAGGCCGTGAAAATCTTAAGTATGGTTTTTTTTGGAAGGGAAGTAAAGTCATGGGTTCGAGCTGCAGATTTACGGCATGTAAAAGAACCTCAATACTGAAAGAAACTTTATCGATCGTTTCACACTCTGAATTCAGTGAGCCGCTGACGACCTGAGAAGTTAAAGAAAGTCCTTAAATAAACAAAATAACTGTTTATTTAACCATGTGGTATTAATTAATCAAAAAGTCGCATTCGTTTTTAAAGTAACTTTAAAATGTTCAACTTTAAAAAATTGAATAATTAGTTGTAAAAAATATGTTTCGGTTTTGAAGACAGCTAACAAAAATTAAAAATTAAACTTCAAAGTTTATTTTAGCAAGTGGAGGTTTTTGGCGTACACAAGCCTGGCCTTTTCTGTAGTACTGTACTGTAGTTCTGTAGTTAACTATTTAGCGCACTCCCGCTGCATTCACCATGCTTTCAATGGAGAAACTGTGCACGAGGGAAGTGCTTTGGAACAACCCCAGTTTCATTTCGGATGTATTTTCAGGCTTCCCGTTAAAAATACTTATAGTCTGAAAGTGTTTTCTTATGTTATATAACTAAGAATCAACAATGATTGTAAACTATTTTAAAGTGGCTGCAAGAAAATTAAACAAATTAATTCCAAATGCAACTCCTTGAGATGAAATAATATAAAGCGCTATATACAGAAACCATCTATCAGGACCTTTCACTTAATATTAATTTGGTTTATGTACTATAAAACATTTCAGAGTTATTTAATTCGAAATCTCAACAAGACTAACTCAGCACCCTTCTGGCATAGAAATCATTAGTGATGAATTACCACTTTTAGCATAAGCTTACTCTCTTCTGTCTCTACAAGTCTACGTGGTTTCGGTTATATATAAACACAGAAAGAACGTTGCTGTCCGATTTCACATGGACGAACACATACTTTTTTGGAGCATATAACTGTCACTACCGAGGTGCCAAAAAATGTATACACACTTTCACAGTAGATATCTGTTTAATATATTTAAAAGTTGAACCGAAAAACAACAGTAAAGTGTAATATGATGTTCTGTAAACAGATGTGACTCACATACATTATGATAGCGTTGCTACGTGACAAGTAAATCAACAATGAACAAATGAAGCCAAGATTATCGTATGATGTTCTGTAAACAGACGTGACTCACATTGAGGAAAATAAGGAATTTTACTTCCAACAGGATCACCGCACCACATTACTACCGAGATGTACGTGCGTACCTTGATGACAATCTTCCATGGCACTGGATAAGCCGAAGAGGTACGATTGAGTTTCCACCGCGTTCTCCGGATCTAACTCCGTTGGACTTCTACCTATGGGGAACTCTTAAGGATGTTGTATATCGTAGAAAACCAGCTACACTGGCAGCACTTCGGGAAGAAATTGAAACATGTGCTGCAATCGCTGAGGACACTTTTGCAAACATGGCTTATCAACGTTCAACATACTCAGAAGTATATCGACGCCAATGGTGCACATTTTGAGCAACTGTTGTAACTGTAAAAGTCTAAGATGATTAGTGGGCATCATTGTCTGTTTGTGTGTATTCAGTTTTGTTATGTTAACACAGTTTTTTCTTTGCTAAAATGTGTGTACATTTTTTGGTACCCTCTGTATATGGAAACTATTTTTTCACGCTAGCCGTGTGTACAGTATAAGTTGGAAATGAAGAACCACAATTTATCAAATTCGGATTATTCACTTCCATCTTATAGCTTATGTCATTCTCAAGAATTATGACTTCCCTAAAATTGTATCTCACCTACGGACTAAGTGGCCTAGATGGTAAAGCATCAGCAATTCGTGACCATTGCTTATTTTCCTCCGGCCGACTATGAATCTCCGAAGCTTTGTACAAAAAGAACTCCCAATCATCACTTGGGCAGCAGGTTGACTTTCTACGTACTCATTTCAGTTAGGTTTATTTATTAAAATAGCTCCTACTTTTAATTATTTAATAATTATAAAATAATTTATTTTACTTCAAATATCACTTAACATAATACTTTAAAACTTCCGGTCAAATAGCTGGGATACTACACGTGCTTCTTCAATTCAAGAGAGGCATAAAAGAAATAGTTTCTAAGGATCCCTAAAAGGCTTGAATAATACAGTTTTTCTTGGAACATTCTCTTTTTCTGTAAGCTGTAAATTATTTAGGTAATTTTTGCAGGGGCTTAATTAATTTAAAAGTCACGTCAAGTAATCATTTGGCATAGCAAAGAATAACGAACTTAATTAGCATGTAATGAGATGAACTTTTCGGAATTGCTATGCAAGATAAGCATACTTCAACATAAACGTCAATTAATAGTTTAGATACGTCATGGTTGTTGGCACAAAAATTTATCTTTTCTATCACCATCATAGCTGCATTCTACTTTAGTCTTAAAAATAATTAAAAAAGTATACATACTCGTATAAGAGTGATCTTAATTTCGTGGCATGTGTTTATCACAATAAAAATGTATTAAAGGAAGGTTTGAACAGAAATTACTATGAGTGGATAAGGAAAAGAAAATTATTTTTAGAACTTTAAGATAATTTTAGTGTACATTTTCCAAATTACACGAAGATATTCTAATAGCATTAAGAAAACAGCAATTTTATGATTAAAACGTTGAAGCCAAAGCAATTAAAAAAAGACGATGGTTCAGTAGAATTCCAGAAAAGTACCTATTTTAGGTTTTCTCTATTTTAAATTTGCTTCTCTTTAAGAGTGAAAAGTACTTCTTTTCATATGTCTAATTATGAGTACTGATGAAGGTTTCCCCGAAACATATTCCTAACCATAAGTATGTCTTACGATAATACTTAAGAAAAAATTTATACAAGGGACTTCGTCTTTTCAACTGGTGCAGAATCATTCTTAACACAAGGTCGCGATACAAGTTTTACTAGCGTATGATTATTTTAATTTATTTCATTTATTTAACGACGTTCTTTAACAACCCAGGACAACAGCGTCCCATTCAATTCAGGGCGTGAAACGACCGATAAATTTTGCTCAGACTTCTATTTCAGGCTTGAGGTTCTTTTTCGTGCCGTACCGCCACGAGTTAAGGTACGGACTCGTGAGCGGGAGGTCTGGGTTCGAATACCACCAGGACTGTCCTCCCTGACTGAGGTTTTTTTTCCCAGGTTTTCCTCAGTCCTCACAAATATCAAATGCCGGCGAGGTACCCTAAACTTAGGCCTGGAACGACTCCTTCCTTAAAAAATAAACCCTTTCCCAATTTATTATTTCATCTCATGTACTATCAGAGTCCATCGCCTGTGGTGCCTCTGTAGCAAAAACAGGCGTTAAACACCATTCGTTCATTTTTCGTGCCGTAAATCTAGGACATGGGACCCACGGCTTCACTTCTCTTCCGAAGGAAGTCATACATAGGATTTTTTCGCCCGAAAAATCCATCTACCCTGGCCAGGACTGAACCCGCGATCTTGGGTTTAAGAGGCAAGTATGGTTACCACTACACCACTAAGACTGACAGACTGACTGACTGATTGGATTTGTAAGATTTTGTACATTGTTTCGAACTTAATTTTATAAAAAGTTATTTTATCAGTTCTAGTTGCATTTCCAAATTGCATATCTCACTGTCAGTTTACTCCTTATAGCCAGCAAATCACGTTACGCTAAACCAATTATTACATAACGGTCTTATCCGTTTGCTAGCTTCTCTACCTATAAAATTCCTCTTCGGAAACACGTGATCTGACTGAGCTAAATAGCTGACTTTTACTCCTTTAGAAGACTTTCCTCAGTTTCTTCTTGTCTTTTCAAAAGTATACGAAATATAATATTATATATTTTGGAAGCTACAACGGTTCAGTTTGTAGAATGCTTGAATCCATTTTGAAGTCTTTGTATTTCGAAAAGGTTCCAAATCTTCATATTACTGTCTGATCATAATGCGTGAAAAAGAAATGGGGAGGCAATATTTTACCTCAGAGAATAGAGTTGCATAAGTACAAACCTGACTTAGATATCAGTTTTCTGCGCCATTAGAGTACACTTATTTAGTTATTAGCATTACATTAATATATTATGCAACGATCCTGTAATTATAGTTATTAAGACACGACTAAAAAGTAAAATTTTAAGATTGTATTATCAGGCATTATATGAGCGCTGCTTAATCATTTTTACGACCCGTTATATAAGTAATATATAAGTGTCATGTACTAATTAAAAACATTGGATTTTATTGATATTGGCGATATGAAACTATGAACACAATCTAATATATTGCGAAACAAAACACTGTAAAGATTACGCAAACATATCGCAACAACAACAGAAAAAAAAACAAAAAAAAAAAAACAGAATAGTTTTACTTTTACGTGTTTTTGTGATCTTTCTATCAATATTTTTCTTTCTTTATTTTTGTAATATTTTACTTTGAGTGCATTGATCTTATCGTGACGCCTGTATATTGTGTACTGAATATTATAGGTAAGTCTGTAGGGACGAGTGAAAAGAATTTATTAAGCTCGGAGTCCTTGACGCCTTATAGATATGTGGCATTCATCCCCTCAGGGTAGGGAAAAACCCCGAAAAAATCTTACCCAGATAGCTTGACCTGGCCGGAATTCAAACCTAGGACCTCCGGATTAGTAGTCGTAAATGCTACCACTAGACCACGAAGGCGGTCAATATTTTATTTAAAGTGCCTGATATGTGGAAGTAAATACACACTCCTGAAATACTGGAGGAATGTAATTAATCTTTCATCTCAAAAATCGAAGATTCATGAAAACAATGTATGAGAAATTCATAGAGTGAAGAAGAAAATTAAATCACCAACATTATAGACAAATTATTGCATATTAAAATCTACATTAAATATAAAATACATCCAAACATAGAATAAATTCAACTCTGCATGGTAGCTTCAAGGCATTTTCCATTTATAAGAAAACGGGCATAAAACCTAAGTCAAGGAGAACAGTCCTAGTGGGAATAGAAACCCAGACCTTATATACCTAAATAATTAACAACTTTTTAAAGTCATGTTTTGTTATTATATAATAATAAAATAATAATAATCATCAATAATTACACATTATGGTATCGAATCGTTCCACATATATTCATTAGGAGACCTTTTTGCACAAATATTCTTTAAGTGTAGTTCGGAAAATATAACCATTGCTAGATAATTATTTAAACTATTGTAAAGGAATGTATGACATTGCATCCTTTGAACGCATTACAATACTGAGGTGATCTTTGCTAATTTGAATTTTATTAGGATTTTGCAATGAACAATGAAAAACAGATGTATATTGAAAAATATTATAAAGATCAAAGTGAGAATATTTCATGGTTTAAATTGGGAGTATAGAAATTGAAAAGTTATAGAGAAAGATATGAAGAAGATATACACCCTATATGTGGGAAGAAGGAAGATGCAAACCATAATCTTGCTAGAAAGCAAAGGTACAGATATCTGGAGGGAAGAATTAATCCAAAAGAAATGGCTGATGGTGGCAAAAACAACAGTAATCGCAAAAATGTATCAACAATTTCAAATTAATTGTTTAGGGTAGTATCTGTTTAGTGCAAGAATGCATTGGGTCAATAAATTAATCAGTAAATGTCCACATATGATAAGTTATGTATCATAATTCTACTGTATAAGATATATTAAATTCGTAATAAGAATTTTAATAGTCAAGACAAGGCTTTCATTAATTATTTGTACGTTCTGGGGTAGAACCTGCGCTAATTCCAAGCCATATGAGCCTTGTAATGAGCATAGTGAAAATAAATAAAATATACATTTGTGTTATCTATCTTTTATCTACTTTGAATGTCATCATTTTTATGGTCTTTATTGTATAAATGATAAATATATAATTGAAAATTGTAGAACAATACTGGAAACTTCAACTTAACATTAAATTAATACAGACAGAACTATTTTAAATCCACATGTGCATAATTAATATATGTATTTGTGCTGTGCATAATTTTTAGAGTACCAAACTACTTATTATGAAATGATACTCTATAAAGTATCTGAAATTTCTGCAACATAATGTCTATCGTATTCTATATCCCTGCACCTCTGTGCTTACTCTTTCAGAAAGTGATCTGCCTTATTATGAAAGTTATCTGCTCAAGTAAGGCAAGTATGTTCATCTGCTTGTCACACAAATGTTTATATTACGATATTCCATACCTCAAGAAGGATTAACTTGGGAAATAAATAGTTTTGTTTTGCTCCTTTGAACTGTATTCACTTTTGAATATAATGCAACGGTTTGATTTTCCTTAATAAATTGTAACGCTCTTAAGTACCAAAAGTCTTAAGGTTTGTTGGCACCATCACCTGCAAAAGCTTCTACACGTTTAAGACTAATTTATACTTCACGTCATGCTTTGTTAGTAGCTATATCCTAGATTTAGATGAATTTGTGTGCAAAGATTCCTGGTGCACATCCTGAATGATTTAGAGGGCACAGTTGGAAACTATCTACTCAAAGAGGTACAACTTTCCAGGTTTTCTTTCTTTAATCCACTTGAAGGCGGCATCCTGGCGATTTTCACTTGCCCAAACGATTCGCAGGAACTTGAAATATCACTGTTTTATATAATGTTGGCTAAAATCCCATCAACACCACACGTCACCTCAACTGGGAATTTTAAATTTAGAAGTGAGATATAGGTCATATAAAATGGCTACGGCAGATGTTGATGCTTGTTGTGTCAAATTGGGCTGAATGCAAAATGGAGATGGTGAATTTGGTGAATTATTGCCTCAAGAGGAACAGGGAGGGGCTAGCTACGATTCATTACAGGTTGTAACAATATTTCACTTCTGTTTGGTGGCCTAGGTTGTATCTTGTAATTCCCTCTTTGTTCGAAACGAAATGTACTTGGAAGAAATCTTGTATACCCTTCTTTTTGGACTGTAGAAGATTAGTAACTTTACTAGAGGAAACTCAGTCATCAATGTGTAAACATTTCTTGTCGTCATTTCTTATCTCTAGCAGAGTTGAAATTTCAAAGCTTGGTGACCATTCTTAAAGGTGCCTGGTGGATTGAGCTAGGCTTCTTATTCGCGTTTAAATATTTAAAGAAAGTATTGCATTAAACATATAGCTGAAAATTATCATTATGCTCTATCTCAATTAAAAAAAAACACACCGGGGAGTTTTGATCTGCTATTATCTTCTGAAAATATACCTACTATCCCTGGATTATTGAACCGTCAGATTTTGAAGTGACGGCTGCCGTTATCTGATCTTCTACTTTGGTGCAAATTCGTCAGTATTTCATTTTCCTTATAGCCCGTACTGCATTATGCATTTATGCCTTTAGGGTACATCCCTTTCATGTAAAACTATCCAATTTTATTTACAAATTACAGTTTTACAACTTCTTGCTTTTAGCAATATATCTAGATCTATGTAAATATCTGCATATGAAACATATGAAACTTTTTTATTTCAATTACATGATCAAGCTACTAAATTAATGCCTTACATACACTATGGATATATTATCAACTATTGTTTTAACTGTTTTGTTTTGAGATATTTAACTGCAGTGAATTCGTTTGTAATTTCATAACAGTGCCTGTGAATTCTTTTGCAATTATTTATGGAAAAAGGAGCTGAATGAATAAATATAAATGTATGAATATGATAAATGCTTTGCCTGACCATATTGCACCTTCCAATAAGATGCTTTGTCATGTTTATTTTAAGATTATATATATAAAACAAGGCATAATTTAATTAAGCGAAATTAAATGTGAATTCGTTGATTATGAGCTAATTTTATGGATATATTCATAATTATGTTGTTTACCATTATTCTTAATTGTAAACACTAATCTATGCATTATGAAACTTTTATTCTTTCATAGAAAAAATAAGATCCCCTCCTTGGTCTAGTAGTTAGCGTTGCTGACCTCTGACCAGGAGGCCCGGGTTCGCTTCCCGGTACTTAGGATTTTTTCTAAGTAGGAAGGTATGGAACTGAATCCGCCCAGTCGTAAAATGCTCGATGGAGAAGCCTTCGATTACGAAAGCCGAGTGATAGGCTATCGGCGGGATGCCGTTATGGTGATTATGCATCATTCAATACTGCCCTCTATCAGTGGAGTCGTAAGAAGGAGATAGAGAAAGCAGAGGTCCTGCGGCAGGCCAAGGCTCACTTAGGAATGTATCGCCAAATGAGAAGAAGAAGAAGAAGAAGAAGAAGAGGAAGAAGAAGATAACTTTAAACTTGGAGTGTTTTAAAAAGTAATAGTAAATTGACAATAGCAAACTCATGAAACCAAAACTTGGGGAATTTCCCACGCAGAGAAGATACATTCTGAGAGAAGGTGTATTATATTTCATAATAAAACAGTTGAGTGGTGTGTTGTTTTTACCTCTAATAGAATTATATCTACATGTTATACTATTCAGCTGGTAGTAGCAACTACAAAATCGAAATAGTTATGAAGTATTTAGTCAAAAAAGAAATACATCAGATTGTTTTAACAGATTAGTACAGCAGTTGGCCAAAATAATAGTTAACTGATGCAACAATTTTCAAGCAAGCATATTATTTTGAGTTAAATGGTTATGCAAATATTGGTTAAAGGAATCATATTTTCTTTTTATTCTTTAATGTCTATCTTTGACTGCTAACAATGATACAGTTAACCTTCAACGGAATTATTATGGTTGTGCCTAAGTCAGAAATTTATGATTACACTGCAGGGCCTTGATTATTTATTTGTTTCAACTACTGCGTTAAGGTCAACTATCTGTTAGACACGCCTGCATCAACAGTTAATTAAACTCTGATTTTGGCAAAAATTGGTTTTTGATTTATGTAATGTTAACTTTTTCAAAGTTAAAAAATCAATTTTATAGCGATTTAGTCAGTTTGGCAGAGAGAAAACATTAAAAACAGAAGAAGTCTACTTAATACCGGGTTTTCCTAATTTCAATATTCAAAGTGCTAGGAATAATAGAAGAGAACAAAATAAAACTTTCTTGATAAATAACAATTGGGCTGAAATTGAGTGAGTAGTCAGTCTATGGGAAATTAAAAGTAGAAACTATTTTAAAACATGATTGAGAATATAAGTTATTATATTTAAAATCAGAATTGTAATTTCTATAAAATGTATACATATCTTAAACTTTCATGGTGTTTCATAATGTTAAAATTAAAAACTTCCAGGCTCTTGAACAGCTTAAAAACTAAAACTGTTCAAAAGTGCTGCCTCTTGCTTCAATATGCATCCTGCAACGATGTGATTCAATAGATTCAAAGACTCCAGGCACTTTGCATATAAAGTTAATAGCTCCATGCACCCTTGCGACGACTTCATCCTCTGTTTCTACTGGTTCTACTGGTTTAACAGATTATTTTGAACAATAGTTGTCGATCAATTACTTTATATATTCTCAACCACATCCTAATGTCTAAATTTTTTTCTTCGAAAATTAACTGCTCACTCAATGCTATTTAATAGAACTTTTACTTTAATATTTTCTATTATTCCTAGAAGATTATTGAATTTTAAACACCCGGTATAACACACAAAAATTTATACACCTGAAAGATACTTTGTACTAAAAATAAACGTTAAACATATCGCAAATTAAAGATATTATATTATTAATTATAATATCCAAAATAAAATTACAAAGCATGCTTGAATAATACTAGAAATACATTTAGTTTCTTTCAATTATTATATGCCATATGTGCTACTAGAATGTTAAATTATTATTTATTCAAAAATAAAAGATATAGTAAAATAAAAATATTGCGCTTAGACGACAGAAAAGTGGGTAGCATTATGTCACATTAGGTTTTTTTATGTATATTATGTGTTGCACAGTTGTTTTTCAGTTTAATTATTTGAAAGACCCCTGAAAATATAAATATAAATAAACTTATCTATATTACCTATATTGGATCATAACAAAGAAATATTGTCTGCGTAAAATTAATATAGTCTTTTTCAAAAATTTCACTGGTAGTGTCAATAAAATTATTGCAAATGTGCAAAAACAATATATAGTTAGAGGCAGCGCATGCGTTAGTAACACTCGTGAACTTAAGCGAACAGCTGTGTCTCCATAACTTTGTACTGTGCAAGTATATTCAACTGCACCATTGGAGTTGTCCATGATTTAAGTCTTTATTTATCGTCTCCGGTGATATTTCACGTTGCTGGGAATGAAATGTCACAGATAGCATATTTACAACGTGTTTAAAGCTTAACTTATCATAAAAAATGGCAGAAATGTAAAATGTTATATTGCCCGACTTCAAGGAAAAATCTTTGGTGATGAATTAAGAGGATAGGCTTGGTAGAGCGTTCCTGTTAAGAGATATCTCCACCCACTGAACAACTTAACATCAGGTATAGGAGGGAGTATTCGATTAGATTGCTATCATCAGTATGAGTATAATGGCAATTGCCTCTGTTGTGGTCCATGTCGGTCGCTTAAACCCTCCCGCCTTCTTATAAAACCCGATACGGACGCCGCTTGCTGCCCACAGTGTTATTTATGGACCCGGTTCTGCCCCATCCTTCCCATCTTTTTATTGTTTCTATTATTATTTTTTTTCTGCGATTAGACATTTATATTGTGCTCTACTATGTTTTCATGAACTGATGGTAAAATGCACGTTACTGACTTCTTCAATGTTAACATGTACATATGCTTACACCTAAAAGAATTGAAGTACATTGATAAAAAATGTATGTCGATTCATGCGGCGTTAATCTTTAATCGTGCTTACAAAGAAAATTTGTGATACAACTATTTACAGTAAAAAGTTTGCGTCTCTAATCTATAGATACAAATTTGTAGAATAAGGAATTGGACTTTTATGGGGAGGTAATTATAAAGCATATCCTTAAAAGCTTTCACAAGAGTTGTTAATTTATTCAAGAAAAACACGATCGTTATTTGATTCGAAAACTCAAACTTAGAGCAGCATATTTTATATTTTTCTTTCTTCCTTTTTAATTTATTATATTACAATTTCCGTGACCTACATATTTCTTTTTAAAAAAACACATGAGTGCGGTGTGAAAAGTCTTGGCTCGATTATAGCTGGTCATGCAATTGAAAACTATATTTTATGAAACATCAAGTCATTGTTTCAAATATTTATTTAATACAGCTTTGTAAGTATTCCATAAAATGGGTCAAATTGAGTGTCATGAAGAAGTAAATTTCTTTGTTAAAGTTGGTATAAGACCAACTTTATATTTATAACACGATTAGTGACTTTAACCTTCATTTTCAGCTATTAAAAAGGTGTTGCTGAATTTAGATTTGGCCATATCATGCGAAAGAAGTCCAAAAAAGACAGAAAACAGCAGAACTTATTGAACAATGTCGTATTAAATGACTGGCCAGCTAAATTACATTAGTATTTGAAAAGAGCTTGTCGATTATATTTTACATGAGGAATTTCTTACTAAAAAGCATAGCGTGAGATGAAAGCCGTGCTTGTTAACAGCAGATCAAATGCGCACGAATGCGTACGAAAATGTAGCAAGTGCTGGGTGGCACTTGGGTCCACCGTCACATACCAGAATGGAAACATCAGTCAGAGCAGTGGATAGAAGACGGTTGTTTAGCTCCAAAGAGGACAAAGTAGGTCCCAATCACATGATGTTATAAATTAAGTCTTTTGGGACGCTAAATAAATGTTATTATTTAGTTATCTTCAGAAAAGTTAAAACATAACCGGATAGTATTACTGTAATATTTTAAACCAAGTAGGTGAACAAAGAGTTGAAAAAGAAAATAAATTTTCATCGAGATTATTTACCTATTCACCAGTGTGTTTTAACGATTGAAAAATTGAGATATTTGAGTTTGAACTGCTACAGCATCCATCCTGTACCTATATTTGGCTCTCTCTGACTTCTAACTGTTCCACAATCTCAAATCTTCCTTACTGGTTAACGTTTTTCATCAAATATGGAGGCGATTGCACTATTTTGCATACTTTCCGGAAAAATCACTTAGAACGTCGCTAGAATAAATGTATATACTTTAGGGGATATTTGGTTGAAAAAAATAATAATATTCAAGCTAAAAAGTCGATCTTCTTTGTTAGGCAGAGATTCTGGCAGAAGATGTGTATTTGCAAATTTTAGATTCATTATTGTTTTAGATTTTCCCCAGTATCCTTATTTCTCAATTTCTATACAACTCTTAATTTACGTTTCATTTTTATAGCCTAGCTTTCGAACTACAAAACAGTACTTCAATTGATAAAAATTTCAAATGTTGTTTATGCCAATGTTAATAATAATTTTAGCGTAGTTATTTCCTACCTCTGAACTTTAGCATTTTAAAAGTATTTTTAAATATACGCTTTTCAATAAAACAAACTGTTGCCCTGCTTCAGATTTTCGGTACTGGTCGCCCGAAAGATGCCTGTTTTCTAGAAAAAGTTTGTATTTATATTTTTATTTCTTACAAATATTCATGAGACACTTTAAACCAAACGAGTACTGGCATAATTATTAATTCATTTGAACATTCCAGAAATATTATGTGTAAATTGAAGTTTTAACACTTGAAAAATATAGAACACACAGATAAAATTATAGTTAACCGAATAGATTAATAGATTTCATATTCGATTTGTTTTCTGATTCACATTTATCCATGGGGGCTTACATGAAATTGTAAGGTCTAGAAATCATTGAGACTTTTATTTAAGAGTGTATTATGATTCTGAAATCTTAGAAAAACCATGTGGCCAAACATAAATGTGGTATCAAAACATTGTGGTTGATTCCTACACATTATTTTACTGCTTTTTTATCTTCAGTCTCCGCATTATCTTCACGGAAGAATCCATTTCAGATAACTCCAAAGTGTCTGACGTTTATCTTGTCGTTAAAGTCTTTTTTAGTGCTTCTGATTCTAATTTTTGCCCAACACAGTGCGTCAGAGAGGATGTTATTTACTTTTTTCCTTCTGTTTACGTGCCCTGCACTGTGTACGTCACAATTTTAGTATAAATGTTGTTATATGTTTCTGATTTTCAATTCAGGTGCGTAAATCATCCATGTTCTAAACAAATATTTTAAATATTTATTAAATGTACAATTATTATTGTGATCAAGTCTTATATTCATCGTCTCTATGTTGATTTCTTCTCAGTACTGTTCATTTTATTTTGGAAAATTTAATAAGGAATAGGGAATAAAGAATACGATTTTGCTAGCATTTAATTTTGCTATAAATCGTATAAGAATTCACATAGATTGCGACTTGTATGTCAAAACACAATTTTCTGCTCCCTATGCTAGAGATTTTCCAACTTTATCCAATATTTTTTGCATATTTTATGAAAATATGGACAGCAGATTTCATAATATTTACCTGACAAGTTTCATATTTTTTTCTTTGTTAATGTCGTATTTATCCTCGTGATGTAATCGTGCTATATTTGTAATCTTGAAGATGTGTGCGAGCTCAGAAATTTGGCCAATATTTTAAAGCTTTTCTAAACCATGAGAATTTTACAAGAAGAAAAATGTAATATAACCTCTTTATAGGTGCCCGATATGTGGTAGTGGCTAAACATTATATATTTTACTGGAATGATTGTTATAATTATTGCATAGTATTTATCTTAGCAGTTTGTGTAACATAACTTAAAATTTAATAATGCCTTTAACAATTTTGCATCATTAAAGGTCTTTTGTTTCACTTCGACAGATTCTTTGCTCATTGGGATTAAGACTTTCTCCTAATCTTTCTATTGCAAATTCGTTGTATTTATAGGTTTCAAAGTATTTAATTCAGTTTTGTATCTTTGCAGTATCTGTTCAGACCATAACCTAGTTTCTTCTACAGAAAGAATATTATGTGACAGTAATTCAAATCGGATGACAAGTGTTTTTATATCTACGGCAAGAGTTGACCACATTTCAACTTTTCTTTTTGAAGCTATCTCAGCAATTGTTCTTTTAACGTGTTTATATTGTTGATTAAATTAAAAAAAATATTTCTTATCTTATCAGCAGTGGTTTACATTTTACATACTTTCAGTAGCTGTTATTCTTACAGACATAAAATACTTCTTATTGCTAAACAGTATTGCTGAATACCATAATTTAAATTTTTTCTTTTAATTATTATATTACGTTATATTCCTAATGCTGTTCTGGCAGAAACGTTGAAGCTGTCTTGTCGTTTTCCGTTTATTTTTTTAGTCTAGGTCTCATACTAGTTGATTATATCTGCCCTATTTTAGGATATTTTGGGACCTGAAGCCTAACGGAAAGACCGGAATGCAGACGTTATACTTTTAAACCATAGTATTTGACTGTTGGTTATATTGTGGTAGTATAGAATTATGTAATTATATTATCTTTACAGTAAATGCCATTAAAATAAATGGAGCAAATACTTTGGAAAAGAACATCGCCGCAACGGGCTGATTGGCCTAAGCTGTGCTTTAATGATTATTAGTATTTTTAAAACTTGTTCTTAAACTCTCTTAACCTATCTTAATTTGTGTGAAACCGTATGCTGTGTGGTAGTTTGGTAATTCTTCATATATTCCCTATTTCCTCTATTTCTGCATAATTATCAATTGGGGATATCTTACTAAAATTTTAGCTAAAGAATCAGTAAAAGTTTGAGTAAAATTTTAAGAATTTATTTCAAGAGTGTTTGGGGTATTTACAAAGAAAAAGGGTTGAAGCTTATAAACTAATAGGTTTAAGAACGAATCATGAAACATGATTTTTTTAAATATAGTATGTAATTAATTTAAAGTATCATTTACATTTTTGATAATCACAATGCCATACTTTTGAACATGAAAACATTTTATGATAATTTCAGAGCCATTTTTATGGTACCTTAAGCATAGAGTAGATTTTCCATTAATTTCGACACCCCTTTCCTCATCTTACCCTGTACAAAAACCACCCTTAGCCACTAATAATTACATCTAATATTTTCCAGGACTGTTTCAGGTTTGTATCGAAAGAAAGGAACGGGGATTATCGTGATTTCAATTTCAAAATGTCATATTTGTTAAATCATTATGGATTTTTCGTAAAACCGTGCTCCAGATTGGATCTTTCATTTGCATTTTTTGTATTTTGCCTTTGCTATAATTATAGCAATTAGTATTGTTTTTGTTTTATTTACAGTATTTTCACATGAAAGCCAGTGCAGTGAGATCTGTAGACATTTTATTTACCTTAGCTATGCCAACTTTGTAATTCTTTAGAAAGTGTTGCCTCGAAGTTTTGCTCTGCTGTGAAGGTAAGTAATAGCATTACAGCAGTTGGACAAGTGGCCTTTGCTAAAGAACTCATATTGCCTACTGTTATTCTTTCATCATTGTGATTCAATATGACTGCACGTTTCTAAGCGCTATGTATCAAGAGTTCAGAATACTCATATTGGCGAAGTGCCCGATGATGTCGACTGCCACCGGATTGTTGTTGCTTCGTGCTCCATGTAGTGATGACTTTTGCGACGCGTAAGCAAAAAAAAAAGATATCTACATTAAAGTCTGGCAAGACTACACCATCTGTTTTGTGCATTCCAGTATTTTGTCTACAGCACTTATCAACAACTCTACTTAGATCTTAAAAGAGAAACGTACAGCTTTCCCGAGGTCAAGAAGAAGCTATAAGAACCTGATATTTATGCTTTCGATAAAAGTTTTACTAGAGGTTGAAAATTACTTCACATTTGCCGATGTACTGGACATTTTATTATTGAAAATTCATCCAAATGTCTTTATTTATAACCCACTCAAAGTACATTCGTATCTTACACAAAATATATAGTCAAAGATTTGCGAGAGTAAAAACAGATGAAGGACAACCTTTCCGACTAGAATGAGGAGTTCGCAAAGGCGATCTAATATGCCCCAAACTCTTTATTTGTATAATGGAGCATATGTTCAGGAAAATGATCCGGCATAATAAATTCTGAATCAACATAACGGCAGTCAACTAACAGATCTAAGATTTGTTGACAATGTGGTCTTATTCGCCAAAACACCGAAAGCGCTACAAAGTATGTTGGAACAATTATGTGAGCATAGCAAAAATGCAGGGATGTCACTAAACAAACTGAAGACGCAGTTAATTTCAAACGGACCTGAAACCCCAATAAAAATAGACAAAAAACTTCCTGTCATGATAAAATGTAAAAAGAAGTACAAAGAATGCTCTTTAACGTAGAGAGCATTTTGAGCACTTAAGTTTATATTGTTAGACCAAACACTGACTAAGAAAATCAGATTCTAGACGTTCGAAACCTGTGTATACCCTGTATTACTATATGGGTGCCAGACATAGTTAATAACAGAAAAACAAAAGAACAAAATTCAAATATGGCAAAGAAAAGCGAAACGCAAGATCCTGGGAATAGCTTTCAAGGACAAAATACCTATAGTATTAATAAATCAGTTATCTCAGACAACAGACATCGCACAAATAGCTACCAGAAGCAAATGGCAATGGGGCGATCACGTCGCAAGAATGCAGTAGATGGACCTACAGGACCTCGTTGTAGGACCCCGGATAGGATAAAGGACACAAGGCAGATCCAGAAGAAAATGGACAGACCTCTTCAAGGATCATGCAGGTCCAGATTGGTCAAGAGTAGCAAGAGGAAGAGAAAAATGGGATTTTCTTGAAAGGAACTAGTGCAGTGAGAAATGGAGTAACCAAAGAACAAACCAGTCAGTGTCTTAAACAGCACTAGCGTGGAATAGCTTTCCCTACTTGTTAGGAGACCTTTGCCCTTAAGGGACACAATAGGCTATCTTTATCTGTTTTATGCGTTATTGTGGACTTTCTCTTTTCAACAGTTCACCCCATAGCTGTAAAGCTCTCAAATTGCAGTGCAATTGCTATAGGAATATTATTTTACAATACGTCAAGGCAAACTGTGCTTTTACATGAAATCGTTTAGGTTTTGGATTAAATATTGTGTTTTGTCTAGCTATTATCAACAATTCATTTATGGGATATGGAGTTTTAAAATTTCACTCGCCAGTGATTGCGATAAGAAGCGATGGAGAATGGGATTTTCATCGTTCAACATATGATTTGATAGCAAGGCATTGTGCAGTTAATTCACCGTGCACATACGCACAGTATAAACCCACACACATACCGCCTCTTATCTTGGAAACAGGTAGTTTGCCGTAGAACTAGAACCCCATTGTTCGAAAATTAGTCGCGGTATATGGCATTCATTGTGGCCCCGTTTACACAAATATGTGGACGTTGTCTGGAAGAATGGTGGAAGGGTAGACGAAATCGGGCAGGTAGAGAGGAAAGGGGGACTGAAAATAAATCCGATGGCAAAGGGGGCCTGCTTATTTATGGAGCTGAGTAGCTATCTTGTGGGTAAATAATGCGCCCACCGCCACCATATTACGCACGCTGTAATGAGCATTTCAAGGAGTTATGACGGCGGATGACCTTGCCTCCGATTGGCGGGCGGGGCAGAGAATATATTCCAGGGTACGTAATTGTGTTAAAGATCGCTTTGCTTTACAAACCGCCGCAAAAGTGATGTTCCAGAAAATACAGCAACTGTTTCATTTTATAATATGATTTATTGTAGTCCTTTATTTGCCATCTAGGAATAGGTATGTAATATTAACAGTGATGTGGGTAGTTTTATTATACCCTTTCATGGTCTGTTGTATGTTAAAGTGGAGCTAAGTTCGTGGACTATGTCATAAAAATTAAAGTTACTAAATCTTTTTTCCTTTCAGTGAATCGCAGAGTGTACTTATATTTTATTTATACAAACAGCTCCATATTTAAAAGAAATTTTATATAAGTTTTCAGGTTTGTGCAATAACAGAGAGAAATTTTCTAGTTTTATTTATTTTAACTATGAATTATAACAGATATATAATGCGTTAAGGTTAAGATTAGTCTAAATAAAATTAGGGATATTCATGAAGTATTTGGAAATATTCATAATTTTTTCATCGATACATTTTTATAAAAATCGACAAGTTCAGCTTCGGCCATGTTTCCTTAGACAATATGCTTCAACATATTATATAATTAAGCATAAATAGCATGTTTTGCATATTACTGCTAAGTAACGGTATGATAGTTATTCGAAAAAATAAAAATTGCATATTTCTGCATATACGTGCTACTGTGTTAGATTAATGTATTGTTTTATCCCTAGAGGCGTAATTGAAGGATATTTTAAACAATTAACATGAAGAGCACATTTAACCAGGACATTGTAAATATTTTAAACTTTAAATAACAAGCAAGTTATAGTAGTAGTAGTAGTATAACATATTCAGCAAATGTCAAAACTTGCAGAAGTGTAACGGTTTAAAGGAATCGTTTTACAACATATATTCTAATTACTGTTGCTCAATATTACATCCTTATGTATACTAGCTAATAATTTCTAAAGAAAATTCTGGACAGATACATACGAGCTAACTAATATAGCTCAAAAATGCATTCCCAAAAGTTTTAGAGCTAAAAAGATTCTTAAAGTGGGATATTGCTTACAAAGACATCAATAATATATATATAACATAAATGAAAAATAATGTAACAATATAACTAAAGTAGCAATAACTAAAAAAGCAGAAAAGGATAAAACACTAAGAAAAAGTCACAGATTAGTAATCGCTATATTTCGAACTGCTTGAGTTCTTCTATGACAAGAAGACAAATGAAGGTGGTAAAAATAAACATTAAACATGGAAGGCTACGTTATGCATGGAAACAGATGAACACAAGAGTGTGTGAGAGGGAGGAAAAAATTAATATTTAGGATTGAAACTCGGTAGTATAGGGACTTTATGTAAAAATATAGCTACCATGTCTCTATCTCTGGGTGAACTTACAGAGCTATGAGTAGTTAACGCACCAATAAGCGTTAAATAAACTTCATCATCAAAATCCTAACAGTGAGATAAGGCATTTTGGGCAACCGCCACGGGAGACTTGGTTTCAACAGAACGTCTATGATTGTTCATATGGAGCGAAACAACAGTAGAAGTTCAACCGATATAAAATCCTTTGCAAGGCTGACAAGATAATATAAATACGACATATATGCTTTTAATTTAACACTTATTGATGCATTACCTACTCATAGATCTGAAAGTTTACGCAGAGATAGAGAAATGGCAGCTATAGTTTTGTATAAAACGCATATACCACCGGATTTAGATCTTACATATTCTTCTTTTTTCTCCCTCGCACTCACTATTATTGCTTGTTCCATCTGTTTCCATGCATAATGTTACCTTCCATATTCAATATTTATTTTTACCACCTTCATTTGTCTTCTTGCCATAGATGAACTCAAGCAGTTCGAAATATAGTGATTACTAATCTGTGATTTTTTCTTAGTGTTTTATCCTTCTTGTTTTTCTAGTTATTGTTAATTTAGTTACATATATATTAATTATTGCACTTTGTACAAAGTAGAGGAACAGTAAAGTAGAAATAAACCTGGTAAAATATAAAATCAGGTCATTACTTAATAATCTCATTAAAACTTAGACCAAAACAATAATTTGTTGGTTCCCACTCTGGTCACTTACTTGTCAAATTGCAATCGTGAGTGTAATTTTCAGAGAAATTTTATATTAGCATTAGTTATTATTATTATTATTATTATTATTATTATTATTGTGGTCATCATCATTAATATAACCCAAATTTATTCTTGAAGCTTGACAGTTCATGCTAAGTTAAGTCCTTAAAAGACAAATCAAATAAGCCACGTTTTCTAGGTTATAAATTCTAAGTATGCTAAATGCATTACAATGTAATATTTGACAAGGAAAGGGCAGTAGTTTGGATGCAATAAAAGAAACACATGCTCTAATAAGAAGGGACACCGGTGATCATTTTACAACAGGGGCGTGTGATAGATAAAAAGAGGCCGGAAAGGGAAGGAAAGGATGTTTGGTTTGTGGGGTGTCGTCTACTCTTTTTTCCAGATCTCAATGCGAGCTACAAACCACGAGCACCACCACCACGATTTACTTTACGATTCTCCCCTCTTCTTCTACAGGTCGTAAATTTTAGTTCTCTCTCTCTCTCGCTCCTATCCTTTGCTCTATCCACGCAGTTTAACCTCCTCTTAGCCCAGTCTACACATAGTATAAGGAAGCAATTCACTTCCTGCCTGCTCCCATTCTTACAACTCTCTATACAGCTGTTCGCTTTTCATCTCGGACGATAACCCGCATTTACCACTTTTCCCCTGTTATGCTCCGTATTTTGCTACAGAAAGTTGGTAGTGTTTGCACGCCCAAGAAAAATTATCAAGTTAATCGCATATTCGTAATTTCTCTTTCCTCCAAGTAATTAAATTCTAAGCTATGACGATCCCCCGACAATTAGACTGGATTCGCTGAATGATAGATTTAAAACTGTTAATTTAAACATTTAACTCCAATGTTTGTTTCTATATAAATTGCACTTGATGTCTCTAATTAATAAATGTATATGTTTATTGATATCAATGTCAAAAATTTGGAATTTTAATTTTTGTAGTAAATTTTCACGTATTTAATATCAATATACGACGTTTACTTTTCTTTTATATTTAATAATTTTCCCTATTCTTTGAGTTTAATAAGACATCAAAACAAAAAGTGTATATTTGCGTTAATTCTTAGAAATAGTAAGAGAGAGAGAGAGAGAGAGAGATGAAATAGCCTATTGTGTCCCTTAAGAGCAAAGGTCTCCTAACAAGTAGGGAAAGCTCGCTTTTTCCTAACGTGGTGAGCTATTCCACGCTAGTTGTTCGTATGCTGTTTAAGACACTGACTGATTTGTTCTTTGGCTACTCCATTTCTCATTGCACTAGTTGCTTCTCGAAAGATTTCCGTTTTTCTCTTCCTCTTGCTACTCTAATAATACTCAACTTTAAAATTCTTTACCCATTTTCGTTATTTTTCAACATTCAGCTTACATAGAATTGGAGACCTTTAATATCTGTGAAACTTAAAAATATTAGGAAGTATCACAATGGAATATTTGTCTACGAATTTTCCTGTATGTCCCTGAGTACAAACAGAATCTATTACTTTAATTTAAAGTGCACATACATAGCGTATGCTTTAAAAAGTAACTGACTTTGTCATTGGTTTTGATAATTAAGCTTTAGTTAAAAGGTAATGCTTAAATTCTATTTTATGTACCAAGAATAATTTATATATTAGCTTACGAAATATGCTGCTTAATGATTTCTGCAAGGTTTGTTCCAGAAGTTAAAAAATTCAAACTTATTCTTGATGGGACAAAAAGTCAGTAATCTAAAATACACAAAATTGATGAAAAAACTGAATTTGCAGCTACGAGGGCTTTTTGATATCCATAAAGAACAAGGAACTTATTGAAAAAAGTTTAGTTTTTTTACATAATCTTTTTTTTCAAATCTGTACACTAAATCAGAAGTTTCCTAATTTGTTTGTCCCATCATTAAAATGCGATTTCTTCAGCTCTGCAAAATGTGTGTTTGTTTTGGCGACACCCTCTCCATTTGATGTGTATTTATTTCATACTAGACATTGCTTAATGTTGGAGTCCAAGGGAGCCACATTCGGAGAGTAGAGGGATGAGGAAGACATGCATATTTTAATTTCAATAATTTTGAGGTCACAATCGCAGATTTGCGCGCTGGCGTGTTATTATGGTGGGCCAGGATCGTTTTCTTTGCAAATGAAGAGAATTCTTCTAGATTGCTTCGGTTAATGTTCCATAGCATACTCATTGATTATGGCTTTTTCTAAAAAGGCAATTAAAATACGCGATGGCAAATAGTCATCCCCTTTCTTGCTGAGCGGATTGATTTTGCCTTCTTCCGAGCGCTTTCTCCGGTTGCATTTTACTGTTTCGACTGCTCTTTCGTTACCTTTTGTTGGCTGTCACATATCAGTTCCGAAAGTCCCTAGGATACCGTTTAAGCAGCTCTAAATTCTGCGCTCAAGTAACAACTCTTTTGTCAATCGTTAACAAATGCAGCACCCACCTGGCCGATACCTTTCCCATTTGAAAATGATCGTGCAAAATACAACGCACCACCCTCTGTAACTGCCCACAGCTTAAGTAATCTCCCTTAACTTCAGTCTCCGATCGCTCAGTATTCTGTCGTGAGTTTTTTTCAATCATTTTGTGAATCTTTATCTCCAGAGGACTTCCAGATGTGCGCGTCCGTTGTATTCGTTCGGCCAACATTCTAAGCAAATGTACCGATTCGACGTATTGTTTGTTCAGCTTCGCCTTAGTTTCTACGGATGCTGTCACTTTGAAAAAGTAATATTTTTAATACACAAAACTCGTGTTTCTCCATTTTGATTTTACAAATGTCAGAAAAAAAAATGACTCAAATTCGTAAATTTTTGTAACCATGTGCAACATCGTTCGCATTGCCGAGGTGACGTTGAAAACAATCTAGTGCTACCACCTTTTGAATTTGCACAGATTTATGGAATAGCTTTTCTTGAAAGAGTTTAAATTCTACGTTATGTCTCTGTTCCTTATATACCGTCTAGGAGTTCACATTTCTCTAGTGTTTACCTTTTAAAATTACTTTATCAAGGTAATTGAATGTTCTTTTCCAGCCTATGTCTCTTTAAAAATGCCACCATTAGCTGTAATAAAGTGCAATATAAAGGAGGCTCAGAAAATGGTAGATAAGAAATCATTCATCGTATTGAATAAACTGGTTGACGGTTTATGGCGTAAATTATCATCTTATAAATAATAAAACTGAATTTAATATGAATGAATATTGTTATTCTCATTAATAAAAACTAAATGTTCGGAATTCTATTAGAACAGGAACGCGAGCTCAGACGATTGGCAGTTTATGTTTTATTAAAACTCTTGCGAGCTTATTTATCTGTGCTGACAATTTGTTTTCATATTGTTAATTATTAGCGGTATTTTGGTATCCATCAGTTTGAGAATCACATAAAATGTAATACTGAGCAATGCTTTGTTGAAAAAGCCATCAAACACAAACCGGTAAAATGTATATTTGCATTTTTAGACAGGTGTACAAGATAAAATAAAATAGAATACATAATTATTACAAATATTATTTTGCAGAAATTTTGAAGACGCAGACACAATATTAAAACAGAATAAAAATAGTCAAGCACTAAGAAGTGCCCCACATAACAACCAAATGAGTATTAATGAATAGGTGAGAATACTCTCACATAAGGAATATGAAATAATTAGCAATATTGGAGTTCTAGAATCTCACGAATCTTGGTAATAGATTCGTGATTCGAACATCCGAATGTTCGCGCTTTTTTCATCTTTTTTGATCTTTCGAATCGTAATAACTATTTTTTAAACTTAAATATGAACATACTAGTTTTAAGTTCACTGGGCGTGTCAAAATATTAAAAAAAAAAAAAAAAAAAAAAAAAAAAAAAGAGCTGCTAGCTGCTACTCAAGTTGAGAAAAACGAATCTCAAGACTAAAGATCTTTAATTATATACTTCCATTGTTACATATACTTTATATCTTTTTAACAAATATGAGTATATTATTTTGAAATTTTGTTTTTCATCAAACACATTTTTTAAATTTTAATTCAATAAAAAGCTTGTATTTTTAGTAAGAAGTTTTACTCTTCGCCGTTTATTTCATAATCTTGTATTTAAGTACTACGATGATTTGACGTATTCAGAACCTTTAAGAATTCGGATTCGGATTCGAGAACATTTTGAATTCTGCTACCTCTAAATATAATATAAGCCTTTAAATTCTAGACTTGGAAATAGAAATTACTTTGAATGTCAAATTTATAGAGACAGAGACTTGGATTACAAAAGCAAATAGGAGAGGATCTACTTCTTTTAGGTCATATTGCCTGGTTGAAATATATTATTATCCTGGGGGGTTTTACTCAGTCTGTAGCATTTTAGAAGTTCCAGTTCTGTGCCTATTCATTATTACCAATACCCCGTCCTAAAGATTTGAACAATAAGGCCATAATGTTAAAGGGGCAAGGGGATCATAGCACTTGTAAATCACAGGGAAGCAATAGAAATATGTAGAGCATAAAGTTGTCATATTCTTAAGCCTAAACATGAAGAGAAGAGCCAAAATTGTCTGAAAGATTTAAGTGAGTATTGATGCGAGACAAAGGTTATGTTAAATAAAGAAATTACTATGTGTTATTTATCTTGATTAGAGTCTGTTCCCATTCTGCCCTTTGCTCTTCTCTCATTATAGGATGAAATAAACTCTTCCGAGATTTCGGTTCGTTTATAAGCGTATAGGTATTAACGTTATTTACCAAATATTTCTCGCTAGAGTTGAAGCAGCGGTTTTGTCTGTCAAACTGTATAATTACCATGACCTTCGACTCCCACTTTGAGCTTTGCTATTAGTGGCTTTAATCTCTTAATTCACACTAAATTGAAATTAAATAGAAAGAAGATTCATTTTTGGAAGTTAGAATAGAGAAATAATTATCTGCTTATTTTAAAACACTCCATTGCAAATTTCAGCTGAGCGTGAGATAGAGAGGGAGCTGTCATGGAAGATGTAGAAGGCCATAGTGAGAGGAACTTGTTGTCAGACAAATAATAAATATTAAGAAAGCACGAACGTATATGTGTGTGTGTATAGACAGGTAAATAAAAACTATGGTAACCCTACCTTTCTGCCACTGGGTCGCACACAGAATACACTATGTATTTATGCAATATTATACATATATATGGTATGTACCTTTCCAATGAAAAAGATAAGAAGAAACAGTAATTTCTACCTATGGCATCACGTTCGCTATGTGGGAATGAAAAGGAGAGGTTGTCTGCATGAAAGGCTTGCGGTCGGGCACGCACTATATTATAATAACAACTTAGTTTAGCGGGGAGTCCAAGTCAGACGGGTCCCGGCGAGTGACCGCCTCGTTCCCCGGGCCTCGCTACACCGATCTTTCCCTACTCGTCTTCATAAATATTATACAATGCTGGTCTCTTGATTTATTACCCAATGCTTCTTCGTTCTGGTTGTGCCTTGTATGTACGAGTGTACACCCCACAACCCAGAGAAGGTGAATCTTAGCTGTACCTATATATTAAGGAGTTCCTCCTCCGCCCCCTCTACTATCTCCTCCTTCCTCTTTGATCGTCGTCTTCATCTACTCTATACGTTCACCACCAGAGGGGAAGAATACGAAATGTTACACATATCAAAAATCTTCTCTTTGGATTAAAAAGAGAGAGAGAGAAATGCCTGGAAGACGTGTATTAGACGACTTAATTTTTACGAAGCAATTTGTTGCTTTTGCGATACGACACACGATAAAGAAGTGAACGTTGTTTTGGACCCACATTCTATAGCGCTGCCTCATAGAAACAACACAATATAGAGCCTCTTTTCACGATAAGCGTTAACGTTTTACTAAGTGGTGTTTAAATCATTTGCTAATTATGATATATTAAATTATAAGTTCCAAACAATCAAGAAAAGAAAAAAGAACTAATTGAGTAAAGCACCTCATGAGGTTACTTATATACTAGTCATTTTAAAGGGTACTCGTAATATTTTAAAGTTATTAGTTTCTGCTAACAGCATATTAAGGGTAAAGATTTTGTAAATGTGGATGCACTTTACTGTAGGTTTATTTTAAGTTAAAAATATTTAGTAGTATTTATCTTTATGTGCGATTATATTCAAAGTATCAGCACACTGAATAAAGTGATTATTGCTAGGTAGTTGTGCTTATTTTGTCTCCAAAGCATATTGATACTACTCCAATGTATAAACGCATTGTGTTTGCCTTTATGTTATAAATTGAAAATACACATATTCCGAAAAATAATTCCATCTTTGTGCACAAAAAAAATATTGTTGCTTCTGAATAAGCTATTCATATATGTACGGCTGACATAAACCCTAATTCTTCCTACAGTTATATCAGTATTTTCCATTTCCATTCAGCAAGTTAGACGTTTCCGGCAAAAATACTATTAGTGTTCATTTGTAGTGTTAAGATTTCAATACATGATGAATTATAAAGGCTGACAACACTCCATGTTCATTTGAAAACTTTCTCTATTGTCATAATATTAAATGTATCGTGCAGTTTTATTTTTAATCTACAATTCTGGGGATCAATATTTAAACTTTGTGAGCAAAAAGATGAAATATATTTCTAAAACATCTGGTTGTACTAGATTTAAAATAATTACTATAAGACAAAAATAGTGCTAATCAAGCAACTCAATTGTATTAACAATTAACTAACAGAGCTATGTATATTTCTGGTCATATACAGCAAGTTATATATTGCAATTATAGAGCTGTAACATTAAAACACTTTTTATAAGAAGCCAGTCCTTTTCAAAGATAATTATCATGCTAAGAACAAACATATACTAAAATAGTTTTGCTTTGTACAGCTTCACAAATAATCATTATGTCTTTAAAAAAAACTAAAAATGTCTTAATATTTACAATTCGTTCTCGTAGCTTTGTAAGTCATGAAAAATAAGTGAACCTTATCACATATTTGTTTATAGGAAAGAATAGCTCAGAAGTGTTAAGGGAAAAATATTTCTTCTCCCCCCCCAAAAAATGAAATACCTAAAGAAAACAATTGTTCTTATTCCTATAAAACGAAGTAAGTTAGCAATAATAATATATACGTTTATATTTATTATTGACTTTCTTATTGTATTTTTTTATAATCTTGCATTGGAAACACTACTGAAGAAATTGCTCAATTTATAATCAACATGTATTTTTTCCTGTGTACCTTCTACTGCAAGCTGTACAAATATTTCTTTACTTCTGTAGTGATTGCTTTTACTACCAGTTTTAATCTTAAATATCCTTTTTTGCGTGAATTTGTGTCCTAGAAAAAACATTTGATTAGTTTTGTGTGTAATTTAAATTTACTACTCTAATTAAGCATTCCTTTGGTTCTGAAACTCTTTAAATTTTATAAATCCGAATGAAACAAGTAAAATAAATCATCAACAGTCTCATGATCTCATCTCTTTCAGAAACATAAAAAGTATTGTAAAAATGAATTTGTTACGACTAGCGAAACTTGCCTGGATCTGAATTTTTGCAACCTATTATTTTTTGCTTTTTAAAAATAACGTCATGTGACATCATATAAAAATATAGCTATATAAATGCACATTTGCACATCGCAACTATTTAAAAATGATAGGCATAATAAATATTTTCAGAATGTCTCGTTTATTTTGTCACGGCAAGCCGTAGTTGGTAAACAAAATTAATAATTTCTTGTATTATGTGTTTTACAAGCGCATTGGCTTACTTCTTTATTATGAATACATGCCTTTCTGTATATATAAGCAGATGAGTACATGCGTATATATTTCATAGGTTTTAATCGAATGCATCACAAATATTACCATAATTTTTAATTTGTACTGAATACTCGCGTTTTTAAATTTTGCAGCCATTTTCAAATATGTAATAAAGCTTGTAAATTCAAAGACAAATGCTTTGATAACTCATAGCATATATCTTTTAAATTCGAGGTATCAAAGGCATTAATTATATAAAGATGATTGAGTCTTATATACATACGAGAAGTTTGAAAAGTTCCGATATTCTAATGCCATTATCCCGTCTGTTAAGTTATTTCCCGGAAGACCAACTAATACTGCTCTACAGCTACAATCGCCCTTTGTTTAATGCTGCAGCGAGGACGAGTTTAAACTCTGGAAACAGAAGTTAGAGGCAGCAATCTGGGGAGTAGGGTGAACGTTTCAACAAATCACACCTCATATCTCTCAATTTCTCCATCTAAACACTTTTGTAAGCAAATGTATTTCTTGATTAAAAGTATTTTATTATTCCACAAACCAGGTATTTCGTTGCAAATTTTTCATTTAGTTCGTTTTGAAGGGATAATGCTCTTACCGTTCCGAAGATAATCAACCTACACATTCCTTTGAAATGTCTACAACCTCAGCAATTTCTTACACTTTAACTTGTCGGTCATCTATAACGTATTTGATCAATTCATTTTACTGTTGTACTTTTTTGACGTTTTATTTTAACTGCCCAGTTTTAACCATTGAAAATGAAAAGGATGGGTCCCCACAAAATGTATAAATTTGATATCAATTTTCCAATGGCGTTAAGCCAACTTTTACAAAGAACTTTATTACTGCACGATGCTTAGTGTTATTCATGTTATGGAATACTCATAGCATGTCTGGTTTAGAAAGCTGTATAAAATATAATATGTGAATCAATGACTTTCTATTTCAAATACATGCTTAAAACAAATATATCGACATAAAATTTTAGTATATTGTCAATCATGTGGCCAGTTATAGTCGGGAGTTAAAACTTTTTAGATCGCCTTAATGCAGTAAGAAAAAACTGGATAAGAAATGATGATGAATATAATTTATTAAATATAAAAGAACATATTAGAGAGAATTAGATCGAAATACAAGAGTAAATACAAGGAGGATGCATGTAACAACGATCATGCTTATGATATGTACTGGAACTATAAAATTATCAAACAAGCTAATAGTTAATCAATTTTGACAAATGTAAATTTGTTGTTAATGCCTTCATTGTCATTGTCAAATAAAATGTATGCTTAAACTTAAGTTGTATTTATAAGTTTTTCTTTGGCCGCTCTATATTAATGAATTTCAGTTACGCTTTAAATCATTTGTGCTTTATCATATTACGTACCTTTAATTAACATCGCAGGCAACATTTTCTACCTTGATAGAAGCAAGTAGGGAATGCGCATCTTTTTTTTTTATAAATTATATTGCGCCTTCTACCAGCATTCTTCCTAAAACCGCCACTGAGCACGCACTGCATATTTTGAGCATGCACGTGACAGATTACCAGAAATAGTGCTGGAGGGGAGTGGAAAACAGAAAAAGCAGCATCGTGGACAAACAAATTCTAACCCTTAAGACTTTACCCAAGGAGATCCTCTGCCTCGTCAAATTCCATGTTGTCATTTCAATCACAGATGCCATTGGTTAAAGATGAATGACTTTTTCAATTGAACATAATTTGTCGAGTCAGGATTTGTCTGCGAAACACTTCCATCAACTTATGTGCTATTAGAATCATTCTTTCTGGGGTCATACAAATCAGCCAGTTCAGCTGAAATATTATTACGTTCATATTGTAGATGAGAATGCATCAAGGTGTTAACCACATTAAAAACAATTCATTAGTTGTAAGTGTTAAGATGCAGATATAACAGAAATGAGAAGAAGTTTATTAAGTGGGTTTTAGGAAATTATTCAAAAATATAAATCTGACTTAATTCTTGCAATTATTTACGAAGGCGTCTCAGGTCATCAGCGTCCCATTCAAATCAGAGTGTGAAACGACCGATAAATTTTGCTCAGAGGTCTCTTCTTTCAGACTTGCGTTTTTTTTTCGTGCCGTAAATGTACGACACGGGACCCACGGCTTTACTTCCCTTCCGAAGGAAGCCATACTTAGGATTTTTACGCCCGAAAAAAATCCATCAATCCTTGCCGGGATTAAACCCGCGATCTTGAGTTTAGAAGGCAACTACGGTTACCACTACACCACCAATACCGACATGATTCTAAAGGAATGGCTTTTTGCCACATGAGCTTTATTCAATTATCCTGTGGTGACAACTCCAAAACAATAGGCTGGCATTTAGAAGGGCATTTCGGTATCTCTTCTACCCAATTAAGGACAATTCAGCATTAATAGAAAGATCAAACTTAATCTTTGCCAGTGCACAAACAAAATTTAACTAATATTGCCAACTTGATAGGAAATTATTTTAGACTTCTTAAATATACATAATGGCGTATTAACATATATAACTTCCTAATTTAACTAATTCAAAAAATGTAATTAATTCAAAAATTTTTATACCGCCATGGGTGGCTGAGGTCGTTAAGACGCGGATTCGTGAGCGGGAGGTCAAAGGTTCGAATCCCGCCAGGGCCGTCGTCCCTGATTGAGGTTTTTTCCAGGTTTTCCTCAGTCTTACGAATGGCAAATGCCGTGGAGGTACCCTACACTTAAGCTTGGAACGTTTCCTTCCTTGAAAATAAATCCTTTCGCAATATATCATTTCCTCTCATGTATCATCAGTGTCCATCGCCTGTGGTGCCTCTGTAGCAAAAAAGGGCGTTAAATACCTTCATTCATTCAACAAAATTGAAGGATTAAAATTTTTAACTTTTCTTAAAGTATAATTATAAAATTATACGCTCTCTGAATCTGATTAAACTCCTTAGATGCTGAACCTAATATATTTTATTATAAAATGTCCTCTGTGCTAAACTCATTCTATGTCTTCATTTCATCAAGGGCTTTGACACGAGTGCTCGAGATTTCTAAGACTTGAATTCATGAAAGGGAGGTTTGCGGTTCAAATCTCGCCAGGACTGTTTTCCGACTAAGAAATTTTCAGGCTTTGCTCAGTCATATCGGGGAAATATCCTAAACTTAAGTCTGGAACGCATTCTTTCCCAGTTTATCATTTCATTTCAGATGTCATCAGTGCCTACCGACTATGATGCCAAATAGCAAAGAAAAAAAAATGTAAAAAGAAAAGGGGGCTTTAAACACTATTAACAGCTAAACTGTATAGGAAAATAAATACTTTTTGGTTGCCTTGGAGGTTTAAATAAATACCTACTTTAAGTTTTGTTTGTTTTAGAAATAACCAGTTTAAATACTTTGCCCAAGTCTGTATACTGCCAAGTCTTTCAGTTTGAAAGTCACCGTACTATACACGTACTGACCGACCGACCGAACCCCGTTGCCACGAAACATCAACGTGCATTATTAATAACCCTACAATGTTAGGTTTGTCTTCCGTGCCGTTCGGAAAACTCTTATGAACTTTTATTTCCCTACCTTTTCGACTATACTATTTCTTATCCATCACGCAAAGTCTAGTTCAGTTGGGATGCGTGTTTGTATTTCTGAAAGTATTAATTACAGACTTACTATTATAAGAAATTGTATGGGTTAATTTCAAAACCTTGAAGTAAATAATGTATCGTTGTCAACTGTCTGGAAAATTACATTGCGACAAGGTCTAAGCAGTTATGCATTTACTGCAACAGTATAACTGAATTAACTCTTACACAAATTCATTCTTATAGATTCCGCCTCTATAATCTGATTTATAATAAAATTTTTATTTAGTTCTTCAGCTAAACATTAAAACATGAATAGCTTTTGGGTTAGATGGTATTGGCAACGTTTTAAAGCTCTGGAAAACACCGCTGCAATAAACCATTAGCATAGCTGAACAAATTATCTCATAATACACACACGCACTCTTTTTTTAATGTGCTATGAAATGGGAACAACTAACTGAAAAAAATATCGATGACAGAATATTCGTATTGAAGTTTCGATTTTGATACATTTTACTATGTCAGAAAATAGATTATAATATGAATATTTATAAGGCCCTTACACTGGCTACTAAGATTAAACTCTAAACATCAAACTTTTATTCAAATTAAATCTAACATTTCTAAATTAAATTCACACAAATATATATATGATCTGCAACATGTATCAGTATTATTTCTAAAATATCCCACATATCTTTAATCAAAACTGAATCAAACGATTCACAAATTCTATGGGAGCGCTTTTCTTTCAAGACTTTTTCTGATCAGATATTGCTGGTTTGTAAATTTATATATTCCACTTCGTTTCCTTCTCCTACAAAATTAATAATGGAAGTCATTTAATAAATTTAATTAAGGGTCGATGTGTAATTTAATGTTTAAGCTGAAATACCTCCGTTAATAATGAATGACGATAATAGTTTTTTTATGTCACCTTTAATTTTAAACAGACAAGAAATGTGAAACTTTTTAGTACATTCTAATAAACTATTCTTCCTAATCTGCTATTCGTTTTTTTTAATTTAGAACCTGAAGGCAATCATTATACACAAAATTACTTTTACAATGAAGAAAATTGTAACATATCAATATTTTTTATATTAACAATACAAAGATATGATATATTGTGAACTACTACGACAGATTAACAAAACTGTACACACAAACTTTAAGTAAATTATGGTTCAGTTCAGTTCATTATTCAGATTTTTTCTTGTTCAGATTACTGGGAAAAGGGAGGAAGAATGAAATATTAAATTTACTATAAAACTTAGGACAAATTCTAAACTGTCTAAAGCTTTAAAAGTAGACCATTACTATAACGCGTGTACGAAAAAAAACTGAGAGACAAATCGCTTAACTGGATCCTTTAAAACAGAAAACGCATTTCGAAATTACAAGTTGAATGTTACCAGCTTAAATTACCAACATCTCCCAAATTAACTCCAAGTAATTGCTACTTGCAATGTAGGTACCAGAGAAAACTTCAGCAGTAGCCTAGCGGCGCCAGATACACAAATGACGTTAGAAAAGAGGTGTTATAAATCAAAGGCCAGGCCTAATACAGGACTTAATCAAGTGTGACAAATGAGATTTGTGGCATAGGTTGAACGATATCAGCTGCAATTAGGCTTGAACTCAAAAATCGGTGTTTTCATTGCTAAACTGCATGACGAATCGCTAACTTTAATTTTTGACAGTGATTTTATATTCCAAGTGATAAACTAACAACCTGACAGCTGACTTTACAAGGACACTGGTTCGGCTTTTTTTTTCTCTTTTTTTAAACACGAAATCCCGGCCTGACCTTATTACAATTTTCTCATGATGGTCTGTAAACATAATAAACAGCTGGTTTTTTTAGGCTGTAATGTGCCATATCCACACTGAATTGCCTTAGAATAATTTGCCTAAAGCTAGATCCGCTAATAGTTAAAAGTTTGCCTAATTGTTTTAAAAAGTCTGTAACTTAGCAATAATTATATTATAATTCTACTTAAGTAATAATTATATCAAACATGCAATCACAAAAACGGCAATACTTTTAAATGAGTATCTACATAGCAGAACATGAGTACTCACTTTGTCCGAGATGCACCCTCTTCATCCAAGGATATATTTGTGGAGGATTGCTGGTCGATGAGCCGGTGCCTTGCTTTCCACTGCCGCTTCCTGCATTGTTGTTATTATTGGAACCTGTCGTGCTGGAAGTCGATGATGTGGAGGAAGCAGGTGACGACGAACTCTGAGACACGGCCGAAGATGCGGTGGTAGTTCCGGCTCCTTGCTGACCCGCTGCTGCCGGGGACGTCGCCGATGATCCTCCTCGTCCGGGGTTGCTGTTGGTCGGGGATGTGACGCTAGATTTGCCACTCCCAGTTGCTGCCGATGTCGCCGCCGAGTTGACCGCCGCCTGTTGCAGCGGTGGGCTGCTCCTAGGGGGGCCGGTGCTGGTACTCAGATCTTGTGGCGAACTTACTCCAGTCGTGGATGTGGAATCCGCGTACTTGCAACTGCTACCGGTCACGGAGTTGTTGTTGAGGAGACCTCCGGATGCCGCCGGGTTACTGACCACTCCCAAAGGAGGAGTGACAGCCCCTGGACTTGCGGTGCTGTTGTGGTGATGATGTTGCGGAGGCTGAGGATGATGTTGTGCCTGCAGGTGGGTAACCGAAGTTCCACCTCCGAGCCTCTGTGAAGCGGTATGTAATTGGGTGTAGTCGATCATTGCTGGACCGCCGCCAGTGCCACCTCCGTTCTGCATGTGTTGCGTGGCGGAGGGTGGTGCCGGAGCACCGTGATACGAGTGTTGCGAGTAGTGTTGCTGGACTTGCTGTTGAGGAGAATAGCAAGTTGGAGGATAAGATGCCGTTGCCGCAGCGGCCGCAGCAGCCGCCGCCGCCGCTGCTGGGTTGTAGTAGTCGGCTGCACCGCCCTGGCCTTGACCCGGAGCCCCCGGGTGTTGAGAATGGCCTACAGGGGATGCACCTGCTCTTTGGGATTGACCCTGACTGGCGTAGCATGATGCCAGGGAATTGACGAATTGGTAGGAACTCATCTTCCGGCTGGAGTGCTTCTAGGCTTCTTTGCAGTTTTGTTGAGGTCTGGAATAATTTAATAGCTATTGGTGCAAGCACTATGTAATGTTTTTTTTTCAGTAATGTTTTAAATTTAATGCTTAACTACACAGCCATTAATATTATTTATATAGTCGATATAAATTAGAATTGCACCAGTTAAGTATTTGTTATTTACGTAGTAACACAGAGCAAAAAGTTTTCTCAACGTTTTACTTTTCTTTTGTTAAATACATTAAAGGTACGATCGATGCTCAGAAAGTTACAACATAAGGGATACTTTAAAGACTTAACAATATTATCATTTGTTGTATGACGACTTCGGGATTTCACATATTATAATCATTGCTAAGAGGATAAGAATGTAGAAATGTTCATCACACTAGCTAAAGTCACATAATTCACTTGCTTCTGCTAATAAATAGAAGCTTAGTAAGTTTAGTATTTAAGCGTCACTTCACTAACTTACTAAAGGCGCATAGATAGAGTCAAAACACGAAAACGTTGGAATAAGAACACACGAAATGAAGAGTTTCAATGCTTGTATAAGCGACCACGTGGCTTGGTAATATCTTCTGGTTTATGAGTTGCAATCACCGTCAAGTGACAGTGGTATAAATTGCTGCAACATGCTTTAGTGATGAAGGCGATCATATTTAAGATGCGAAAGTGCAATGTATGTCTGCCTGGCAAAGGAAGGGATTTGAGGAGGGAGAGAAGAGAACGAGTTAGAATTTCTTTGCAGGTGTGGACTATCAATAACCAGCAATGCCTCTCAAAATCCACTTTGCTACTGCGTGTGCTCCAATCAGGTGACAATGTCAAGTAAAAAAAGGGAAGAATCAAAGGAGAATAGCAGTAGTAACGTTAGAAGCGAGGATCTACAATGAAGACGAAATCATTACGGTGAGGGATTGTAAAATGATTTGTGTATGTCCGAACAGATTGACCTGTTAGGTGCTACTGTTTCAACACGTTCGTCGTTGACGATGCGTGCGTGAGTTATGTTTCTGGAGGAACAGGGAGGGAGGGAAGGTTTCCGAAATTTTCGCCGCGGTTGCCACCACCAACCATTCACACTACTCCACCGCGCAACCGTCCTGCGCGGGGCACAACCCCACGAGGCGAAGAGAGGGTGAGACTTAAATAAAACTAACCCTCTCCAATGTTGCCGCGCCAAAGTCGAGATCCCGTCATATGGCTACAGTAGCCACTCTTGGGCATCTAAATCCCTACCACCTTCTCTTTATATGCAGAGGAACACACGTGTACGAAGCTCGGGAAGGAGGCATGTTTGTGACAATGTCACCCCTTGTTACGTCACTGTATCGTCACCACAAATTGGAATTGTTGACGCTAAATGAAGTCTTTACTTTTGACATTGACAGTGACGAGGTTTCCCATATAGCCACTATGCACTCATGTATAGCACTATTCACTGCGCAACACACTTACAGTCACTGTTAAAGGCAAAGTTAAGATTTTAGCATCTATTATCGCATTGCTTTTGAATTAATTATTTATCTTTTTACATTTCTTCACATTTTAGATAGTACCGTTCTAAATGTATGAACAACACATAGAATCACACTAAATGTTCATTGAAAAGTACATATACCGAAAGAAGATCACTCGCTAACTGAACCCAGTCCTAGTCAAACTTTGATTTGATCATAGGCGCAGTTTCAATTCCTCAACAACCCCATGGTGTTAGGTAAGAAACAGAGTGAGACGGAATTGGTCCATGTTCGAGTGGAATGAAGATAGAGGTGCAAAAAAATGGTTTCGGGGGGGGGGGTTTATGAGGAGGGGGCACTGGTGGTATAAATGAGGATGGAGAAGGGAAAAGGAGGGGAAGGGGCTAGAATGAGAAAGAGATGAGTGCATAGGAGGGTTAATGGAGAAATTTTCAGTAAAAAGGGGGAAATGGAGGGGAAGGAAGGAATGAAACCAGAAGAGATTTTAGGTTAAAAAGTTTTCTACTCTATCCTCTAGGTTGTGCATATCAAAGTTACTACACCAAGTTTCTTGCGCAGTCGCAGTCCTTTCTGCATTATTTCTGCTACTTGTAAAAAATGGGGAAATTTCGAATGTGGTAGGGATGGCAAGATGCAAAAAGGGAGGAATAATGGGCAAATTAGAGGTGAATATTTTGCGCATGTAACTACAGTCTATCAAAAGCCCAGTGCATACATATAGGTGTAAAAGGGATGCGGTTACCAATTTAAGCCCTTCAGATCTGAAATAGATGATGGTATTTTTATATTTTTTAGCACTGAAATATTAATAAAACAAATCTGTGACGTCATTCAACCATCGCATGTAGAACGAAAAACAGTTTCTGCAAGGGCATGGAGAGTGTGAAAAAGGGTAGCGGAGAAAAAAAATGCACTCGCTCACTCTCTTCCCGTCCTATCCTGCGCGGCGAGTCTTGAAAATTTATGGACTTGTTTATGGACCCTTAATAGTTCCGCTGAGAGGTGCCTAATAACTACACGATAATGATTACACTTGTTGTATGCTACATTCTGATGTTTTTATTTTTAATTTTGTGATGCTGTTTAAACGGGAGTTTAAACGTATTGTCCCTCCGAGGAAAAGAATGGCGAAGGAAGATCTCTTGAAAATGAGTTAATTAACAGTTTTTTCTATGGTTAAATCAATGCTTTTGCTTACAAAATCGTGTGGGGCCTGCCGCAAGTGCAACGTTTTACACACATCTACGTGATGCATTAAGAATTTTACATTGTGTTCGCTTGTCGTCATGAGCACCGTATCTAACAATCATAGCAGCACAAATCTCGATTCACATTTGTCTCAGCGCACCAAATGATCGTAATAAATGTTTAACCATTATTTACACAATTCATTAAAGATTGTTAAATCTTTTTCTTGCGCAACAAACACCTGAACTTAATATCAGGCTAAAGTTAAGCAAATTTTTGGATGTGAATAGGAGAAAGTATATAGCTTCATATATATTTGTTTATTGTGCCTCCTTTTGTTATGAAATTCATCGTTAAAATATTCCTAACTGTTTTAGTTATTCGCATATTTATACCATTAAAAATTACTATGAATATTTCATGTTGAGAAAGATATGTTGCTTTTTACAAGCCACTTTTAAGTTTAGGAATTCGATATTTTAAAACGACACGCCTAGACGTTGCGTTGTACGGTTAAATAGACATAGTTTCTAATGTATTTCAGCTGTAATTTGCTAAGTACTGTTAAAACTTATTTAACATTATTTTTATTTTTATCGACTTAGAAAAAATAAAGTTTAACTTTTACTTGTTAACCAAATATCCTGAATATGTTTTTAAATGATAGTAGATAGCTTTTTCACGTTTATTTTTACAAATTTAAGCTTGCAAATATGATTTTAAAAATATACAGATTGTATTAAAATTACTTTCCACCCCAGAACTCTTTCAGAGACAGAAAAGGTTAAATTTTAAAATTTAAATAGTAAATTTTATTATTCCTCAAGCAGTTCAAAATCATTCTAATTTGAAAGTAAATAAATTCACTCACTTGCCTTTGAGATTCCGGAGTAGCGTTGCACACATTTTCCGTGTCACCGCGGAATGCTGATCAATGCATTAATTTCTCACCAGGTGTTACATTTCTTAGCGTAAATCTGTTCCCCATGCTTAGGCACCACACATGCACAGGGTTATCCCTTCACACCGAAACAAAAGCAGAAGCACGTGTCGTCCCCACGCGATAGTTCTCGTCCGCCGCTCCGTCCGAACTTGATGTTTCGCGAGCTCGTAAGTCACTGAGCATCAGCCTTCTCTTCCGCCCGGCAACCCCAGCCTTTAGTCACTCACTTTTGGGTCGTCCCTCCGTCCTTCCGTCCGGCCGCTGAAACACGCTGGCCGCGGCCTAAGGGAGGGAAAAACTACACCACCATGCACTTTTTATAATAGCTGTCTTATATAAAGATGAAGACGTTTGCTTCCAAAACCAAAAGGAACACTACTGCACTAAGGAAGTATTAATGGTAGGTCGTTCTTTAGGGACCATGCAAAAATAGAAGCCTGCTTAGGAGACGTTTGGACAAGTAACTAAAATGTTGCACTTCAGTACGCAATCTGGGGAACAGTTGGTTAATTTTATCCTCTCTAATTCTCCATACAGTTTGATTATATGTATTTTAAACAGTTAAATACACTAAAGCTGTTAAACATTATATTTAGTATCCTATAGAAAAAGCTTTGTAAATAATTTCACTGAAAATCACAGTTTGGGTTATAAATTCACTAAATGACAACAACGGCAATATTTCTTAATTCTACTCAATTAAAAATATTTTTAACTTTTTTTTATCTGTGGTTTTAGGAGTAAAGGTGACGTAGGGAGATTTGTACTGTGCCACGTGGTTCAGAAGGAAGTGTTTGGCTCTCCGTACTTAACAACGCCCGCGTCCCAACTGACCAGTGTGCTTTGTAACAAGTTTTATGATCCGCCCCTGCCCCGCCAAAGTTCCTCTGTTGGTTATGTCATAATCTGCTGCTACCGTCTCCCCACATTACTGTCTGTCATTCACTGCTCTTGTTGTTGTTATTGTTATACCTACTGCTCTTGTCTGCGCTACAACTTTTATGGCCATACGTTTGCTCCTGGTGGTATAATCGCTTCTTCTTATTACTACCCTTGATCGTTCAGTCTTATGCAGTGGAAACATTTACAACAGTGCCCAACAGTGTTTTGGTAAGGCATGCCCCCCTCCCCCCGAACTATCTATCCCCCTCCAACCTACGCGTTTTCTCCCTAAAACATCAGGGGGGAGATACAGTCTCGTCGTAGTTCAAACATTTGTTCGCCAGATGGTGCAACTATCGCACTAGAGTCGTTTTTTTTTTTTTTTTTTCGCTCCTTTCGCTGTGTTTGCCGTCTTTCTTCCTTGTCCGTCTCTGTTTCTATTTACCATCTCTTTCACCTGATTATTTCGCCTCTCTGTCCGACCTTACTGCCCCCGCCCCTCTCTCTCTGTCTAGTTTTTATTCTGTTTGTGATGTGTGCGAGTGTGTTTCAGTTGAAGTCTGGCGCACGCTTTTCGGTCTCTGGTTTTGTGAACTCTGTCCTTACCTCTCAAGTAGTTTACACATATCACCATCCTTGTCCCTCTTCGCCTCCTGCTTCTCATGGTTTTCCGTGTGCTACCCCTCCAGTTTCCCCGGCCTTCCTCCTACAGAGTCAGGAAACCCTCGTCATCGGGTACGCAAGTTTTGGATTGGGTTTTCAGATGAGCAGATCTCTGCATGCTGGAGGCTGGCTGAATACGTCGGCGATGTTCGCTTGGTCGACCATGTGACTGACGCGTTAGGGGGTTCCTTTTCACGGGGTGGGACAGGAAAGGAAATTCCAAACGCCCACACACCCATCCCTCAGTGAGGGCTGTGGCAAGCACACGGTTTTCGACAAGCGGTCAGCTCTCTCGAGGGGGAGGGTTATGGAATTGACACAAGGGGTGGGGAGCAAGAGGAAGTGACCTAGGTCATGGTAGGTTAGGATGAAAATGCAGTAGCAGAGAGAAGGTTGGGTCCAGATATTGCTTTTTGCTGCTTCTTCTTGCGACCTGCATATGGAACTATACTGTCCACAGCAGCACACTTCCTTTCGAGGGTCACGAACCCTACAAACAATCTCCTCCGCGATATTACATAAACTTTCGTTAGTGCTTTAGTTCTGCAAGTTATTATTACGAATACTCCCATTATTGACAGAAAGAGGAGAAATATATAATGAACTAATCAAAGACGAGATTTTAAACTTAATAATTAAATTATTTTTACAGAATTGCAAATATGAATTAGTTTTTTTTTTTTTTTTTTTTTTTTTATATAGAATACGAATATTAAATATTGTTGTTTCCTCTTTCTTCACCATGTACAGTAAAATTATATACATTACTAGAGGAAATAAATCTTTTCAAACTACTATACAGCGTTCAAGTTCCTTATCATATGCCAGGCAGTTATGTCTTCTGATGTGGAATGCATTGTTAGAATTAATATTAAACAGCTTCCTTTACTTAACCATTCTTGTAAATAGTGCATCTTATTCGCACTTGCTTAATCTTGCTGATGAGGATTTAATTTAAAGCTTTCATAATTAAAAACAAAAATATTACCAAAATGTGATGACATAAGGGAAAAACGCGGTTTATTGCCAAATTAATTGAACAGAAAACCTCATGCATTTTACACTAGTATATTTTTTAAACCAAATGAGCGGTGGGCCCCGTGTCGTACATTTACGGCACGAAAAAGAACCTCAAACCTGAAAGAAGAGACCTCTGAGCAAAATTTGACGGCCGTTTCACGCCCGGTATTGAGTGGGACGCTGATGACCTGAGATGTTAAGGAGCATCCTCAAATAAAATGAATAAAAAAAATGAAAATTTGAAGTGATGGTATACATATTCCGCATTTTTTCGTGGACATAGGATATTCAAAGAAAACGAGGTGTTTATATAAGCATTTCTTAGACGTAAAGCTCCATTAAAACGAACATGAGAAATTTCTGCAATAGCTGATTCATTCATAAATCTGAATTTAATAATTTTAGGGTATTATATTCGACACAGATATTAAAATTAAAAAAAAAACATGTCTATCATTCATTTACTCTTTAATACTGCTGCAAAACCCATTTTGCCCAGATTTTTCTCGCCTTTAAATGTTCATCACGGAGTATACTGCCAATGCTACCAACACTGACCTCACTTCCATACTTAGCGTTTCAACAGTAAATGTCAATAATACTGCACAAGATCCTCATTCTTTGAACTGTTTTCTCGTTCACAGATTCCAAAGGCCGACCAGAGCGAGGGTTGTCTTGCCCTTCTTCAAATGCTCGAATGGTATCAAATGAATGCACTTGATCATCATGAACAGCTACCAAGTCCTTTTGCTCTTTCGCCTACTTTATAGCGTGAGAAAATGTAGAATCAAAAGTTTTCTTCAGAAATATTCGTGCTTTTTCACCAGATATTGACGCAGGATTGAGCTCAAGTTTCACGGCAATGGCAACGCAAGTTTAAAATTGCACTTTGCACATTTTGATAGCTTAAAGTCCATTGTTGCCAGCTGATTAGTTACATTATGTATACATTATTGTACAACAATTGATAGGCTGGCTACAAAACTTTTTGCAGTTGAATGCCTCTCGTACATAGCGATACCCGACGATAATCTTATAACCTAATGATCACTACAAAAAAAAAAAAACAAAACAAAAAAAAATGAATCAGGGACAGAATATTTATATTTATAAGATGAATAAATGAGTACTTTTTTATAGTGTTTAATGTCCGTTTTTTAATACTGAGGCAGCACAGGCAGTGGACGTTGATGTTACAAGAGATGAAATGATATATTGGGAAAGAATTTTTTTTTAAGGAAGGAAACGTTCCAGGCCTAAGTTTCGGGTACCTTCCCGGCATTTGCCATTTATGAGGACTGGGGAAAACCTGGAAAAAAAAAATCAGGAAGGACGGTCCTGGCCGGAATCGAACCCCAGCTCTCCAACTCACGAGACCGCGCCTTAACGACCTCGGTCGACCAACGACCTCAAGCTTTTAGCTTGAACATTTTAACCTTCAACATAATCTTCCTTAAGGTCAATACATTTATTCCAGCGATGCTCCAATATCTTTAACGGCTCTGAAATCATTTTCCGGAAGCTCTGCAAAGTACTCCTCTTCAGCTGCAATGGTCTCATAATATGAGAAAAACGCTGCTTTCCAAATAATTCATATTTCATATCTCTCAATTTTTCCATCGGTAAAACACTTTTCTGAGTAATGCATTGTCTTGATGGAAACTATTTTTCTTTCTTCAAACCAGGTCTTTTTTCACAAAAGTTTCATCTAGTAGGTTTGAAAGATAGTTTAGTTTTGGTTTTACTATTCTGAAGACAATCAATTAGTAAAACTCCATTATCGTTCCTAAAGAATGCTGCCATAAACTTTCTTTCAGATAGAACCGACTTTGTCTTCTTTGGCGCTGAACGACACCGATTTCTGATCATTGTTCTGATTACTGTTTTGATTCTAGTGTGTTATAATAAACCCAATTTTATCCCTGTTATAAATCGAAGTCCAAAATCAGTTATGTAAACTCTCTATAAACTTCTGTGTTTTGATCTTGCGCAAAAATGTTTCAAATGCAATTTTCGCGTAAAATATAGCTTACGCGTTACTCTGAAATACCTACAGCCTCAGCAATTTCATGCTCTTTAACTTGCCAGTTAGTACTGTACTATATTTGTTTAATGAATTCACGTTTTTGTACATTTTGGATGTCATTTACGCATGTCATCTTCAAGGATGGTACAACTTTTTTATTGTTTAAAATGAAGTCTCCATAAACTAATGTAAATTTAGTATAAATTTTATTTTATAAAAATACTCAATTTAAGAAATACCCCAATACAATCAGATATAATCTTTACAATTATAAGACAATGAAAATATGAAACAAAATGAAAACGGAATGTGTTAAACTACCCAATTCTAATACTTCTTCTTTCGCAAGGTATTTATCGCTTAAATACTGAATACTATGTTGATATTGCTAATGTATTCCAAATTATATATATATATATATATATATATATATAAAATTTTTAATTTTTACATTCCACAAATAATGTGTTGTTCTGCATTTGAACAATAATGTAGTTTTTGTTCATATATCAAAGCTATATGGTTTACCCATTTGATTTTTAACTATTATTTATTTGTTCTAAACTACATTTATTGATATTTGAAAACAAATGAAAACAGCTAGCATAACCTCTTCATTTATGCAATGTATTACTTCAACATAGGTGTATTGTGACACTAATTAAAAAAAAAACTGTATACAAACTACACTTTAAAAATATAACTTTTGTAGTTTAAGACGGTATAAGATGTGAACTACACGGGGTGCCAAAAATGTATACACACTTCAAGCAGAGAAAAAACTGTGTTAACATAACAAAACTGAATTCACACAAACAGAAAATGATGAGCACTAATCATCTTAGACTTTTACAGTTACAACAGTTGCTCAAAATGTTCACCATTGGCGTCGATACACTTCTGAGTACGTTGAACTACTGACTGAGCAACGTTTGCGAAAGTGTCCTCAGCGATTGCAGCACATTTCTTTCCAAAGTGCTGCCAGTGTAGCTGGTTTTCTACGGCATACAACGTCCTTGAGAGTTCCCCATAGGTATATTTTTTTTATTTATTTATGGAGGCTCTTTAACAGCTCAGGTCATCAGCGTTCCATTCAACTCATGCTTGAGGTTCTTTTTCATGCCGTAAATGTACGACACGGGACCCACGGCTTTACTTCCCTTCCGAAGGAAGCCATACTTAGGATTTTTACGCCCCGAAAAAATCCATCGGTCCTGGCCGGGTTCGAACCCGCGATCTTGGGTTTAGGAGACAAGTATGGTAACCCCTACACCACCAGGACCGACCCCATAGGTAGAAGTTCAACGGAGTTAGATCTGGAGAACGCGGTGGAAACTCAATCGGACCTCTTCGTCCTATCCAGTGCCTTGGAAGATTTTCATCAAGGTACGCACGAACATCTCGGTGGTAATGTGGTGGTGCACCATGCTGTTGTAAGTAAAATTCCTCATTTCCATAGAGTGAATGATTTGTCTCGAATGCGTTCCATTATTACTCGCGTTGGCGGTTCTATTCTGTACAAACGTTTCCATTGCCTTTGAACTTTGACAACATTCTCGGTTTTCTAATACCACTTCAATATACCTTTTCAAATGATAATCTTAGTTCATTTTGTTGTAGCAACGCTAGCATAACATTTACAAAACATCACACGATAATCTTGGCTTCATTTGTTCATTGTTGATTTACCTGTCACGTAGCAACGCTATCATAATGTATGTGAGTCACATCTGTTTACAGAACATCATACTACACATTACTGTTGTTTTTCGGTCCAGCTTTGTAAAACATTAAATAGATATCTAGCGTGAAAGTGTGTATACATTTTTGGCATCCTCGGTATATTGTTAATTTTACAGTTTATTTCCCTTTGTTATATTTCCCATTGATTTTTAGCTTTTAGTACATAACAATCAGTACCATAAGTTTTTTTCGCACTTAATTGATGGTGGATCAAATGAACCCTTGGTTTCTACATATTACGTTTCAAGAATATGCTATGTATAGCCGCACTTGAAGGTTATAATTTCTAATCCTCGCCTATCATCAGCATGTGTGCAGCAGCAGAATCTCCTCTAGGTATTCTCAGAAGACGGTTTACTACAGCGGAAATTCCACTGCAAACAAAGCAGTGTTCTGGTTTTTCAGGACGCTGCTTCCAGCACGAGTACAATCCCTAATGCCAAGTCAGGGGAACAACAACTGTATAAAGAGCACTTAGAACATTTTTAGCTGTATCACATTTTAAGATATTTTAGCCAGAAAGCTAAATATGGTGGAGGTGAATATGAACTTTCTTCGCAGTTTTCTTCAGTGTAACATTTATATACTCTAACCATACTCGATTTTATTATTTTGTTTTGGCTGCATCTGAAACACCATTGAGGGAAACACTGTTCGTATGTTGGAAAGTGCTCATAATCTAGAGGAATAGCAGAATGTCAGAGAGCGTGGTATCAAAGAGCATTCTTTATAATGCAGTGCGAGATTTTTTTACTGATTTCTTCAAATTCTAATGAGTTTAGTTGCTCTTAATTATTTAATACAATAATTTAAAAAGAGCGATATGTTTGTGTGCCAAACATCGGTGATTTAATTTTTAATCGTGTATTTTTTTTTAATTTTCTCTGTTAATCGTACTTTTTAATAATTGACCCACACGACTTTCCTTTTGTAAAAACATTAAAATGCATTGTTTTCAATTTACTTGAGATCTTTAGAAGAACTAATCTCTATAAACAATTTACAGTAAATCTTACTCCATTTGCTAATTTGGAAGTAGCTGCTGTTAGATGTCAAAACCATTATAATATGATATATTAGTCACATTTTTATTCGCTGATGGAATATCATGTGAATATTAAAAATTAAAAATTAAAATATATTTGTTTTCTATTATATGTTCTCTATTGAGCGAATTTCCTAAAGCTAACTCGTAAATACAACAGAAAATCCGTAATTAGGAATAAAATTTATTAATAATACAATGTATTTGTACAGATATAACAATAACAATAATAATTAATAACAGTAGTAGTATTAGGAGTAGTAGTTATGGCGGTAGTAGTGGTGGTGATGTTGCTGATGATGGTGTGATGATAATTTTGTAATTTAATATTTTGTCCAATAATTATACATTATAATACATAATTATACATTATTAATACATCGCAATAGTTAATAAAATGCACTGCTACACAATATTAAATAAAATTATGGTCATGTGGAAAGTAACAGAGCAATAATAGTGTAACGGGGAATTGCATAGTGCACGATATGACTCCATAGACTGCAGTGACAGAACTTCTTTTTACCACCTAATGGCAGACACTGTGATAGCGATTATTTCTCTGCCATTGAAAATGGGATGATTCAACCTCCCCCCCCCCCAAACCCCAGTGAAATAACATCTAGGAAATTGCTTTTATTTTTAAACTTCTTTCATGACTAAAAATCAGTATTATTATTTGTTAATGAACATTGCATTTAATCAGAAACCCATCTTAAATATTTATGAAATACGACAAGCACTCAAAAAAATAAATGCGAAGTTTTCAGACGTATATATTTAAACTTGCTAACCTGAAATTACAAAGTATTCAAACCAGTCGATAAATGATTGCAATATATTTAAAATAAAGCATTAGTGAGTTTGCACAAGGCAGCCCAGCACTTTTCCATTTTAACGTTCATATTCCACTGTGCCCCATATATGTGTTGTATTTATTTCACACGACAATAAACATATGTGTTGCAACGTTCATGTCTTCGTTTTTGTTTTCCACCTTTTCTTATCTTTCTTCGTCAATGACAAAATTAATTATTATGAATTTACATTTCAGAGATGCAGAACGACCAACATTGCCTGGTACGAGATTTAGACTGTATGGAACGTGTTACAAGAGCTCTAATTCCAATTTCTGAATTGTTATATTATTTTTTATTATAGTGCATTTGTAGGTAGCTGTGCCTTCATACGTGTCTCGGCGCTTTCATTGCGTGCTAGTTCTTCGATAGTTATGCTACTACTTAAATATAACATTGAATTGGTTTTTATGTACAGTACATTTGTGAAAGTAGATTCTTGCAGACAATGCATATGTCATGGAAATCGTGTTCCAGGTAGAGAAACTACTGGGCAACTTGTTAAAAGGTTACGAGAGACAAGATCTCTCAATGACAAGGAAAGGTCCCGACTAGCCATGTTCTTGAGGAAGAAAGATGAACTCCTATTCAGGTGCCAGCAATGTGTTGCCGCTAAGGGACATCATTTTAACATCTCTTATATAACACAGGTTAGTGCTTATTATTATCATCAGTTTTTAGTACAGTATAATAAATGCTTAAAGTGAAGTTATTAATACTAAAATTAAAATATTAACTTTATGCTTGCCAACTCTCGTTACCGTTTTTCCGGTAGCGGCAGCAGCGGTTAGGTTTATAATTAAACTGTTAGGGTGTTCGGAAAATAACGGAGAGTTTATGGCTTACACTTTAATAAAATGGTACTAAATTCATATTTGAACATATTAACTATGGTAACCAGTAACAGCATCTGACATTTTTGTTTAATAGTGGTAAGTTCATTAATTTCAATTGCATATAATTGTTTCTGAAAATGATGAAATATTTATAAGTTGTCTAAGCTTGGTTAGTGAACATATTGTTCCAGCAAGCATTTTCTCTTAAATATTTTAAAAAGGTAATTGTTTGTGGATGAAAGTCAATTAATATACGCGAGATGGGGTAATGTTTGCTAATCAATTGTGTCAGATTCTGCAATATTCTTTGCGAGATGTGCGTTAAACTATATATGTTATTTTTCATGGATTAACGCTGTCGGTTGCAAACTGATTCGTTTGGTAAAGATTTCGATAGTGCCTTTTCTATTTGGTAGTTATGCTAGGATGCAGAATGTTGTGGGATGAAAGCAGCGATGGGTCACCATGCAGTCGCTATAACATTTCTGTGGTGAAACTTTGTTTGGGGAAGTGCTTCGGTACTTCTTCATAATAAAAATGTTGCGTCAATTGTTTTATGTTTTAAACAGGACTCATGCAGGGAACTACAAATTTTAATTTTCTGGTTTTATATTTAAGTGGGATTAATATATACACAAGATGCCAAAAATGTATACACAGTTCAAAGAAAAAACTGTGTTAACATAATAATACTCAATTCACACAAACAGAAAATAATGAGCACTAATCATCTTTGACTTTTACAGTTACAACAGTTGCCCAAAGTGTCCACCACCAGCGTCGATACGTTCTAAATACGTTGAACTACTGATTGAGTAACGTTTGCGAAAGTGTCCTCAGCGATTACAGCACATTCCGTTTCAATTTCTTTCCGAAGTGCTGCCAGTGTAGCTGGTTTTCTACAGTATACAACATCCTTAGGAGTTCCCCATAGATAGAAGTCCAACGGAGTTAGATCCGGAGAACGCGGTGGAAACTCATTTGGACCTCCTTCGTCCTATCCAGTGCCTTGGAAGATTGTCATCAAGGTACACACGTACATCTCGGTAGTAAAGTGATGGTGCACCATCCTGTTGCTTACGATACCATGAGTCTCAAATTTGTCTCGAATGCGTGCAATTGTTACTCGCGTTGGCGATTCTGTTCTGTACACACGTCTCCATTGCCTTTGAGCTTCAATAACATTCTCGGTTTTCCAATGTCACTTCAAAATTACTTTCCGCTACTTAAAGGATAATCTTGGCTCCATTTTGTTGTAGCAACGCTAGCATAACTTAATATGAGTCACATCATAATGTGACATATCATAATGTATGTGAGTGACATCTGTTTACAGAACATCATACGATAATCTTGGTTTCACTTGTTCTTTGTTGATTTACCTGTCACATAGCAACGCTATCATAATGTATGGGATCACACCTGTTTACAAAACATCATACTACATATTATTGTTATTTTTCGGTACAATTTTGAAATATATTAAATAGGTATCTACTGGAAAGTGTTCAAACATTTTGAATCCTCTATATGTATGTACATATATATATAAATTATATATAAATTAACAGTAATTATAATAGTAGAAAAGGATAAAACACTAAGAAAAAGTCACACTTGAGATCGATATATTTCGGACTCGTGGAGTCCTTGACACGTCACTTGTCTTCTTGCCATAGAAGGACTCCGCGAGTCCGAAATATAGCGATCTCAAGTGTGACTTTTTCTTAGTGTTTTATCCTTTTCTACTATTATAATTACTGTTAATTTGTTACTTTATTTCTTCTTCTTCATATTATTATTATTATTATTATTATTATTATTATTATTATTATTATTATTATTATTATACATATACACAATGAATACCCCACAATTGCACAACATAATGCACTGTTGTACTAACCCAAATGATGCGTGATTCTCATGATTTTCATTATTATTCTGTCAAATTTGGAGATAGCAACTACTCTATGATTGAATGGGGGAATGCAGGCAATGGAAGAGATCGTCCAGTTAGTAGACTACTTGCGAACGAAATGTTTTAAATATCCCTCACTACAGTGTTTGCTTCATAAAATTTAAATAAATATTGTAAAAGTCGCTATTCAATTCTGTAAATAACAGTAAATAATATTTATAATGTTTATTTTTAAAATAAAATATTTTAAAATAAACATTTACCACTCTATTACCAACCGCCTGTGGTGCCTCAGTAGTAAAAACGGGCGTTAAACACTACTCAAAAAAAAAAAAAAAAAAACTCTATTACCAAAATAAAAATAGCGAAATGCCATATTTTAAAGTAATATCTTCTACAGTCTGGATCTTTTGTTGAGCTTCAGGTTCTACAAAAATTACAGAAGAGGGCAGATATAATTAACTGAGCTGATACCAAGGCTAGTCTACAAAGACTGCTTTCGTCTCTCCGTGACAGCTACTTAACAAGGCAGGCTGAGACTACGATTGGATTATTGGTGATCGGCAGCGCACTAATTCAAATAAGAAAATTTAAAAGTTAGAATGCACAGTCAACACACTAAGTTCTGATGTGTTCAGCCTTACAGCCTTATTGGACGTTTTTTCCTGTTCCATAACAGAATCGTTTGTTCAAAATTTTGGGCCAGTCTTGACATAATCGTTTCATTTTTCCAGATGAAAATTCCTGGTAATTTGCGCACAATCTCTGATGATCTTTCCCCGTACTTTAATGGGTTTAACAATCGTTACATGCCTCTGAATTATTTATCACTCCGTATTGACCAACCACAATGTGTTTACTCCAAGAGGTGAGTGTTTAGGCCGCTGCCAATTCGATGGAATGAAATTGTGCAAATTTAAATTCTGAGTTATATTTGGAACACGCTTTATTACTGCTGCTGCTCTAATTAATTTACATTATTGAGTAGGAAGCTCTTAATTAAAATTGCAAGAGATATTTCGTATAATTTCGTTAATAAGATCGCTTAGATAGTCTTGAGGCATGGCACTTTGCGCAAAGAAAAGCTCGTGTGAACTGCATTACATTTGAGAATTATTTGCAAGAACAAAAAAGCTGCAGCCTTTGCAAAGAAAGCTATAAAAATTCAAAGACTAATCTTCAAAGTAGTTTTATTGTTCTTTAAGTGTTGTATTAGTGTTAATAATGTATTACCTGCAACAAAAGCTATGTTTTCCTCTAACAATTTGATGTTTTTTGTACAAGTCTGTTGTTAATTGGTTAGTAATACACCGTCCTCCACTGAATGAGACAGGCGTGCGCTGGCCCAAAGTCAAGTGCACTTACCTTCTTAAATTGTTTAAAATAACTTCATTCAGATAATGAACAGCAATTTGCCTCGCCTATGTAGGCCTTGTATTTTTAAACGCCGCTCCAACACGTTTTTCTAAACACAGCTTTACATGGGAAATGAGGAGACGGTGGAAATCTATGAGAATCTGCTGGCCACGTATAATAAAGAGATTTACCTGACAACATGGTTCCTGACTCCACGGTAGGTGCGAAGATTAGAGGGGGTAACACTCAAGGAGTCTAAACGTGCGCTTTCAAGCGTAATCCTGTATCATTAGATCAAGCGGCAGATGAAAGCTGAGGTCTTAACCTTTCTGGTCTGTCAAATATGGGAAACGAGTTGGCAGATGTGGCATGTACTGGAGATAGAAGGAGGGTAGTAAATGCTCTGGTAATTGGCTCTCAATCTTATCTTATTTTAACTGCATAATTGACTAGGCATTTATAATGAAAAAATACACTGAATACACCCGTATTTCAAGATAATTTAATGACCCAATACCTTTCAATTTTCGTAATCACTCTGATTAGTTCTGATGTTGATGGTACAAGGCAAGGTATGCACCGCTGGACCTAATATCAGTTTGTATCTTCTACAAAGTTTTCGATACTTCATTTCGAAAATTGAGGCTGATACTAGAACTCGAATTCTACATCAAAATACCGCCACGGGTGGCCGAGATCGTTAAGGCGCGGACTCGTGAGCGGGAGGTCTAGGGTTCGAATCCCACCAGGACCGTCCTTCCTGACTGAGGTTTTTTCCAGGTTTTCCATGTCCTCATACATGGCAAATGCCGGGAGGTACCCTAAACTCAGGCCTGGAACGATTCTTTCCTTAAAAATAAATCCTTTCCCAATATAACATTTCATCTCATGTATCATCAGTGCCCATTGCCTGTGGTGCCTCAGTAGCATTAACGGGCGTTAAACACTATTCATTCATACATCAAAATGGAGGTGTATTTTTATAGTTGCAGAGCAACTAATTTTCTCATTATCGTGCAGGTTCATGAGGTATATTTGAATGATGTAGAAGCATAAAAATTTAATTTACAATTAAAATTTATATAGATAACTGTATAATATATATAATTATATTGCAATTTTAGTTCTTACTTGCCTTGCTATGTTAAATGCTATACAAGGAGTTTTAAAAGGGGTTACAATGTTTGAAAATGCCTAAATGAGGTCAAGAGCAACAATTATTTTCCAAAATGTTCCATTATTTTTCCCCTAGTCACAAACTGAGCTCTCCTTGTTTAATTTCCACGAACGGCGAATTTACAAGCACCATTATCGTCTCTAGCTGGAATACCATTGAATTTCAGTATTTTTTGCCCATAAAATGTTCCTCTTGTTCACCCCTATGATCCCTAATGCATTTTTAACAACATTTGTAAACACTCTTTACTTATGGATACATGCTGTATGTTTTACATGTGTTTCATCAACTGTTAGAGTGAATAAAAATTATTTTGAGGTATTTTTGAACAGAAATTTTAATTGGTAAGTGGGTTGTTAACACACCAAATAATTTTAACATTGGATTTTATGTTTTTTGTAGTATGATTTTCTGAACTTATTTATTTTGCAGTAAAAACCATGTTTAAAAAGCTAACGATGTTTTTTTTTCTATTCATATTGCCTTCTTAAATAATTTAAATGACATTGTAGCTAAAGATATTTATACCCCCCCCCCCGCCTCATAAAAATCATGAAAAGAAGATATCCTCATATATTTCATAGTCATAATATCATTCCTTATACTGCTAATGTACTCGCCAAATAATTTGTTCAATATTATATCAATAATAAAAGCAGACATGCTATTAAGGTACTTCAATTAAGAAGTGTGTGTTTGTAGAAATACGATTAAATTATAATATAAGATGCTTTATGCAATAATAGGCTGAAATTTAAGAAATTATTGAAGGGGTTTAGTATTATACATACTGGAAGTTTTTTTCTCTCTCTCTCTCTGTACAACAACATATAGTACCTTTGAGACAAGACCTATCTCTAACTTGGCAATTCATTTCGATCCCGATAACTGGACAAAGAATTCGTGATATTTGGGCAGCTTTCCTCTGAGAGCTTCACCTTTGTATTAGTGCACAGTCATCTAATCACAGATTGCAAAACTTTTTTTTGCACTAGATAAAAATATTGCATTCTTTAAATGGTGTTTAACGCCCGTTTTTACTACTGTAGCACACAAGCGGTAAATATTTCACTTTGAAAGTATCATTACTCACTTTTAACACTTATGGAAGAGGCAGGAAGTATAAATCGTGCTTTGGGCTGATGATGAATGATTTTAATAGACGTTTAACGTTACTTAATCACCACCAAAGGTCTACATGCCACGTTTGCAATTGCTGAATTATCGTGCATATGATTTCGGAGCCTTTTGGATTCTTAAATCACATAATATTCGTTGCAACATTTGTTTAATCAAGACGAGGGAAAACTCCGGAAAAATCCAAAAATGACATTTGTCTTTTCAGTATACTATGTGCTAAATGTCTTAATCTTGCAATTTTGAACTAAATTCTTCTAAACTTTATCCTATTAGTATAATACACATGATTAAAACTCTATGTTGATGTCTCAAACATTCTTCCAAAAATAATATTTTTAGCTACTTTTATATGCAAATGTTCTAATAGTTCCACAAGTTGCAAGAAATTATATGTTTTAATCAAATAAAACTATTGTTATATTAATTTACTTTTTGGAAAACACAAATTTTTATTTAGACTTTTGTTTACTGCTTTGATATTCTCAGAAAAAATCTTAAAATTTTTAACACACAATCTGTGCATACAGCTCTTGTTGCAAAGGAAGTTGTGAAGAAATGTGGCTCCAAGGAGATCGACCATTCACCCTACAGACCAGATCTAGCTCCCAGTGACTATTTCCTCTTCTTAGAACTCAAGAGGAAGGACATTTAAGTGTGACGAAGAAGTAATAGATGCTGTTTATGTCCATTTGCAAACAAGATTTCTGATTATTTGGGGGGGGGGGTTGAAATGTTAATTCAAAGACGTTAGAACTGTATTGCAATAAAGGGTAACTATGTTGAAAAGTGAAATACAGTTTTTATCTTATCATAACTAGAAAATGGTTAGTCCGGAAACTTATGAATCTACCCTCGTAAGCGAGTCACTGCAACGTGTTGCAAGTATAGATAACTATAGGAAAGTTTTAAACCTCTGTTTCTCATTAGCAATACTATGGGTGATATCTGAAGAGAAAACATGTCTCGGCGATCGACAAGGCATAGGTCTCAGCTCTCATAGATGAGGAAGTGCTGGGGATTTTCAATAATATTCGCGAGAATCTATTGGATCAGGAAAACACCTCAGACATAGACAATATGACAGAGAAAAATAATAATAACTCATCCTGCAGAGAGTAAAAGTGGCTGACCAGTAGCTTCGTATGACAATCAAAATATTGAAGGCTAATTATAATAATTATTATCATTAGCGTTATTATTATAATCAGAGATGAAATTACTCATAAATTTAATTATCATGATATCACACGGATGAGGCTGCAAAAAGTGGCGCTTCTCAAGTTATTCACCTATCACCTATCCTGAAGAAAGCACAACACTTCCGAATTATGTTCCAGAACAATGTTTACTTAGAAATTGAAATAAGCTAGGAACTCGCTTCCAGATCTGGGGTCAACATCTTTGGGCAAGGACAGAATTACAGTGAACCATAGGAAATATATATGTTACATTTTCAGGCTGATTTTCTCAGCCAAGAAACTGTTAGAATTCCTTCATATATAAACTTCAATAAAAATATATCTTTATTAAAAATATATAATCAACAGACTTTAAGTTAATTATAAACTAATATCCTTCAAAGCTAGAAATAGATCTATCATCTTGAAAGTGTTTCAATGTATTACATTAGCATCTATTGACAATGCTGCAAGTTCTCGGTGCCTGAGCTAATATGTAAAGAAATGTACAGAAACAGAGGCACGAAGAGTAATTGAATGTAACTTGAATGTAATGAATGAAATTAGAGCTGGGAAAGCTGGACGCATTTATTGCTTTAATTTATATTTGAGGTGATTTTGGAGCTAAAAGAATAGAATAGATGACCTGAGATCTACTCAATGCAAACCCTCATTTTTCAGTCAGACAACGGGTAGGAATTGATTTTTCTATATGCTTAGATATCTGCACTTTAATCTGAAGGTCATAACATTTTAAAATAATATAAAATAAGGCAAGCTGAAAGTACAAGAAGGGAAATGCTTGATATAAAATGCATGGATTCCGTTGACGTCATTGATCAGATTGCAAGAAAATATTCTGCTCGTTCTAGAACATGTTGATGGCAGTGCATGCTCTCTTAAATATTCTATACTTAGCTGTCATCATTTCATGAATTATTTTCAAGGTAACAACAGGAAGTAGGTTAAGCCGCAGAAATTTTATCCTAGAACTCGCAGAAGATCTACACACCGAATATAAGAAAGCTAAAAAGTAAAATAGAAGAATGAAAGAATATGAAGAAGAAGAAGAAAACAAAATTTAAATTGACCCAAAAAGAATAATCGGAGACAACAGTGCCAAATGAAGAAATGTTGAAACAGGACAAATACAAATTGCATTAAATACAGAAAGCGAGTTTGTGAAACTTGCGTAAAAAAAAAAAAAATAAAGGAAGTAATTTGTATTTTATGTAAATAGGGCAATGATAGTGTTTCTTTGCTGTGTTTTGTTCTTAAATAAAGATAATGTAAAAAGACTTAAGACAAGAAATACACGTTTAACAATATATCAATAAAGGTTTTCTTTATGCACATTATAGTCTTTTATTCCGCTACATTCCAATGTTTTCGTTATTAAATAAAGTGATACATTAATGTATAATGTTAGCTGTTAATGTGTTTAATACAGCTATGCAAAACATCAACAGTCGAAATGATACTTTGGCGGCTCTATAGGGTTCCGGAGTTATAGTACGAGACAAGCCTTGATAGTCATTTTTTTCTGCAAATGAAGTTACAATCATGTAGCTGCTTATTTATAACATTAGCATGATACTCGTGAGAAATCTGGTCATCAGAGTGCTCTCAGAAAAACAACGTTGTCATGTCTCTGAAATATCTTTCAGTACTGTTTAGTATCAATAGAGATCATGTGCAAAAGTGAGAGCAAATTATTTATTTGTTTATTTAATTATTCGTTGTTTATTAATTAAGATTTCCCTCAGATATTCTTAATAATAATTATAGAAACAGGAAAGGTTTATCGTTTCTGTTCCGTTCTTCATGTATGAACGCAACAGTAGAGAATTCCCGGGTATCTCAAGGCCGTGCGTTATGTTTAAACGAAAACGATAATAGTAGACCCTTTGAACCCGGTGGAATGGGATAAAGTTATTAAGGTATACCCCTACAGATGTTGTTGTTCTCAAATAACCTCGTTGTGTAGGTAGGTATACACTCCTGTTGCATGCTTGCATTGTTCTAACATTAAGCTGTAGGTCGTGCGGGGGAAAAAATCTGTACAAAAATGTATGAGCTGAAAGCGGTCTTGGCACTTGATGTTTTGAGAGTGGAAACAAATGGTCTCAGACTGTTCAATATGAAGATGCAGGCATCGACATGAATCAGCGTCATAGCTACGTTGCAATGTGACGCGTAATCATAGAAGGTCAAATGCAAGCCTAATGGTCGAGGCGCTAACACAGTGTACATGTCTTGGTGGAAGTGATAAGTAAGAACTACAGTAGATAAGCTATACGTATCTGTATTTGAGTCTGAAATATTATGGCATGTATTTGATAGAGTTAATTATTTTCTTAAGATTAGCCATTGTGTTTTCAGTATTCTTGACCATCCATAAACACATTTATAGTTTGGAGTTTACGCCTGCAGCACCACAATGAAGAATCCGAGACAATTTGTTTCTATTGTTGTATTTTTCGACACCTTTGCTGTAGACACATTATTTACACTTATTTTTTCCGCACCCTGTACACGAACATGTGTTTGAAAATATAGGTCACAAGAGTAAAAGAAACTGCGTGGTACTGACTTCCGCAGCTGTCAGATGCAAGGTGAGTTTGGTATCACTTATCCAATGTAACTCACGTTGATTGATAGGTGATTTAAACATAGAAGCTAATAACATACAAACTAAAAAGAACAATAACTCCTATGGAAACCTGCAGATCAGCTGTACAGCTGGTTGAAATGGTAAACACCCACTTTCTCACTCTTGACCGTTGAGTTCATTCCAAAAGGCGTAAGCGATTTCGGACATATTTATCTCTTTATTTTATATTACTTATTCATTTCATAATATGAATACGAAGAGACAGGAGAGAACAGAAATGAATCATATCAATAATAAGCACAGCGTCCGATATAACTTTCTTTTATTTTCTTACAATTAATTATAAGAAAGTAATTAGAATTTAGTTTTGTTCTTTTGCGATTATTTATTTGAAAATGCAGCAAAAGTGTAACGTTATAATTTGTTGCTTATAAAGGTACACTTAAACAATCTAAATCTCTCATTGTTCCAAACAAAGAACTAAGACCATTTACTAGCAAAACCACAAAGACAAATGCACACCACTAAACGCAGGAAGCTCTCTGATAATAAACAAATTGAATGCCACTTCGGATTTCAACCCCGTATCGCTCAAGCAGAACTGATTTACAGTTTAACACAAATCTGACACACCTAGAACAGCGGAAAGGGGTCATTATGACACCCATCATGTAAGCATGCAAACTTTTATTGTTTTGTTTATTATTAGCTTTATTTGAATTACAAATGCTTTCAGAGCATTACAAATGGATATTAAATTATGCTTAAATATTTTACTTGAAAAAGTTATATATTATTTTTAATCAGAAATTTTAGCTTTTGTTTTTCAGTTCATTACTGTATTACATCTCCTAGTTTTTCTCAGTTAAGGATTGTAACACCTTTCTGAATCATCTATATGCATTTTGCACAGATGGTCTATACTTTTCGTGTATATTTTCCACATACAGCTTTGAGGCATTTTTCTCAAGATTCGATTGTTTTGTTTCCTTTACACAGACTGATTTGGCATTTCTTTCGCTTTTTGGAAAGCCTATGCCATTCATTCTCTTTTGATGCTCCTCTTCTTATGCCCCTCCCCCTTTCAGTTTATTCATCAGATGAAGAGTTAAGTTCTTCCTTTTTATCTTTCTGTTTTTACCTCATTGTAGATGACCCATGCATTGATTGCTGCAATGTCCAGGATAACGTAGAAAACGCGCATTGGCCATCTTATACTTTAGCTGAATATTTACGACTCATCTGGTCAATGTCATCTACCCCATATTTGGTGCTGTTGTAGAAGGTTATATTTTTTCGTTTCTTTTTATTGAACCACTTTGCTCACTGTCTAGTCAGAATGCAGGTACTGAGGAGTGGGACACTCTTATTTTTTCTTGCATGATAAACAGTCCAGGTGTATTCTCTGCCATCAGTCAATCGCAAGATGGAGATGGAGTGGAGTGCCTCATTCGCCTTTTTACCTCATTGGGAATTTCACGACGAATTTTGTCACTTTTCCCACCAATGACTTTTTATCATGTTGAAACTTCTAGGGAAGTGGAAGAAGTTGTCTTCAAGTTTCTTTCTTTAGAAACTGTTCCATTAGAACGACATATTCCCCTAGAGTCTGACACTGCATATATATTTTGATGCTGCCTCTGCTGCGATCCGGAATTTCAGACCACATTTGTCCGGTTTGTTAGGCATACATTTGGTAAACCTGCTCCTTGTTTTGCTTGGAAGTAAGTTCCTCATCAGTAGTTATGTTTTCCTCTGGACAATAACAAGGGAGACAACTCTATTCCAGATTTCAGATACAAGAGTGAACTTTTCAGTTGGCAATTTTTCAGCTGTGGTTGATTTCTCATCAAATCGGAGAAATCTGAGCAGCTCCTGAAAGCTATCCCGCGACATTGTGTCCTTGATGAATTTACGCACCCAGGAATGCAAGCAAAAATCACCTACACCTTCTCCAGTTCCTGGAATGAGACAGTTCACTGGTGTTTCAGTTTTATCTGAGCATTGGACTCTGTATACTTCTTTATGAGACGAAGCATGGATTCATCAAAAGTAGTAGCCCCCACGGGTGGCCGAGGTCGTTAAGGCACGGACTCGTGAGCGGGAGGTCTAGGGTTCGATTTCTACTAGGACCGTCCTCCCTCCTGGGTTTTTTTCCAGGTTTTCCTCAATCCTCATATGGAAAATGCCAAACTTAGGCCTGGAACGCTTCCTTCCTTAAAAATTCTCCTTTCTCAATATATCATTTCAAGTGTCACCAGTGTCCATCGCCTGTGATGCCTCAGTAGTAAAAACGGGGTTAACCACAACTCATTCTTTCAGGAAATTTACAGCAGCCCTTCTTCCTGACGAAGAAGGAGCCTGGTCCTGCTGAGGTGACTGGGACAATAGCTAACAATAAGAGAACCTAATATTATTTCAAATGATCGATATCTCATAAAATTCTATATAAATGATGCAAAATCATAATTTAGTAAATTGTTTATAAAAGTAATTCTATAAGTTGTCCTACAGCATAAACATACCTAAAAAAATTTGTACGACGTAAGTAAACCGTGCTGAAAGGATTGAAGCGCAAATTTAACGAAGGGTTAAAATTAAAAGCCCCACAGGACTAGATAGCGAGTGATAGTGACATTTTCCAGAATACAATAACAATGTAGAATTCTCGTGTGCTGGATATTTTCTTAGCTAAAGAACGGATGATTTTTTTTGAATGATTTATTTATGGACGCTCTTTAACAGTTCAGGTCATCAACGTCCCATTCAACTCAGGGCGTGAAAGGCCGACAAATTTTACTCAGAGGCCTCTTCTTTCAGGCTTGAGGTTCTTTTTCGTGACATAAATGTACTATACTTCCTTCCGAAGGAAGCCATACTTAGGATTTTTACGCCCCGAAAAAATCCATCGGTCCTGGCCGGGTTCGAACCCGCGATTTTGGGTTTAGGAGGCAAGTATGGTAACCACTACACCACCAGGACCGACAAGAACGGAAGATATTATACAATGTGATTATGAAAAGAAATACAAGAAAAAACAAGCAAATTTGGATAATTACCTTTGATTTTAGAGGGATTTTCAAAAGGCCTTAATTTAATGTAATAGGGGGAGCAGCAGGGGGAACACTGGGTACCATAACCTGCATCTGGAGCCAAACATTGAAAATATTTGAAATAAAATACCAAAGCATCATTAATCAAACTTTGACAGCAGCGTTCAGCAATAGCCCCACTTAGCAACTCCCAAGGATCTTGCTATATTAACCTGACTTTCACTGATACGTTGTATGAGATTACATGGTCATACCAAGTTTCGCTCGCCCTCTCTAGCAGCCAAGCTATCAGTCATAATTTAACTCGCATACACCACGCTTACTATCTAGCAGGACCTAACTACTCATGTGTGCAATGTGTCAGGGCAAACCATTCATTAATTACTCTTTTAAAGGTCTAGCTCTCCCCCTCTCCCTTTTTTCTGTTACGCCTTGACAGTAGGCAGACCACATTGCTTGTTGTACGGCGTCCATCCAAGCCTGAAGAGATAGGACACAGGCTACTGATTGTTCAGCCTTTGTCCACCCATGTGATCTTGTGGAGTTGGCTGTATCTCCTGTTCTGAAGCACTGGCTGTCTAGCTTAAGTTGCTAGCAGTTTGAGTTTGCAGTGGGGAAAAGGAACAAAAACTATCCCTTCTGAACAATTCGCGCCAAAAAAAAAGAGTAAGCAATGTACAAAGAATAAAAACGTAGGCACTGAAATCTAATACATTCGATGAAGGTAAAATATGGAGAAGAACTAGACATAGAAAATCGACTGAAACATTTTAGTGTGTTTTAACATTCGTTTTTGGATGTTCTTGTTTGACAAAGAAGGAGCGAAGCTATAGAATAAATTACGTTCTCGAATTTAACTTGTAAATTCGGAGTAAAAAGAAATACTAATGGCTTATTACTGGTTAATGAGGAGATTTTAAAGAAGGAGAGCTCATACGTTTCATTTCAGGAACATGACAGTTACCAAGGCTACTGAAGATTCGTTAAAAAATCAAAAGAGATACATATGATTATTTGGCACTGAAAGAAATCGAAGCGTAACTTTCAGTTTAATTTTGAAAGGAAAGAAGAGCGGATACAGCCCAGTATTTGATTTAATATATTTCCTTTAAATATGGGCAATATCGTATGGATAGTAGGATTAATGTTAGGTATATTGAAGTGACATTTTCACTGCTGTGGACAGTTGTCTTAAAATCTGCTCTTACGTAATGGATCACATTTACATTCGGATGTACTCGTAAATAGCTTATGCTGATAAACAATTAAGATATCTATTACCTGAATTCACCCAATTTTTCGGGGTTTTGAAACAGGGAAATAGAATCTGGAATAGTCACAGAATACAAACCGCACATACTTAGTATGTCAGAAAGTTAAAACACCATTGGCATGGATTAGGTACATGACGTTTTTATAATAGTAACTAGCATAACTTTTTTTTAATGGGTGATTTTTTTCTTTGTAGAACCGGCTCCACGCATAATGGCCGGTCGGGCGGTTCAAGCTGGTACTTCGATGAACGGTAGTCAGAGTATGTTTGTCGCGCAAGTTATTACTTATACTTCAATACTTAAAAGATGCTGGAACTGCCTCTCCTTGTATACCATACATTTTTGACACGGCTTGTGAAGTTTACCTTTGCGCTCTGCTGTTCCCTTTGAGAAAAAGAAGAAATATCTGAACGCATGCTATTTTTCAGCTCATCTAATGTGTGTGGATTTCTCTTGTACACTTTTTCCTTTAATGATCCCTCCCCCTCCAGCGATAAAAATTGTAGGGCGTTAAATTAGAGAACCAAGGGGGCCATATGTTGTTAGTGATGACTCTACCGTCGAATATTTCATGAATTGCATACAAGGAGGCCCTGGACTGAGTGTCGAAACAGAGTCCTGTTAGAAAGTCGCGAACCAAGCTTTTCTCACGGTTAATTTGTAGGAAAAAAGGTGCAAAATATTCTGCACACACCTATTACCACGTATTGTTTCTTCAAAGAGAGAGAACCTAATGTTCTTTTCCTCTAATGGAGTACCGCTCTAACTTTTGATAATGTAGGGGCTCCTCTTGAAGCAGGTTAGTTTTTCTAAACTCCAATATCTGTTGTTTTGTGAATTAACATACCCCCCTTATCACTCACTATTCGTCCGCAGGAGATAATGGTGTAGATGGTTATTTCCTTCTACAGCAAATCCAGACAATTTTTGTGAGCAAATTGTGTTTTATTTGTCTTTAAATTTAAAATTCTTATATGTTTAGAGAGATTCTGATTGAATTTCCTTGTAGCAAATAATATTTACGTTAATACTTGAAGTAAACTTTTCTTCTTTTCAGGCATGTAGTCTAGTTTTGTTTCATGAGCATTAGTTTGCGTTCTTAAACCGACTCGTTGTTTTGGGAGCACTTTCGACTATTAATTCAGATGTTCCATTCCCGATCGGATAATTCTCTGGATAAAGTTTTTTTCGAGGTATCCTTACTCTGTGAAGATAAATGCCAAATGGTTTATGGTTCCTAAAGATTACATTTAGGTACCCTTAGCTTTCGGGACCCCCTGGTGCACTATAACTATGTCAAATTCACAATCATCCCCACTAGTTTAACGTAGCGGTGCGCTGTGGGTGTCCCGGCCTCAGAAGTTTGCTACAATACCACCGTTCTCGGGGAGAATACCCACAATATCATGAGAACAATAGATTGGCATTAGATCAAAAGAGAAAGTTTCCGTTTTCTTGTTATAAAACTCAATATAACTATCAGATTTTGTGTCGGGTAAATATAAATTAGTACATTTGTTTATCAAATGTAATAAGATAATTTTATAACATTGTCTTAACTTAAAAATAAATAAATATATTTGTTGCGTTTAGAATAAACGGTCGACTATACAGTTCCAGACAGATCTAAACTATCAAATATGATTTCTTAAAACAAAGAAACGTCTTTTATTTCTAATTCATCAAACATCACACCATGTTTAAATTACGACAGTCCTTAGATAACTGTGTCGAAATACGTGAAAGTCAAAAGTAGCAGACGACCCAGAAATACACGAAGCCGAAACCAATGTTCTTGTCCCGTTGTCAAAATATTCACCACGCCAGTCAGTCTGTCGCATCTGGACGAAATGACAGTGACGTCATAATGTGTCAGGAGATGCTGGGAGAAAAAAAAATAATAAGAGCTAAGGAAGAAGGGGATATGTTCGATGTTGACACTGGAGCTAAAGCAACAAGTTCGAACTGACGTGGACGTAAGCTGACAATCTCAATAACAAAAGTGACAGCCATGTGTACGCTTTGAATATGGTGTCACTGTCTCTACTCTGCCTTCAGTACTTCCGGAGAGCTCTCTGAATGTTGCGTAATGTCTGTGCTCAGCAAAAGAGCTTCCTGACATCGCGACAGGGGCCTTTTTCCTGCTTCCATAACGGTGTTTAGTATGTGCAAATCTCAAAGTCCATTAGAAAGACTGAATATGCCTTTAATTTTAGCTTTCTGAAACTTTTCCGTAGTTAAAGGACATGTCTCTGAGAAGACACAAATGTCTTATGTGCCCTGGAATGCTAAACTCACCAACAAGCATTAACCTACATACATTACTAAGAAGAAAGTAGACATCATGTGGAAATGTTACTGGAAATATACCCACTAAAGCTGTCTAAGATACGATAGCACCTCACAAAATGGGCTGCTGCAAAGTTTGAACTGCAAAGTTTAGAGATTCAAGTTGAATCTTGGAGAACTCGAGAACCTCAGGGGAAAAAAAAAAAAAAAAAAAAAAAAAAAAAAAAAAAAAAAAAAAAAAAAAAAAAAACGCTTGCTAAGAATATTAGCTATCATATTATCAGATCCTAATGCAATGTTAACTCTAACAACATTGAAGTTATTAGTTTTACTCATGTGAAATTTCACTGTTATGAATATCAAAACTGTGTCCATTGTTTTTTGGACAAAAAGGAAAACAAAAGTAGGTGGCATTGATCGAGTGCTTGAAACTAAGCTGCACATTGCACCATGTAATTTAATAAAGAGCTTCTGTTTCTTCAGGCCTGGCACTGCAAACTCTGCTGATTGTTCTGGAGTGTGTTTCGACATAAACTAAGAACATTTAGTTGCTATATCTATAAAAATTGGAGAAGCTGCAGACCAAGAGAAGATAATTTGTTCTCTAGCACAGGTGGGCAACGCCGAGTCAAACTAGGGTTTACAACTTGCATTTATTTATTTCTAAGTGGTGAACGGGAATCCAGGAATCGTCATAACATAACTCGTTTGATCAATTGCGTATTGGGATTCTTTGTTGCTGCGTTACACGGGCATAGTATAACTCGGATTTTATTCGGCGTACGCTGTCCGTTCTAAAACCTACGATTCGAGATCATACCATCGCAGTCGATTTGTAGTTTATCTGTTGCCGTTCGAATGGGGTTTTCAACTGAGGTTTTCTTTTCTTTTCTTTCTTTCTTTCTTTCTTTCTTTCTTTTCTTTTCTTTCTTTTTTTTTTTTTTTTTTAAGGACTCAGGCTACAATACTGGATACTTATAATTGGAACTGTAGGCATGTTTAGTCTATGTTATCATACCCGAGAAAGTCCTTCGTGAGTACATTTTTTCAGTAAAGTGTGACATGCTGTAATTGACTCTTTTCTTGTAATATATAGATATAAACTTTTCGCAGGTTGGGAGAGTTATAAAACCCAAAAGTATTGCCAGTAAAATTTGTCTCTTAACAGATCCTCAATAATTTATTCTATTCAAAAATTGATACTAGGACAAGGAGCATATGATTCATTGCAGATCTTTCGAAATAGACAAAAATAAATGAATTTAACAGCTTATAAAAGAATTAACAAAAAATGGAAAGAAAATTTCACAAAAAGGCACTAAAATCACTAAAAAATTTAGGGCCTAATAATGGAGAAGAAAAAGACAATATAATGATAAAAATATAAGATTTCACGAAAAATCTAAACAGTAATATTCAGAAAAAACTGCAGAAATGTATATTCTAATGGAAAATTGCTAATTTAAAAGTTGCTATCATGTACTCCACATGAATTACTTATGCCATGAATCACCAAAGTATTAATCAAAGCAAAGGAAAATTTAAAACTGTTACTAAAAATAAAATTGTTTAGTAAACATTGAAATTTTATAACTTTTGAGAGTGCTGGATATTAAAAAATAATTTTTCTCTATTCCAACACAGTTACATCAGCAATATGTAATGTGACTGACATTGATTACATTGATAATATTTATTATTAATATATTCGTAATTATTAAACCGTGCTACGCCAAAAGGAAATTAAAACCACGATGCCGTTTAAAACCAGCATAAAGCAAAATCCTCGCTTTATATGAATGCAGAGTTATAAATTGATTACAGTATTTTAGTGGCAATTTTGTATTTGTACATGTTAATAACATTACTAATTTATTTCTTCTTTTGTTTAATGCTTCCCCTCTTCAATTCAGAGTAAAGTGGCTCAGGCGGTAAAACTTGGGAATCTTATTCGGCAGATTTTGGGTTAAAATCCCTTGGGGCCGTCTGTTCTGACCTTCAGTTTTTCGTAGTTTCCGCTGGTAACTTTGGAAAATGCTGGAAAGGACGAGCTCTAAGGTACGAACTTGTAAACAGTTCGATTCCAGCCAGAATCTTTCTACTCACTGAGATTTTTTCCAGAAATGGAAAATGCCGGAGAGGCACCCTAAATTTTGGTATGAAGGATAAAAACAAAGAAATAGATCCTTTCTCGTTTTACATTTCATCACATGTAGTCCGCCACGGGTGGGCGAAGTCGTTAAGACCCGGACTCGTGAGCGGGAGATCGGGGGGTTCGAATCCCACCAGGACCGTACGCCCTGACTGAGGTTTTTTCCAGGTTTTCCTCAGTCCTCATGACTGGCAAATGCCGGGGAGGAACCCTAAACTTAGGCCTGGAACGTTTCCTTCCTTAAAAAAATCCTTTCCCAATATATCATTTCATTTCATGTATCATCAGTGTTCACCGTCTGTGGTGCCTCAGTAGTAAAAACGGGTGTTAAACACTAATAAAAAATCACATGTAGATCATTGATACCTATCTAAGATGCTCCAGTAGTGAAAACACTACTAAAAGTTATTACATACATATTTAAATACCTTATGTTATTGTAGAAGTAAAAGAGAAAAAATCATTGAACGCATCAGATTTATGTTTCAGCCTTATAAACCACTCACACAAAGGCAGGGCCCTAGGGTAATATAATCAATATTAATTAAGAACACCACTTAACATTAAAACGGTCAATCACATTAAAATATACCGCCATGGTGGCCGAGGTCATTAAGACACGGACTCGTGAACGGGAGGTCTGGGGTTCGATTCCAATCAGTACCGTCCTCCCTGACGGTTTTTTTTTTCAAGGTTTTCCTTAGTCCTCATAAATGGCATATGCTGTGGAGGTAGGAGTCTGAAACGCGTTTCCCATTTTATTATTTCATCTCATGTATCATCAGTGTCCACCGCCTATGATGCCTCAATAGTTAAAAAGGGTGTTAAACACTATTTAAAAAACATTAAAATATACTCAAGTTAAGACTCGAACTAGATACCATATGAAGCCTTTGTATCAAAAGCAGTTATTTCAAGTTCACAGTCCCTTGCGACTTAAAAAGATGCTAACAGTTAGTGCATTGCCTTTCAACGTCTCAAGCAATTATAATCTTTTGTGTTGAACTTAAAAACTTGGCTTGTATGCAAAATATTTATATGATTATCACTTAATTTACTTAGCAAGCATAAATACAACATTTGCTATAAAAAGTTATCATTCACGAAAGGCAGCTGGGCTACTAATGCAAACCAAATTACCCTTACTAACTAAAACTAAAATATAAAATGTAGTTTTTAGTCCACGGGCCTTCTTTATGGGTTATTTTCAATTCATAGTACTACATATTCAAGGCTAAAGTTAGTAATTTTGCGATTTATACTAAAACAAATACAAATAAACAAAAACACTACCCTAATTATGCCTAGCATTTGTTTGTTATATTGCTTTTGATATTTCGAATGTTTCGTTATTGCAGAAGGCGCAGTAGCTAACAAAGAACACTGTCCCCCATCATCTTTGCCATGACGAGTTGAAGCGAAATGCTACATAATCGTCAGTGATGGATTCCTTTTCTCCATCGACAGTCTCGGGGTGTGGAGAGTATGTATTATGTACAATACAGTGATGAAGCATTGGCCAAGCTTCTCCCTCCTGGACCGCTAAATGGTTCCCGCAACTCAACCATTCATCATTCATCTCTCCACATATATCCCTCCTTTCTTTCACCCTCTTCACCTCCCTCTTTCCTTCAAATCCCTCAGTTATTGACATCCTCGAGTTGGTTTTCATTTCTTCTAGAGATCTTTTTCAGAGCTGCATATCCATTCTAAGCGCAGAACGGTCTTATTTAAGCAGATTCATGCACCTTGGTTTTAAATAACGGACAGATTGGATAGAGAGATTTAACTCGAACTCAAACCATAAATGGCAGTATATTTAATAAAAGTATATACAACAATGGTGTAGCTCAACTGACCGAGCAGTTAGCTGCCTGCCTACCAGGAAGTTTCAAGAGCACATTCCAAACCAGAGGTTGAAATGCATTAAACTTTCAAAAACTAAAAGCCATATATTTTACGTTTGCTACTGATTGATTTGTGGACGACTCTCAAGTGTTGCTCTAAACTTTCAATTAATTTCTGAAATTCAATGGAAAAAAATAACATAATATAAACAACTGATTTGATTATTTATTTTTCATCTTCTTATTAAAGCCAATAATATTTATGAACTTAACATTTCTGTTATCACATGTTTCCTTAAATCTTCATGCTGAGGTTACGGTAATTTTTAGTCTGTGGCTTTGTTGCTCTATGCAAAGGTTGTTATAGTATTTTAATTAGTATTTATTATATTCTACTACCACTACTACTAGTTAACATTTGATTGTGTTGTTGTAAACATACTATTTTCAAATTATAAGAGTTCAGTTAACTCATTATTATTAAAATATGAGGTTCTCTCAAATTCAACCCCATTCCATGGTTTTTTCTCAAGGCAACCTTCTCGCTACAAGTAGAATATAGATTTTGGTAACATTAAAACGCAGAAGTGATTATTATGTTACTCTACAATGTATAATCTACTTCTTTAAATTATTTTTATTTGATATTCAACAATATTAATATTTGTTTAATTTTGATTACGTCATTATTCATTACTCACGCCATGTTAATGTGCGTTTATTAGTTTAAAACATAGAATTTTAATATTTATCATCATTATAAACTTATTTTCTAATTTCCGAAGCAAAAAAGACGGTAAAATTTTGAAGTGATATTTCTGGCGAACTCGTAAAATATCTACTTATTATATTGTTTATAGTGAGGAGATATGCCTATAAGAATTGTCACTGTCGAGCTGTTTATTACCATTTTATTTTTCGTTCATGGATTACACGAACTGCACTGGATAGTAAGAAATTGACTTGAAGCAATAATGCCATGGTCGTGTGGATAAAATGTTATAAGTATATAAAATCAGTGTACAAACATACAAGGATTCTTCCTATCCCAGGGTAGGCTTAAACTGCGACTTTCTTATTATCAAATACTCAAACAGTAGACCTAATCTAAAAACTTGTTTAAAAAAACAGAACGAAGAAAATGTTTGTAATAGTGGACGTGGAAAAATGAGGAAAGAAGGTGCAAAGAAGTCTCCCAGCTTTCAGTTACTCGATTTGGTACTTTGTTCCCGAGGGCTGAATTTTAAGGGCCGCTTGGAAACTACTTTCAGGTTTGGTTTCATAGGAAAATAAAAATTCCAAGAATGTTACATTTGTTTGTAGCATCTCTTTATCACACATTTACTAGAGGTCCCATCATCATGGGAAAACCCAGGTGCTTGTCAAAACCTGATTACCTCCAAGATATATTAAAGGTGGTCTGTACTACGAAACATCTTGTAACACCAGACTTTAGCATAAAGTTTCAGTTTCGCTGTCCATTCCAAGCAGCTTACTCCGAGTTTGGATTTTAGAAAACTTGCCAATAAATCAGGGTTTCTTTAACAGTGTTTAACTACTGAGGCATCGCTGATGATAGATGAGTAAATTGGGAAAGAAACCCCCTTTTAAGGAAGGGGGCGTTCCAGGCCTAAGTTTAGGGCATCTCCTTGGCATTTGCCATTTGTGAGTACTGAGGAAACCCTGGTAAAACCCTCAGTCAGGGAGGACGGTCCTGGGAATTGAAATTCAAACCCCCCGCTCACGATCCCTACCTTAATTAACGACCTCGGCCACCCGTGGCAGTAATAAATTAAGATGCTATTGACACTGAATGCTACATAAATATTTTATGCTTGTATTTATTTATGTTTGAGTGATAAAAGGAACCCAATGACATAAGTAAATGTGATAATAAAGCTTAAGAAGGGGAATTAAAATCTAAATACCTTATTTTCCAACTCTTTAGTTTTCGAGAAAATAAACATTTTTTCTTGAAACATATATTAAAGCTTTGCATTGTTAATCTATATATTTAGAATGCACTTATTATACATACTCAGTATGAATCTGTCTGCTTAACCTTGCCGCAATAATTCGCTCATAACCTCACATTTTAGTGTTTGTTAACATCAATGTCATTACAGCATTATTTGATTCACTGATAACAAACCTATTTTTGTGAATCCAAATGATTAACATTAAATTTTTCAGGTGAATTTACGTCAAAATGCTTGAGTTATGAAAAATTGCCAAGGGCATTGACTTATTTCTGTTTGTCTATCCATATTATAGTCGGAATGTATGAGTTCCGACACATGAGCATATTAAAGCACATAAAACATAATGCACAAACTAGTTTTTTTCAGTCATAGATTTACCCAATAAAATTGTAGCACTGAGTTTCCTTCTATTCTGTTTACGTAAAATAGAAATCTGGGCTAATTGAACTTCTAGTCTAGTAGAACCAAATCCACTTATTTCAAACAGTACCATATAATGATATGGTACAATGAGGTTATTTGAATTATAGACCGGCAGAGCATGGCTGCGTACTGAAAGAAGCCTGTCAAGTTTGTATAACACATGTGCAGGTAGCAGCTTATAGTTTACTAAAGGAGTCCTCAGCGATCGGTTGTGCGTTCGTGTGTTTCTGGGTGCTTTCATTGCGTGTAAACTGTGTGCTAATTGTTCTTCTTTAGTTATGTCATTACATAGTCTTGAAGAACGGGTTAGATATATGGTGCATATGTGAAAAGCGGAATCTTGCAGAACAGCGGTAATGCGACTAATAAGAAAATGTCCCACATACAAAAACTGCTTTCCAATTTGTTTTGAGAGATAGGACCTCTCGATGATAAACTGAACCGCCTCGTTCTTACGGAAGAAAGATTAGATAAAATACAGGAATTCCCTAGGCAGATGCCAGCAATGTATTGCCGCATAGGGGCAGAATGTTTAATATCCCTTATATCACAAGTATCAAATTATGCTTTCTGTATAAGTACTAAAAGTATAAATACTAACTTTGCGCTCGGCCATTTTATCTTCCTTCTTCCAGTTGCGGCGGCACGTAACTGAAATAATCTCACTGTATAATAATGGGCTAAAGTTAATAATGGAAGATAATCTTATATTACATTGCATTAATTGCACAATTAATTTATTAATTTATAGACATTATTGAATTACTTTGTTTTGTTTTGCTACTTTTCTAATAACCAGGCTAGAGAGCAAACTGCTTGTTTATGACTTATTCACATATATTGTTTTCTAATCTAAAAAGCTATAATTAAATTAATATACTGTAGGAACATTCTCTTTTCTAATACTTTGTGTAATTTCACTAAAATACTTGTTACACAGTATTTTCGAAATGTTTCTTATTATATCGTTAAAGATTGTATAACAGCTGTCTTCCACTTGTCATCTTAAAACATGCTTTGAACAAGCACATATTATCATTTACCATTGAACCGAATATCATTTGACTCACCGTAACCACTGCCTGCCTCTGGAATGCTTTGCCACAGGACAACAGAGTCTGCTAAACTTTAGGAGAATTTCATACGACGTTGTTTAAATGAATTAGAAGCAGTAGATTATCTTAGACTTAGATTTTTTATGTTGTAATATAGATATTTATTGTTGCATTTTTCTGTAGAATTTATCATTCTATAATTATTATTCTCATTGCTTTTCTTATCGCCTATAATAACATTAATGTATTCTTCATTCTTTATGTCTTACTAGCATATTTATTTTCACTTTCTTTTATAATATACATTAGATTATCTGTGTCTAAGAAAGTCTAATGGTCTTAGTTCTGTCACAGTAAGTAAATATATTAACATTATTATCATAATTAATTTAATAAAATTAATAATAATAATCATAATAATAATGTTTTGCTTGATTTACCTGTTACATAGACATTATGGAAAGACATAAATTTTTAAATAATAAAACTTATTCTGTCACAGTAAGTAAATATATATAAAAAACTTTACACTGTTACTTCATCAAATTAAGGCTGGAGTGTATAATATTGTATTGTATAATGATGCTCTAGATATTGTGTAGTAAAGTTGTTTGTTTCTCTTATCGTTATTATTTTCTTTTTAGTACTATTTATTATTTTTTCAGGAAACTTATTTTAGTTACGTTTACTGGCATATAAAATAAAACTGCTTATACATGGCCATTCAAGTTGCTTGAGCGACTGCGCAATCACGAGAGCTTCTCAAACTACAAGGGAGGAATATTCATGACGAATACATAAATGAAAGCAATGGTTGTACGTGAAGGATCACAGGAAGAGGATTCCAGCAGACCCAGCACCTCCCCCCCCCCACAGTCACTTGCTTTATTGTTTCACAAATTGAGATTCACTCTGCACGCGCATGCGCCTTGCCTACTGTCTAGATGTCCTGAGATTGTTACTCAAGATGCATCATCAATTTCTCATTTCGTGTCAAACATTAACTGAAGAATTTTTCGGTGCAGAGGTCAATAATCTTCCTTTAGATCCATATCAACTCACGAAGAAACATGCTGTGTGTGGAGCTTACTACCTCGAAAGAGCTCACAAGTTGTTAGGCATATAAGATATGGGTAACATGCCTGCTCTCTGTCATCCCTTTAGCATTCTGTTCTTCTTTCAAAGGTTTTAGAAATGCTCCGGTATATGCATTGGATCATCATGTGCGCCTCCCACCATGAATTACTAAACAGACTGCTGAAATCTGTTGCTCTGGATGAACTCTGGGATTCCAAAATGAACGGGGAATATAAAGTTGAAGAATTTCAAGTAGCTCATCAAATTACGTACAGGTAAGTGCAGTGCAACAAAGTGCAGTCCTATACCGGGCCAAGGAATGTGCAAAGGGAGGGAGCGAGTTGCAACAGGTGATCAAGAGAGAGGAAAAGGTTTTAAATTCGCTAAATGAGCTCTTTACCTACCTTTTTAATGCTTAGCACCTCTGCAGTCTCTCTCAATATTTTGTGCAGTAAGTAACAGATATCTTTATTTAACATACATAAAATTGGGTTAATGTTAAATGCCAATATCTATGTGTACCTATAACAAAGCATATATTACATACAGTTTTACAGATTTATTGGTATAAACAATGAATCGGTTTGTTGTTTTTGAAGAATGTGTTGATTTTCTAGTATTCACATATACGTGATTTGGTTTATTTACAGACGCTCTTTAACATCTCAGCGTCCCACACAATTCAGGGCGTGAAACGGTCAATAAATTTTGCTCAGAGGCCTCTTCTTTCAGGCTTCAGGTTCTTTATCGTGCCGTAAATGTAACACACGGGACCCACGGCTTTACTTTCCTTCCGAAGGAAGCCATACTTCAGTTTTTTACGCCCGAAAAAGTCCATCGGTCCTGGTCGGAATCGAACCCGCGATCTTGGGTTTAGGAGGCAAGTATATGGACCGACTGTTACATATACAGTAACAAAGAGGATCCCGTAACATTTTTTTCACAAAGATATTAAGAAAATTAGAGAACCCTCTAACGGGTTATAAACTTTATATAAACATTATATTGTGACAGCACTCTCTAATTATTCAGGTGTTGGTATTAGTGATATCTGTCCTCACTATAAACTGTCCTTCCATCTAGCTACTAATTAATTTGCAACACTGATGCAACGTACACACAAGGCACTTCATCTAACGTGAACTCAATTTTGCGTTAGTAACAAAGATCTCTTTTTTGTATGCATGTAATACAACATGTAATCGTCAGTTCCGTGCAGGCATGAAAGCATGTCGTTAGTTATGGTGCTTTGGCATTAATTGATGAAATTGATACAAATAAAAAAATCAGATCTATTTAAGGAGACAGCTGTCAAAATTTTCTAATTTTGAGTAAAATGTTCTTTTCCTAATGCAGTTCTGTAAGGAACACGGTCTATTCTTTATTATGTTCCTTCTTTTATGAGAAAAACAATATTGCACAACAATCCCACTTAACTGCGTCCGTAGATAAACGCACCGTCAACTGTGGTGCTTTTATTTTGATTTGTTTTATTTAAGGACGCTCTTTAACATCTCAGGTCATCAGCGTCCCATTCAATGCCGGGCGTGAAACGGCCGACAAATTTTGCTCAGAGACCTCTTTCAAGCTTGAGGTTCTTTATCGTGCCGTAAATGTACGACACGGGGCCCACGGCTTTACTTCCCTTTCGAAGGAAGCGTAGAGCTGTTATACCAAATATACACCACAGATGGATCGCAATGCCGTTTTCGGCGACAGATGACGCATTGCACTCTGTGGTACACGTTATAAATCTTCTATGAACTGCTTCGAAAAGAAGTTTTAACGCTAACATTTTACATTTCTTGATTTTCTTTTCTTCCTCCCCCCTTTCTTTTTTTTAAAAAAATATAACAATTTTTTGCTTTAAAGACAAACTAACAAAAGATGACCATTTTTTTATTCCAGAAAAAATCTTAAAAACACGTTTGGAAGCACTTATCTAATTTATATCTATTGCTTGTATGCAACAATTATGTTTCACTTTCCTGCAAGGACACGTTTGGGCCTGACAGTTGTCATTCCGCCTTCAGGAAACCTAGACAGAGGAAAGCGTCAGTTTTGAATTTGGGGTAGGGGAGAGCAAAGGACCTCGTGTAGTCCGGAAACAAAATAACTCAACTTGAGCATCTGGCATAGTTTAGAAAGCCGAGTGATTGTGTCACACAGAAGAATGAACCTACGGGAGGGCTGTTCAGGAAAGAGGGTCACTGCCTTTTTCTTAGGCAACTGGACCTTGACTCTAATTCAGTCCCTTTACTTCCTTCCCACTTCTTGGCCGTGCGATGTCACGTAAAGTTGACCACCCACACTAAATTGTATAAGGGCTTTTAGTATCTGTAAGACCACTGTTCTGTCGTCTCTTTCTTTCTCAATGTTGTTTACGACTGAACTGTATTGCTTACCTTGCAATGTTTAAAATCCAAAAACAAGGTGCTATGCTGGAATTGAAACATACTCAATATTTACGCTTTTGTAAGGAAAAAGTCAACATTCAGCTATGATGCACGCTTTCCAATATATCGTATCCACTATTTAGTAAATAAAATCAGGAGAACTCAGTTATAATCATATAATGACATTTCCATTGCAACACCAGCCCCATAATTACATAAAAGTTCCACAATATCCTGCCGTTGATGTTTGCAGACGTGATCTGTGATATGTAGCTCTGAGAGGGACTCTGAAAAGGTGACTTAATGGTAAGGTAGAAGGATAGCCTGACAAAATTCAGAGATTCTATGTAAATATAATCTATTGATGGTTTATATATTTCACATATTAGTTTTAGACTGCCCAAAATATTGTTAGTTCTTGGCATAATATGAGGTAAACATATAGTAGCAATAAAACGTAATAAATTATGAAATGATTACTTTGAAAAGTTTTGAACAAAGACCTTCATAGCAAATTATAAAGAATCTCACCCATTTAATTGCCTGGTTACATTAAGTCTTAATCATTTACTACTTTATATAGATCCAACTTGCTTTCATGCCAAAAAACTAGATGAGTAATACAACTGATAAAAAAGTATAGCTGTACAATGCATACCCAAGGCAAATACATTTAATCATATAGTGCCTTTAAAATCACCTGATAAACCATTGCATATACTAAAGGAGAACGCATTTGCATTAAGAAAAAACACTAAAATGTAAAAGAAAATAAAAAAAATTAATACTTTTATGTACTTTAATGTCTAAAGCCAAGAGACTGCTTAGATATTTCTAGTTATAAAGGCCAAAAATTACCTCCCAACCCGCGTTGCCTTGGCTGGAAGAAAACTAGATAATGTTTGCTCGAAAGAAAAGCCAGGAAGAGTACCACCATTCCATGCATAGCAACGCCAACTATCTATCATGTTCGTTAATAGGAAAGTGTATCAGCCAATAGGCGAACGCTTCCAAAATGAGGAAGCAGTAAGATCGGTTATCCGCAGTACCTTTTAACTTAAAAACTTTGGCCTCCAATTGAAAACACAGAGGGTGCAAAAAATGTATGCGTACTTCAAGCAAAGAAAAAACTGTGTTAACATAACAAAACTGAATTCACACAAACAAAAAACGATGAGCACTAATCAGCTTAGACTTTTGCAGTTACTAATGCAAAAGCCTGGAGATAAAAACTTTCAACTTTGCTGTTTTAATAATACGACATACGCTCGTTCTGCTAATCCCAGTCTCATGTGCACATTGCTTTGTAGATATCTGCGGTGAGTGCTCAAAACGTTCCAAAACCATTGTCAAGGACATGGAGCTTGTTACTGTGCGAAGTCTGTCAGATCTGCCCTTGTGAACATCGCATACGTACAGTACCAATGGCCTCATATTTGTCTTGAATGCGTGCAATTGTTACTCGCGTTGGCGGTTCTGTTCTGTACACACATCTCCATTGCCTTTGAACTTCAACAACATTCTCGGTTTTCCAATATCACTTCAAAATTGCTTCCCGCTGTTCAAACGATAACCTTGGCTCCATTTTATTGAAGCAACGCTAGCATAACGTAACGTGAGTCACGTCTACTTACAGAACATCATACGATAATTTTGGTTTCATTTGTTCATTGTTGATTTACCTGTCGCGTAGCAACGCTATCATAATGTATGTGAGTCATCTTTTTACAGAACATCATACTACACACTACAGTTGTTTTTCTGTCCAACTTTGAAATGTATTAAATAGATAATTACTGTGAAAGTGTGTATACATTCTTTTGGGGGGAGGCACCTTCGGTAGTTGAGAAACGAGTCTTAGACTACTCTGCATATTGTTCAGCTTTTGCACCCAGTGATTTTCATCTTTCATGGAGTCGGAAAAACGGACACAAAATTATTAAAATTGCGGTGCATTAACATGCAAGGTAAATTATACCTTCAATTAACTAAGCATAAAAATTATACATAGTCATTTTTTAAACTTTAAGAGTACATGTTTTATTTTAAGTCTCTTGTATGTTTACATAGTATGTATGCATACAGACAAATAAAATAAGAACTATGCCACTATGCTGTAAATGCAATTTATTTTAAAAGTACCTAACCTCAAACATAATTAATTGACTGGTAGGTTAAATTCATCAGACAAATTTCATTATAAAAGCCTCAATGACTGAAGGCTACCGGAAATGATACATGTTGTGCTCAGTTGTGGTGGGTGTGTTGGTGTACCTATGCTAGCGCGTTCTGTCTATGGTTTTCGTCAGTCCTCCTTGTTGTATATCAGGACCACTTGCTGTCACTGTATGCCTCTGCTTCGTGTCTTGTTAAGTTCCTCTTCTGATGGACGTCTGCTGCTTTCTTTCTTTCTTTGTGGCCTTCCTACCACCTAAATGCTTCCTACTTCAGATTACAAGCCTTCGTAAAGGTTAATAAGGAAAGCGGTTGTGTCAGAACAAGTTAGCAACCCAATTCAGATGGTGTATCCTGAACAGACATGTCCATACTCAAAGAGCAGCCTCAAACAGGAACCGAAGCAATCTTTCGAGGAAATATGCCCAAGTGCGCTAATAGCAGTAGAAGCTTTCAGTGGTTGAAGTCAATTTTTCAAAATATCTCGAAAAGCAGAAGCAATGCATATTCTCAACAGTAGGACAAAAGAATTTAAAAAGTCTTTCGAATCAAAAATAAAACACACATTTTGTCTATTTCTGTTCATGAAAGAAACAAAAGAGGTTCTATAAGCACGCATTTATCATCTGTATTGCAGTGGCTTGCTCGACCATAGCCGTGAATCTCCCCCATACAAGACTATAAGGTTATCCTAAGAGGCGACTTGAATCTTTCCCGTACTCGTTACCCAGGTTTCAAAGCTAATGAACTATTACGGTTAATTTATTTTTTCACACAACCCGTATGATAGGCTAAGGTTTAGAGACATCTATTGCAATGAAATCCATATTTTTCCTACGTCAAAATGGCACTTATTGCATATTATATAAGGTATATTTTAATGTGACTCATGACAATTAACATCCTTAATTAACACCAACCACGCCGTTACCACTTTCTTAATCGGTATCTAAACAAAAACTATTTACACTCATAAGTCTCATAAGAAAATGTTCTTTTTACCTCTGTTGTCATTCGCTCTTATTCTTCTTCTTCCTACTCATTTTTTTTTCTTCTATTCTTGTACTTGGTTGCAATTTTAACTATTTCCATCTCATTTTTATGACGTATGTTTTTATTAGTTTATTAATACACTACAACCAATTTCCCCGATCAATGTTAAATAATCTTTCTTTACGATAAGGGCATCTATATTTTTTTACAGGTCCCAGAAAAACCAGCATAGGTAGGTACTTTTTCTTTTCTATTTCAGAAAACTACGCTTTATATCTGAAATATTTAAAAGAACTTTTTGCCAATTTTTCTTTTTCCTCAGTGAGTGAATTAGTGTACAAAAATTCGTTATTAATACTAGACTGAAGTATTCAACATTGACGAAATTTAAATTTTCCGACACATTTTAAATCCTTGAATTTAGAGCTTGTGTAATACAAACATATACCTACCTCTTTAGCTTATCTGTACACGATGTTTTTCGGGCATAAGTTGACTTTAGTTGTTTCTGTTCATAACCAGTCGGTCCTGGTGGTCTAGTGATAACCACACTTGCCTCGTAAAAACAAGATCGCGGGTTCAATCTCGGCCAGGGTCCATGGATTTTTTCGGGCATAAAAGTCCTTAAGTATGACTTTCTTCGGAAGGGAAGTAAAGCAATGGGTCCCGTATCGTAGATAAACGACACGTAAAAGAACCTCAAGCCTGAAATAAGACACTTCTGAGCAAAATTTACCAACTGTTTCACTCCCTGAATTGAACGGAACCCTGATGAGCTGCTATGTTAAAGAGCGTCCATAAATAAAACAAATCAACAACAAATCTTCAATAGCTGGCCAGCATAAGGCATTTCGTTTTCATTGGTACTTCTTTCAGTATAAAAATCTGATGCTGAAAATGCTCATCATTCTAACATCTGAACACCAATGATTTTCTGGGAGGAAGTCTAGGTAGAAATGCAATAAATCAAGTATCAAGGACAGATTACATCCAATAGCTTTATTTGAATTCACAAGATGGGATTTGTTTTGTGCTTTATTAATACAGAGAACTTTATAATATATTTTTGAGTTATTGCTAGAAGCTTTCTGCATTGTATTTAACGCTTTTTTTTTCAAAATGTTCATCATTTATTATGTATGATGTTATAAAAATTTCCTCTTTCATTTTTGTATCACTAACTTGGGAAAATTTACATTTCAAATGTATATACACAATGAAGTCTTTATTAATTCCTTTTATAAAAATGTTATTTAATCCCACTTTTATATGCAGAATATAAATATCAGAAGGTATTTTACATATTTTCCATCCATAGATAAGATATGCACGTATAGGCAATTGCATTCTAATGAAGTATCTAAGACTTCTTATCTCTGCTGCCCTATTAACACAAGAAAGAGCATAATTTGCTGACTCAATGTTGAAAACCAAGTAATAAATCTATAACATTCAAATATCATCGGGTATTCTAGTTGATTTTTTTTTTCTAAAAGAAATCTGACATTTTCATATCTCTTTCATATCAGAGGCGTTCTTCACAGGTATTGATGAGAATTCATAGTAATCATGCATAAGTACAACCTTCACATTAACTTTTGACGAGTAATGAACACTTGCCGTTCAATTGGCTGATGTGAAGGTCCAATTCTCTCCATAAATGACATTGTTACAACCTGTACGCTTTTCCTACAAAAAGATCATCAATGAAACCACCATGGAGGCTACGGTAAATGCATACATTAGCATTTTTGACTGAAACTTAAAATCTCAGATTTTTGTTTAGATTAGTTTCAATCCTGAACACAATCATTAAGATTTTGAGTCAATAAGTGAGGTTCTGATGAACAGCTTGCTTCGTAAATAGGACATTTCTCATGCCGTTTCTATCAAACGACGCATACCATTAGTCCATCTAATGAGAAGCTTAGTGATTCATGATACACACATATATTTGGAACTTAGTTTGTATCAAGAACACTACTTTATATATCCAAAATATAATTCATAATACTTTTTTACAAGTCAGTGAAATATCGCTTCGCAGACTAGTTCACCCCTTTGTCAGAATGATTTAAAATTGAGATTTTCTAAAATCTTGTAACATATAAAACAAAAACAATGAACAATACAAAAACTATGTCTAATACTACCTCCCCTCTTGCGAAATAACGCAACTTCTAAACATGAATAAGCCTGCATAGTGTTGGCATTTTGAATTCCACTGTTCACTGTTAAGTAGACTTCATTTTATGAATTAATGAAAAATAAAGCAACATTTTAAACAATGTAACTAAAATAGCAATAACTAAAGTAGGAGAAAAAGAATAAAACACTTAAATATCCACAGAATTTCACTCACTATATGTCGAATTACTGGTGTCCAACAAAGTGTTCTTATAAGAAACAGTGAGAGAGTGTTTAAGTGTCTTAAGTATTAATCTGGTTTTGAATAGTATAACGATCTATTTCTCCAAATGGTATATATAAAGATAAAGATATCCTATTGTGTCCCTTAAGAGCAAAGATCTCCTAACAAGTAGGTAAAGCTCACTTTTTCCTAACGTGGTGAGCTATTCTTCGCTAGTTGTTCGTATGCTGTTTAAGACATTGATCTTTGGTTACTCCATCCACTGTACTAGTTGCTTCTCGAGAGATTTACATTTTTCTCTTCCTCTTGCTACTCTTGACCAATCTGGAACTGCATGTTCCTTCAAGAGGTCTGTCCATCTTCTTCTGGATCTGCCTTGTGTCCTTTTCCCTATACGGGGGTCCCACATGGAGATCTTGTAGGTCCATCTATTGTCCTGCATTCTTGCGACGTGACCGCCCCATTGCCATATATTTCCGGTAGCTATTTGTGCAATATCTGTTGTCTGAGATAACTGATTTATTGATACTATAGACATTTTCTCTTTCAAAGTTATTCCCAGGATTTTGAGTTGCATTTTTCTTTGGTATATTTGAATTTTGTTCTTTTGTTTTTCTATTAGTGACCATGTCTGGCACCATACAGTAATACAAAAAGATAGGCCACTACAAATATAATTCAATAATTAGTCCAATGTCAAATGTCCGAACGAAAAGCATGTTAACATTCAAGATTACGCCATGAATGTCCACGCATGTACTAAATATGAAGTTAATTCATTCTCATTACATTCGATAAGAGAAAAAATGACACAAAAATATGCCTGAAGTAAATTTTTAATGATATATATTTGAATTCAAGATAATGTTATTACAGCAATTTATGCTCATTTTGTATCTCATAAATGCATACATTTTTTCTTCTTGCAGAACTTGTTCAGGAACATGCCTACTAAAAATACAACTTAACCAAGCAGGTTGTGAATGACTGACGGACGAAATTAAAATTCAAAAACGATTTGAATGGATTCCCTTATCTGAACTTTTTTTTTTTTTTCCGTTTTTATATTTGGAAAGCTAATGCCGAATTATTTTTTTCCACCAACGCAACTCTAGAGAATAAATTACACTAAAAGTAATTAAAAACAGGAAGGCCAACTATTAAAATATTACTAAAGCATTAGGCAATTTTCCCGCCAATAGGAATACCACATCAGGTTTCAAACTGTCACAAAATGACTAATAATCACATTTAAATGCTAACAAGAAATAGAAAAGAAATCAAATGGTGCGGAAAGTCAAACACTTAGAGGCTCCGTCATCATGCAACTGCTGTTTTGCAATTGTAATCACTGATTGTTTCGAGTCAAATGTCACCAGCTGCCATCGGACTAATGCTGCCATCTAGTGGCAATAGTCTCAAGTGCCTTATTCAAACAAGTAATACCCCACGTTAATTTGCAACTTATTTAATGACTTACCATTGTACATTCGGATAAAACTAGTGCCTTACAATTGTTAGGTTGCTATGTTTCTCTCTTTCAATATATTGATGTGCCGAAATTATATACCTTGTGATGAACGCATGTCTACATACATCTTCAACATACATTAAAATATTTAATCAAAATAAACTAATTTGACATAATATGAAACAAAATATTGTACGTGATAGTTCTCTCTGAGGAGTTAACTTTTTTTTTTCCTCCCAGAGTTACAAAGTCTTGATCATTGTTTTTTCTTTACTTCATAGCTGTGTTGAGCTCGTCAGCTGTGAAAAATAATGTAATAATTAGACGGAACAAATAAGTGAAAATAGAGGATGCTGAGTCACTTTGGGGTTAAAATAAAACACGATTACCTCTGACCCTACTAATTTGTCAGCTGAAGCATTCTTCTGAAGACTATCCTGTAGTTTGACATTTTCTTAATGAAATCTCTTAGTTTTTGAACAGGAAATCATTATGTGAGTAATCTTAAGTACTTACTCTTCTTTTTAAGAAAGTTTATAGATAATGCTCAAGTTTGTTAAGAAAATAAAATACTGTAGCTATGAAAAAGGATGAGCGTACATTATCTTCCAGCTTCATATAACTTTTTGAATGCTAAGAAAGTAATTGTGTAATAGATATGCAATAACGAGAGAAATTTAGATAACACTGACATTTTTAGCTATATTGTCTACATTTGAAATATTTATGCAGTTGTATGCTTGTAATTTTTTGCTGACACGATAGCCAAGCCCATAACTCTCCTCGAGGTATACGTTTGTCATTGACATGTACAATATTATTAAAATTCTAAGTAAGTGTTCCAAATTATGAATGTCATATCCAAACCTGTATTTATGTTCACATTTCCATGCCTTAAAACGTACCACTTATCTTTTTTCAGTGCTGTATACGATCGTACCGAAATACCGCTATCGGTTTTTAATTGTATTACAAGATGTAGCATAGTTTTTTAATACCTCTTATCCCATTTTATGACTTTTCTTCTTTGCATATGTTTACTACTCTCCTCTGGTATTGAGATTTACAGCGAATGCACCTAGCCGGGAGGTAATTATCTCTGGGTACGCATACAGTCCTGTATACGTAGTCATTCCAATGTCAGGGCTGCCTCGAAGACACCACAAAGACAGAAAGACGCAGACACACGCATAGAGATGTTGATTCTTTTTATTTACGGACGCTCTTTAACATCTCAGGTCATCAGCGTCCCACTCAATTCAGGGCGTGAAACGCCGACAAATTTTGCTCAGAGGCCTTTTCTTTCAGGCTTGAGGTTATTTTTCGCGCCGTAAGTCACACGGGGTCCACGGCTTTACTTCCCTTCCGAAGGAAGCCAGGCGTCAGAAAAATCCATCGGCCCTGGCCGAGATTGAACCTGCGATCTTGTGTTTACGAGGCGAGTATGGTTACCGCTAGACCACCAGGACCAGCGAGCATAGAGATGGAATAAAACAATATATGATATGGATGGTGAATTTATGACAAAGAAACACTGATCCAGGATTTCTCTTTCCGAAAATGGAATTAGGAAAGCCTGTTAGTTATTCGATCTCAGGATATGGTATGCCCACAAGCTTATTGGAACTGTGAGCTGGCATTGATCGAAACGAATTCTCTATTGTTTTATGTAATTGAAAAAAGTATTCCACGCACTTAAGGCCTCGTATATCTTATATTTATGCTTTATTGTTTTAATGTTTTAGCATTTATATGAAGTATAGAAATGAAAGAAGATATATTTATATAAACCAAATGTATTTATTATTAACTTACCTGTACTTTTACAAAATTATCCTTACTTGGTTGTGGGTTTCATGAGCAACGTTTTCTCTACTGCCGCAAAGAAGACCACTATCTACAGTCTCAAAACTGTTCCCTTTTAAGATTTTTTTTAGGCACTCAAAGCTTAGTTGATCTTAAGGTGGAAGATTGTTGTTGTCAAGGATCGTCCTGCGGAAACCTGCAATGTATTCGCTGTTAAATATACCACATGAGATTTAGCATTATCGTGTTTCATAGCAACACTGCGTGACAAGTCTTCTGTTCCCAGCTTTTGAAGAATTTGCAATGAAACTTCTTTGCGGTGGGTAAAGGGAGATTTGCAGACCATTGGTGCCTAAATAGCGAGCGATGGTTACTTTTAAGTGCAGTAATTAAGAAACGTATGAATGTATTTTCTAAATATGTTATTTAATTAACTGTAAATATATTCTATTCATATAAATCAATCTGCTTTTATTTAAATCTTATAGTTTCACCTAGGCTGCATTAATTGCATTTGCATTCCGACGGTAGATTTAGTGTAGGTGCATTTATTTCTTTGGGATCTAGAAAAATTTCAGACTAATTATGCAATTAGAAGTTTAGGCTCCAGTGTGTGTGTACATTTTGATGCAGAATCATATTCCTGATAGGTGTGTATGGGTCTTATAACTCTAAATTCATAAACATTTTTATGTCTGACTCTCATACTTATGTTAAACTAATTCATATTATTATTTCAATAAATTAATTATAATAATATTGAACTGTATACTAAACAATTACATGGTCTATGTGAACTATGACCATAGCTATGAAGAGGACTGGGTAACAGGTACGGCTTTCAGACGTCATGGCGAATTTATCTCAACTGACCGAAGTGTAAATAAAGACCACAGAACCCAGTGCATCGTGATCTTCCGTTGGGGGTGAAGGATTTGCAAAGCAAGAGAAAAAAAAATTGTAAATAAAGGAAGACATGTCCAAGAGAAAGACGCAGCACAAGGGGGTGGTTGATTGTGTGCGACATGGGGAGAACCTCTTTTGTGTGCTGTTTGTCGTAGGGGGGTGGCTACGTGGGATAAAGGGCAGAAGGTTGGGGTTGGCTTGGCACAGCAGCGGATGTCGGTTGGAGGGAGGTCAGTATGACGCAGCATCATGTAAGGGGTGGGAGAAAAGAGTGGTAAATCCCTGCTCTAAGTCACTTGGAATGTTTTCCTTTCTTCTCGGAGATGTTAGTAATGGCAGCTTTGAGATATAACAGGTGATACACAAATACTTACCTTCTCAGAAACTACACGGCTTCGGTTGCCTTGAAGGTATAGACTGGGTATGGAAAATTTCAATGTTTGCTTAGTACGAGTTAAACAGCCATAGCTGGATATACATACGATCTCCTTCTGATAAAAAAAAATCATACTAGTGGCCAAGAACCCATCTTTAGGCCTTAGCATATGCATTTACTGATCGTAATTGAATTATTCATGTCAAGAAAAATATTCTTATAAACAACGAAGAAACAATGAGATGTAAAATGATACACTATCACCCCAAATCAACATATTCCGCAGTGATGCATTCAGAGAGTATTTCTGAATTGGATTTAATTTTTTCATCTAAAAACTAACATACTGTCACGTCCTCTTAAGATGAATAATTTGTCAAATATTATTTTCTAAGTTAATGTTGAATAATAACGTTAGAAGAAGAGGGGTGGAGTCAGAGATTTCAGTCTTCATGCTCTGCACAGTGTAAACGTTTTGCGTTTCACCGAAATATACTTCTTCATGCCTCAAAATCTGTCTTGTTTATATAAGCAAAAATACGGAAAACGCAACCGCAGTCGAAGCGCAAATAGCTTAGCATCTATTATAACATTTGTCCCATGACTATGAAATATAAACTACCACCCCATTTACGTGAACACTTTCTGAGTTTGCGGTATAGTCGTGCAATAAATACGTGTGACTGCGGGGTCTTAAAATATATGTGCCTATCCGGGAGACCTGGATAATACTTATAAGTAGAAAACTGGAAGTGGTGCCGGATGGTCCCTAAGTTTATAGAGTCATTATAGTACAATGCCTGAAATGGCTTGAGATGAAGATGAACGTGTATTCGACATCCTCTTTTTCACCGCCATAAGTCAATCTTGGATGAATGATGACAGTCTAGGCACGGCATTTTTGATTCTTCTGAAAAACACTGAACAATTTCAACATTTTTTTTTCCAAACTCATTTTGTAAAATTATTTCATTTTCTTCAATATCGAAGCAACTGACTTGCAATGATGATCTGATAAATAACTTATTTTTCAACATAATCCCTTGAAAGTAACAACAGACTTGCTCCAACGTGATTCCCTCATATAAGTGGGTTTCTTAGAGGGCCATAAAATACTCGCCATTGCTTATTTAGAAATTGAGCTAGTTCACTGAGTGTGAGAAGGGTTTGCAGTAAATAATGAAACTTAAAATCAACATTTTAACCCTGCCTTTTAATTATACCTCCTGTAAGATCTCTTCAATTGACTTAAATTGGTGTCCAGCCATGAACATTTTCAGTTTCGGGAACTGGTAGGAATCCGAAGAAGCGAATTCAGGTGAATATGATGGATTCGAAAACATTTCAAATTGTAATTTGGTCTATTTGACCTGAGCGCGCCGCTTTGAATGCACCGGCGTATCGCCATAGTAAAAGAGCATCTTCTTTTTGGCCATTTCCAGGCGTTTTTCTGAGGTCGCTATCAAAAGTGATGCGAAATGATTTTTTCCCTTCTCCAAGTACGCCCCACATGGTTGAAGCTATTACTTTTTCAGTTGATGGAACGCATTTGGCAAATTTCGAAGCCGGTTCGCCTCTTGCGGTCCACTGTTTAGTCTGCCGTTCCGTTTCCGGGGCACAGCAATGAATCTAGTTTTGTTCATAGTCACAAAACGTCATAACAATAAAAAATCTTCAAATTGTCGGCCGATGTTCACATAGATTTCGCCTTTGATGCTTAGTGCGCAGATGTGGCACCCATCTAGAGCAATTTTTTAAAGTGTAATTCATAGTACAAAATAAAATGAGCCCGCTTAGTTGAGATGCCCATGGCCTCTGCAAACTCTCATCCGTCAGCCAAAAACAATGGACTTAATGATTTCAGACTTCACAGCTCATTTTGGAGCTCTAGGACAGGGTGCGTCTTCGATGCTTGTTCCGTCACGCTTGAACTCATTTACCCAAGTCGAACTGTTTCATAGGAAGAGCGTGCATCACCGGTAAATCTTTTTTTTTTCATCCAGAAAAAAAAGATTTGAATTCCAATCCTATATTTTTTACTTACTCGAATGCTTGTACAGCCAAACCAAGAATTAACATCAGAATGACGTGTGGCCATAGAAAATTGATACATAGAAAGCAACTTTTATGAACACATACAGAAATTGCTGTTGCCCACTGTCAGTGGGCGAGGCCAGTTACTTAAACTACTCTCATAGGATGTCAGTAATGCACATGCAAATGTTCTTTTACACGACAATTGAATGGTTGACTGTAAATCTATAGTTCTCAACTTTGCTAGGGGGAAAAATCTTATGTACTGACATGGTGAAACCATTTCGTTAATGAGAAAAGTATTTGCAACTTATTAACCACAAATTGCAGATTAACTGTTCTAAACATGTGTGTGAAAGTAAACGGAAAGGCTCAGATGTTCCCGGGGTGAGCCCTGGGCTAAAACGGCGACTTCGGCAACCTCTATCTCCGTCTTACGACTTCATTGATAGAGGGCAGTGTTGCACAGGGGCGTGTGATCAGCATACCGCACCCCGCCGGTCACCTATCGCGCGGCTTTGACGACTGGAGAACGCCACCTCTTCATTAGGCAGTTTCCATATTGTTCTTACGAGGCTGCGTGGACCCCGTTCCAGACCAGCCTAACTTAGAAAAATTCCTAAGTAGCTGCAGGGAATCGAACCCGGGCCTCCCGGCCAGTAGGTAGCAATGCTAACCACTAGATCAAGGAGGCGGTCAATGCTCCCATGTAAAACCTAAAAATTCTTTCTGGGATTGGAGAAGAGGTGGTTTTTTGATATGCCAGGTATAAAAAGATAGCAGATGAAGAGTTTATGTATTGTAAATATTAAAACTTAGCAAGTCTAGCATGATGATAAGATGGTTTCTAAATTATCATTAAATATTAAAGCAGAAAGCTTTGAGCCAACAATCAGCCATGCTGCTCCTTCCAAAGGCCCTTCTTGAAACTTGCGCTAAAACTTGATTTCCATTCTTTGTAAACTCAATAAAGAATTGAAAAAAAAAACACTACGATTATTTTAGTATATCCCTTCAATAAAGTAGGGCATTCTTTGAATATTTTTAGTTACAGGAACAATAATATAGTAAAGAAAGGAGACAAAACATCAATAAATAAATTCAATAATACTGTAACTCCAATAGGGATCGTTTCAAGATTTTGAGCATTTGCTGGCACAATAAAAAAAAATTAACGAATTATCCGAAATCTTATTATGTCCAAAATGCTACTTACCTATCTGGTTATTAGTCATCTGCTAAAAGGCAATGATGACTTAATGTAACGACATGGGAACTTTAAATTATTGATTTATTCAATTTGATTTTAAGATTTTTTTTAAAAAAATGGGTTTAATTAATAAGGTACTGTGATATTTTTATTGCTATTTGGAGTATGTGTGCACATGTGCGGGCTTGCCGGTTACATTCTATCAAACTGAGGGTCAATCGAAACATGGAGATGCTGAAAGATTGTGGGAAAATGTATCATAAATATATTTATGTATTTTATGTAAACACTTAATAATATGCATTATTTATGATAGAATGTGTTATGAACGCAGTTGTCAATGTCCAAAACCAATAACTCTTTTAAGGGTTACTATTGCAATGTAAATTGAACATTTTACATAAGAATAACTCTACACGCATATTTAGTTTTGTCTTCATCTATCCGCTATGGATCAAAGCTAGTGTTTAAAATATTTACTCAAGGAATATGCTCTAGGCACTCTATATAGGATTGGCAATAACTGGAGCATTTTGTTATCCAGCAGCAGGTGCACATACATGATAGGAATTGTAATTGCAACGGAAAAAGCTTCACTGTTGAGCATTACTTTGAGCTTAAGGTGTATTCAATTATGACTTGGATGCTGTTTTATTGTATGATAATTTTTTCAAACACTTTGTTTTCATTAAGTATGTATTATGCATTTCAGCTAACTTTACCAGAGTGTGGCATCACTAGTGTAGTTGTTGACAAGAAAACGTAGAAGTGATTGCAGGAAGCGAGAGAGGCTGGGATGAAAAGTAAACTATAGCCCCGTCATAATGTTACGAATGTTACGAACAGTGTGCGATCCGAATAGTGTTACAGAAATCAGAAATCAAGTGCTTCAAAGAACTAATCTTTCAGCAGCGACTGTACAAAGTATGACGTAGGCTGTTCGGCACCGGTAAAATAAGCTGAAATGAATATTAGTGTACAAGAGGAAGGTGTAAAAGGAAATGCATAAATGAAAAGACCAGAAAAAGTGCGTTTTGATAATATATTTCATAATATGAATTGATAGATACATTGCATAATTTTAGTCATTATTGTTTGACTAGCTTCAGACAAATGGTTATTGTCTAGTACAGTTATGTACAACACAGATATACATCAATAATTAATACATTCTCTTAATGAATTTGTAAAATATGCCTAATATGCTTTACAGAATAGAATGATTCTGCATCAAAACAGAAACATTAAGTAATTTTACACATGATTTTGTATAAATAAATAATAAACATATGTATAACATATGGTCTGTTTCTCTGTAAATATTGAAAGACCCTAAGCCAACCAATGGAGCACAAATGTTGCATCTAATAGAAAATTTACGGACTTTTACATTGGAATGAAGATGATTATGAGAGATTTAAGTATTCTGAGCAAGATAACTATACTTTAGCAGGAGGCAACTACAAGTTATTTTACATTTCACTTATGTATTCGTTCGGTGTTGATGTGTTTACGCTTGTGTAAATTTGGTCAGTTCCAAGTAAACATGATAATTATGAAAAAAAAGGTTCATTATTAGAAGTGAAGATTTTTCCCCCCAATTCACCATAGAAGAGTATAGATAACTAAGAAATCAAAGCCACGGCATCTTGTTAAAGTGCGCAACAAGCAGGCGACATAGCCAGTACCACCATTTTCTCTAACATTCTGCCATTAGTTTTCTTTTGCGGACAAGAGAATGCTGGAGGAGGAGAATGAGTGCGAACCATGATGAATAGCTTTCAGCTGTCAAACGAAAGATGGATAATGCATTTTTGAAAGCAATCACCAAAAATGAAAATGGTCACTCCGCATAATGCAGTTGGTTGGTCCCTCCTAAAAGTTGTTCTCTTTGTATACAGTAGGGAGAGCACCAATGAGAAGGGTTATGCAGTGGACGTCATCATATGAGTCACACTGCGCATTAGTATCTGCGCATCATCAACTAAGCAAATGGCGGCTATCTCGTTTAATATTTATCTGCTAACCAAAACCGAAAAAGAGGGCAACGAACCCCATTAAATAACAAGATATTAATGGAAGAAAACGAATAACGTGGAGTTGTAGTTTAGGTCAGTGGATTAAAATTCTTAAATGCCTCAAGATATGTTATGAATCGCAATTAATGTTTTTAGGTTACAGATAGAAAGTAAGTAGATAAATACCGAAAAGCCTCAGCTAAATAAATCCCTGAAAAGAGCTCTGTAGACCTAAAGAAAATAGAAATCTTGCTAGAGTGTATTAAATTGTATTATTTAGGTTGCTTTTTCAGCACATCCCAGAGTTTTCCTTTGTAATCAGTGTGTTTAAAATGCAGCAGGAGTATCAGATGATATGAGAGTGCTACGCGGAATAGATGGGGTTAATAATTTCAGAAATTAATAGATACAGATACCGAAAGATGTAAAAATATAGATCAGCGCGAGAATGCCTTTTTAGGAAGGCATGAAACAAACAGTCCGGACTCAGCCTATAATGTATCTGATCCAAACTGCAACAGAGATTCCATAGTTGACGTAAATATACAATAAGAACTAAGATTTTCGCTTATTTTAGTAAAATGTTCGAAGTTCGTGAAATGAAGCCATACTGCAATTCCTGTATGTATTATTTTTTAATCTAATTTTAAAGATTACAGAGCTTCCAGAAAAGGATGAATATCCATAAGTCACTAGATATTTTCTCATATCTGGATAACATAATCTTAGCGTCGTCGACATTAGCGATAGACAGTAAATTGTATCAAAAAAATAACGACGTAATGCTACAAACTATATTTACGTTTATGTTTTGCCTGGTTTTATTCCATATATACTATGAACCATTCTTTTCAGTCGTAATTATATTTTATTTGGTTAACTTTGTTGTTCTCAGGCGTCTAATTCGAAGATAAGTGGTGCTAAATTGAATCTAGATGGAGTAACTGAACTGTAATTCCCATGTAACGCATACTTATTATGTTCCTCCTTCTCCTCAAGCAGTAAGAGCTGCGCATGCTCATCTAATGTACTATAATTAGCATTAAAGAATCAGAAAAATTCAGTTGTGAAATGCGATAAGTGCTGCAATGCCAAATTCCACTTTCACGGCTAAGCTAACGTGTAATTCTGGTGTGTTTAATAAAACCATTACATAAAGAATAATGCAATAACACTCCGTCATTTTTAGTAACGTATTATTTGCCACTCTTATTGCAAACACACAACTTGGCTTATACTGAGCGCGCCTTGCTTCGCCCATGAGAGAATAAAGAACGAAAACAAACAAAGGGAAATATTGAGTTTGACTTGTACTTTGACAAGAGCAGCAACTACATGCCAGAGAGAGATGAAAATAAGTCTGATTGCCAACTTGTTTCAGATCAATAGAGTCAATTATAGGTAGATTGAGAAAAAGGTCATTAGTCATTAAGAGTGGCTAGCAGCTCAAGTTTGATGGACAGCTAAGGTAAGGCGTCCTGCAGAGTGCATAAGATATAAAGTATCTAAATCTATAGCGTTCATTAGTGCCAACCTACATGTCACAAATACCATTACCGCAGAACGTTATTCCGCCCCCTGTACTGTCATTATGGGTGCACTTACTGGAATGAACACGCATGAAGAGGTAATACCATGAAAATTCCTGGTTTTGTTTGTTCTTACCTTCTGCTAAGGAATACTATGTATACTCAAACATTTAGGTATATACATATTTTTTTAAAGTTATGTGGACCAATTTTACTTTGCCATACCCTTAATTTATTTCATTAACTGTGCTTATAGAATGGTAAAATAATCTCTTTAATCTCATTTATGTTAACTTTAAGATTATTGTTTACCTTCTGTTGTTATTTGATATACTTTCAAGGTTTATTCAGGGCCATCATTCCGCTACGCAATCGGAAATTGATTTAACCGGGAATTCACCACGTGCCGAGGGAAATCAGGTCACTTGATCGGAGCTCATAGCGCGCATTTTTTTCCTTTCATTGTTTAATAGTTATTAAAACTGTCTGTAATCATAGAAGATGCTCTAAGTGCCTGCCCTCGGCTATGAGACATACCTGATTCTTTTTGAAAGTATTCATCCTCCCGAATATTATAACCTGCCTCCCTGGATATTTTGCTTCAGCTCCTACACTTCATTTCTGATACAGCTTACGTTTATGTGGATGAAGTTGCTGTAGCTGAGTGGCTTTATACGCACTGGCGATACCAACGTGCTAGGCTACAATACACTCTTTCATCAAGCTTCTCGTCTATTAAAATCCGTTGTTTTTTTATTATTATTATTATTATTATTATTATTATTATTATTATTATTATTATTATTATTATTATTTTCCTCTCAGTTTTTCGTCAATGAATATGCTGTGTTTCAACCTTTGGCCACAATCTGAAAATTTAATTTACCGATGTTACTCCTGGATATTTAGCATGAAATTCTCCCTTGCGGTACCTGTCAGTCCGTGCCCATAACCATCATAAATAAACACTCTTTGTTCTAGCGTATATCTCACTTTCAGCATACTCTGCAATACACAAAAATATACAGTAGAAAACGTAATACGCACTTTTTACAGAAATGCAACTGAAACAGTTAGCGTTATAAACACGACTATGCAAGCTGTTAAAAGCTCCTTTTAACTCCAGTCTTACTGAGAATCGCTTGTCCACCGAAGGTCAACAGGTTTCCACTAGGCATATAAACTCCAATTGCGAAGCGGTATGAGGGCACGGTACATATAAATTTAGTTTTCTCTCAAGTCTCATTTGAATATTATCAAATACCAGTTTATAATTATATGTTTAAACGTTCCAAATCTTGTATTAATTTGTTTGTAATGTGATACAAAGCTATATAGAATGAATGGAAACAAGTTTAAGAAAAGAAGATATAATTAGTTCTTTCAGGGTTATATAGCAGTTTTAAATTTTACTCAAACTATGAACGATGAAGAAACTATGAAGAAAATGGATAAAATCTACTAATTTGAGACTTAATTAAAAAAATACACGATAGCCAAATCGTCCTAAACTTCTTCGCTTGCGTTGAAAGAGTATCCAGTATTGTACGCTCTAAGACAAGGGTTCTGCTCGGCTAGTGCTCCATTCACGGCATATTTCTGCGCATGGATCTTACAGCCTTTAGCCCCATTCTGTCATCACCAGTCACATCGAGTTCTTCACGGCTGACGTACACTGGAGGTCGAGTGACTAAGAGCAGGTGTCTAACAAAATACCTACCGAGGTTCGAATCCTACCCATGCGTGAATTTATATTTGTTATTATTTGTAAGTAAAAATCGTGTTTAGTGTACACATAACATAGCAACAAATTGAAATGTTAAGCTATTTATGCTCATATATAAAATAATGTAAAGTATTTTTTGTTTAAAAAAGGAAACTAACTCCCCCCCCCCCAATCTCCGGAATTGCTTACTGGATGGCTCTGTTTAATAGTCATTGTTCACTTTGGTTCGAAAAAGAATTAACAAAAATGAAGTTATAGGTAGGCCATTTACTTACTTCTGAGTTCAACGGCGATATTCGTATTTCTGTAACCCGCCGCAGTTGCTCACCCTTCGCTCGCTGTTACTCAAGTCGAGTTAGTGCAGGTGCTTATGCCGTATGTCGCATGCTTTGAAGTGGCACTTATCTTCAGAGATCACTGCTAAACAACTGTGGCGTTTTACACAGAAACGATTTCACTCTTGGATCCAGAGGAAAGTAAGTGGCATCTAATTGAATTATGGTGTGGTTTTGTTTGTTTGAGCCTAAGAGTTTTCCTTGTTAGAAGACCGGGGGAAAAGAATGGAAAACACTTCCTCTTTGAAGACTTATTTATGTTCTTATTTTATGGGAGCAGGAGCATTGAAATATTCTTTCTGTTCGATGATTTCACTGCAGTATATTCTTAACCTTGAAGTGCCCCTACCGAATAAACTTTACAAAAGGTGTTCATGGAAATTAAACTGAAGAGATATCGAAAATAAAATACTTATAGCTATTTCAATTTTTAAAACATACTTTTATTTTAGTTATTTTAAAATTTTACATTAGTATTAAGATACATAAACTGAAGTTTATTGCAAGTCTAGACTTTTAATTTGGCTGGGAAATGTAGCAGATGAGTATTTTGAATAATTTACTCAGAAAACACTTAGAAAGAAGAAAGAAATTTTGACAAGCGCTAGAAATAATTGATATAATTAGTTTTAAATGCCTACGCAGTAAAGATGATAAACTAGAAATAGTCATCCCTATGCATAAATCATATCAGAGCCTTTATATAAGATGAGAAAAGCTAATATAAATTATCTTTATGAAATTATGAAAAAATTGTACTTGAATTTTTTTAATTTGTAAAGATAAAACATTTGTCACGTTAGAGTTATAAAGAAAATTAATCTTAGAAACTTAAGAAACTGCTCACTATAGTAATAATACATAAATTTGTGGGTCAATGTTTAGCCTTAAAGAAGAAATCAAGTTTCACTCAGAACTGCACTCGGCATGTTCAAGTACGGTCATTGGAGTCTAGCGACCCAGAACTCGACTTATCTTGAGTTGCTAGATTGAACTTGACCAAATTTGAACATCCCTACAGCAGTTCCTGGAGAAATGACGTTTTTTCAGCCTTGAAAATGGACCACGGTCTACAAGTTCGGGGTTATGAATTGTTTGAAATATGACGTGTTTGTATGCTTGCTATAATAACTTTAAAAAGGAAGATTTGGGGCGTCCAGCAACACATGAAAACATCACTTGTGCGGAAATTTTAGGGAATAACGGCCCACGATTGACTTAAAGGGACCAGAAGAGTCTGTAAACATTATTTGTTGCTTTGTTTATTTACGGACGCTCTTTAACATCTCAGGTCATCAGCGTGAGGGCGTGAAACGGCAGACAAATTTTGCTCAGAGGCTTCTTATTTCAGGTTTGAAGTTCTTTTTCATACCACGGCTTTACTTCCCTTCAGAAGGAAGTCTACTTAGGATTTTTACACCCCAAAAAATTCATCGTCCCTGGCCGGGATTGAACCCACGATTTTGTAAGTATAGTTACCAATAGACTCCCAGGACCGTCGGTAAATATTAATATATACATTTAATTTTAAGTGCGGCGTTTAAGGAAAATACCAAAGAAAACTTTAGTGACGTGCTTATTGATACCAAACAAATGTAAAACGGCATCTTACGTTTCCTTTAATGCAATATCATTCTTGTATTCTTCCCAGGGGAACTCATTTGTCACGCCCCCTTGAACAGAGTCTACTCTGCAGGCTCAACCAAAGAAGGCACCAGAGTTTTTTTTTTCATCAAATTGAGTAATCTCTAGAGTTATTGTGTCCCGACATGTATGTGTGAAACACTTTCCTTTACTGCTGGGATATCTTCTAGTACTGACGTCATTTTCCCTACCTTAAACGCCCCACCAAGTCTCTACCTCCCCGTGCAATCCAATAAATCAACCCTCTGGGCCACGGCAGCTGATGACTCACACTGAAACTACAACATGCGTACGCACAGTCAACAAGCAAAAGCTTGAAAACAGCTGTGCAGTTATTGTGAAATCAACCGAATGCAAGTTCGGGATGAGTGTGAGCTCAAATAATTGTAGTTTTTAAAACACACAGCATTTTTATTGCCTGCATTCGCTCTATAAAAAAGAACTCGTGTTTTCTATAATGATGTTCTAAGGCTTACGATATCTCTGTAGAAAGCATTATATAAAAATTGGAGTACCTACAGATTTTTAACCCAAATGAAGACGACAAATATATAAAGTCGATACTGCATAAAAAAAATAAAACTAGCAAAGACGTCCCTTTTAAGATAACTATTTAACTTTTAAAAATTTAACTATAGTATTTTGTATCATTTTTAAATACATCACATTTTGTTGCACCTGATTGCTTAAAAGCCTTTAGTATAAATGTTTATAGGTATATATTATCACAATATAAAAATAGCAGGATCGAAATACTGGACTAGTTAATTAAATTACTTAACTGATTAATTATTTTAACACCCCATATTGTAATTTGGTGTAAATAAAATAAACAACATTCCATAAATGTTTTCAAAGAGACACCTTTAATGCCTGCTTAAAGAAACTTTTGATGTTTCATTTGTAGCACTAAAGTATTAAAAACAGTCGATTAACTAGTGACTAGGAAAATAATCGTAACCAGTCAAATTATTACCCTATTATATTTTTGACATTTGAAAAAGTTATGAAATATATCATTATTGGCGTCACTGAAAATAATTTTTTTTAAATAGTGCTTAACGCCCGTTTTAACCACTGTGGTATCTCAGGCAGTGACACTGTGATTCATGAAATGAAATGATAAATTGAGGAAGGCCTTTTTTTTAAAGGAAGGAAGCGTTCCAGGCCTAAGTTTAAGGTACCTTCCCGGCATTTGCCAGTTATGAGGACTGAGGAAAACCTGGGAGGATGGTCCTGGTGGGATTCGAACCCCAGACCTCCCGCTCACGAGTGTGTGCCTTAACTACCTCGGTCACCCGTAGCGGTTAAAACTTATAGCTGATCCTATTTAGTTTAAATAATTGACGCTCTACTTTATTATACCATTTTACGCTAAATTTGTTCATTCTGTTTGGAATTTTAACAACTAAGTTTTAAAATATCATTCCTCTCTCCGCTTTTGTTTCTGTCACTATATGCATTTCCGATTTTAAGCAATTCTATACCCAAAAGTGTATTATAGTAGTCTACCTGGCGTTTTGTTTATTTTAAAATTAGCGGAAACTAAGCAATATGGTTATCTTTCCTAAAAATTGAAGATATCAAAATGTTCAATATCTAACAATCCAAGGACAACATAATGAGCACAAAAATACTTCCTACACATAATTTTCAACGACATTAATTCTCAGATTTAATTTCTCTTAACGGAAATTTGTGGTTTTAAACTACTGGCTACTATAATATGAAATAATAAAGCAATTTCTATGTTTATATATATCTAAGCATTACAATAAACGTATACACTTCTGTACCCTATTTTTTCTTCCAAAATTTTTTTTAACTTAACACGCAGATTAAAATACATTCTATTTCTATTATTTGGTAGGCTTGGTATGTGTCTATGATTTGATGATAATCCTCCGTTTTGATCGAACAGAACTTATATCTCTTTATCACTGAAGAAAACTGACACGTTTCCCTTATCAGGGTGAAGGTAACAAGAAACCAAACCCCGCAAAACAGAGCTCTTTATTCCATACACATTAAGGCCAGGAAATTAAAATTAGCGTCTAACGCGAGCCGGAGATTTATGGGGCTGCGAGTGCAGAGGTTTCACAAAGAGTACAGACCTATTGAGAGTGAATTAACTGAGCCGCCGCCGGTTTTAAAACTCCAGCCAGCAATTTCATTCATCCGCTGCATAACCAGGAGAGTGTTTTAATGTCCGCTCGACAGTGGCATTGCTTGTTCCCCTCCCCTTCACGGGAAGGGCAGGCTGATGTATGGATCTCCCACCCTGGCATGACTTGTTGGTGCTCTATGTGGCTATGGCCAGATAATTAAACCGCATGAGTGGGATAAAATAGCATCATGATTGAGACACCATCTTCCTAGAGTGTGCTTTAATTAGTGGTAATAGGGCTTTGTTGACATAATATAGGACTTGCACTCTGATCCAGAGATGTGGAGAGCGGTCTAGTCTTCTATGGCATCCTCCCAAAGTATCTGCTTTGAACTTTTTGCCTGCGCCGTTTCATTCACGACAGGTTAAGAGCAAAATCAATGAACAACTCTCATTCAGGGTATGAAGGAAACAATTAACGATTTACATTTACTTTCTGAGCCTTTATTGTTGAAGAACAAAGTGAGCCCACACCATATTGTGATGAAGTAGGCGGATTAAAGAGAGGCCTATGCGGTGCTTCAAGTGAAATGCGATTAAAATCGAAAAAGAGGATTTGGAAATATAACTGATGCACTGTACTGTGGTCATAAATCTGAAGATTTGGTTCTCCAGAATAAAAGTTTGCCTGTTGGTCAAGAAAAGGAAGGAACTTCGCAGGCGAAAAAGTAATTTCAATAAAAACAAAGAATATTTTCCTCTCTACATTCGAGGTAGGTTCCATAAGTTTTCGGCCTGATCAATTTGCGCTGAAATAGCCTTAACTTAGCTTGTTAACATTCAACAGTCATGCAAAGTGCATGTTTGTTAGTGTCTTGGACAGGGCCATACAAAATTAGAATTTACTTAGAAATTAAAAAGCAGCTGAGAGGCAGAAGAGCTAAAGCAATACCTTCACATTCAACGACAAAAGAATGAGCTACAGGGTTCCAATTAGGACGAGAAAACAATGAAGATTCATCAGTGAGATTTTTTTTTTTGTTGATTTGGTTTATTTATGGACGCTTATTATGAACATCTCAGGTATCAGCGTCCCATTCAATTCAGGACGTGAAACGGCCGACTAATTTTGCTCAGAGGCCTCTTTTTCAGGCTTGAGGTTCTTTTTCGTGCCGTAAATGTACGACACGGGACCCACGGCTTTACTTCCCTTCCGAAGGAAGCCATACGGATTTTTACGCCCGAAAAAATCCATCAATCCTGGCCGGGATTGAACCGCGATCTTGGGTTTAGGAGGCAAGTACGGTTACCACTACACCGATAGGACTGACTGCAATTAAGAAAAGAGACATAGTGTGCAGAGCCATGTTGTTCACCTTGTGCCTAACAATTCACCAGTATACACTACCTAGGTTGCAAACAACTGCGGATTTAGCTAAGCGATCATCCACCCTACAGCCCAGATATAGCCCCCAGTCTTATTGTATTTTCTCAAAATTTAAGAAAGAACTATGAAGAAGAAAATTTAATGATAACAATGAATGAAACTGTTAAATTATTTTATTTTTTATTTTGTAAGCTATGTTAAATATAGGTACCAGAAAGCAGTAGAACAAATTAAAATTTTGAAATACAAATATTTTGTAGAGACATATTAACAAAAATTAAATGTAATAAGTTTCTGAGTTTGTTGGAGGCCATTGTGATTAATGACCATAAACGTGCTGGGAAGCAGTTATTGTATTTAAAAAAAAATAATTTTTGCTTTGCTATATTTATTACTTCACTTTGTGTGCAAAAATCCTTATTTTAGTATGTAAATGATGGTGAAGGTTGTTTATACAGCGGTAGCATAGAAGTCATGTAAAGTAATTTCAACGATTCTAAGAATTAGCTAGTTCGTGTAAACGCACAGGGCTACTACCATTTAATATTCTTCAATTGTCTACTGACTTTCTCACGTAATATCCCGTTATATACCGTGTGTTCAAATTTAAATGGGATCTTAGGTCACTTATGATTATAGTTATGCTTGCCCAGCCTATCTGAAATCTATAATCTCTTTCGTTTGATAATGAAACAAAAATAACTTCTACATTTACGATTATTTTCTTTTGTTTCAAAGAATGCAGCAACAGTTAATGCGCTTTTATTATTAAGCAATATCATTCGAAATTGGGCATATAAATTAGCAATCTTAATTACTGGTATAATGTATTGCTTCACATAGACATTAAATAAACTAACTAGAACGCGCTGTAACGTACGTTACCAACCATCACACTGAAGTAACTTTCAACAATAAATTTATAATCTTGTTTTATAACATTCATGATGCCCTTAAGAACTATTTTAATAAATGTTACTATAAAAACCTGGATTATATTTATTTCTATTTAATATGAATGTAACAAAACAAAAGAACAGTATTGGATGTCAAAAAGGCATTGCTTAAGTCGCTTAACTGTCTCCAGGGTTTAATTCGCTCGTAATAATTTAAAAAAATAAGTCCAGTTTAAAATTGAACACATGCATACCTCTACCCTGTATATATCTCTTTTCATGCTGTCGACAAAGGGTAGATTGCTTACAGTCTCAGCCTAGTACAAAATAAGCAATATTTAGTTCCTGCTCATCGCCCTAATAAATGAAACTTCTTCCTGATTTAGTTCGATACATATGACAAGAGTTTATAATACTTGTTGCTTGCATTATATCCTGGGAATCAAAAATGAGCTCTAAAAGTGAAATAAAGAAAGCCAAAAGAAGCTTAAATTCACTCCCATGATATTGACTGCATATGCTGTGCATGAATGTATCAATTAGCAAATAATAAAAAATGGCTGCTTGAACAGCTGGACAAGGCAATTTCCGGAACTGTCATTTACCTTGCGTAGCTGTGACATGCCTTCATCTCAGGAGTATATTAGGAAACATGGTATATCTAATGCAAACGAGTGCATACTTCATGGGGGAATAATGATCATTTGCAAATATTCTTATTCTTCTTTGTAAATGTATGTTTAGGTTATTCAATAAAACGTTTTCTCCTCAATAGTGTTCTTCGTACTCAAAAATAAAGCTATGTGTCTCATTTTGTTGCATTAAGTATTTGTTTTTTAAATGATCTAAGATGTTGAAAAATGTCTGAAAATGTTTTAAAATTACTTATTGAATACTAAAATGTGATCCGTTTTCAATGCAATACACATTATCCATGAAAATATTTTTCATTCATAATTAATTAGTTAAAAGTATTTGCGAGACAATTAAACAACACTAAAAATAACTACGATCAAATATTTAATTAGTCTTTAATTGCAGTTAGAATTTAAGAAAGAAGAAAACTTATCTTTTCTCTCGTACTTAATGAATTTAAATTGAAAAGCCTGTTTCTAGACCGAAAGAGAGTCCTGTCTCTTTACTAACGTGGGTCCGGTATGGTTCTTTTAAGAGATTTCTGACAAACTTTCTCTTTTAGGCATTTTACCTGAGAACTATTACTAGAATGCATCCTTTATGCCCAACCTGGGTGGCCGAGGTCATTAAGGCTTTGACTCCATGACCTGGGGTTCGATTCTCTCCAGGACCGCCCTCTCTGTCTGGGATTCTTTTCAGGTTTTCCTGTCCTCATAAATGGTAAATGCCGGAATGTGCCCTAAACTTAAGCTTTGAACGCTTCCTTCCTTTAAAAAAAAATTCAATTTATAATTCATCTTATGCACCATCAGTGCCCATTATCTGTGATGGCTAAGTGGTAAAAACGGGAGTTACATACTATTTAAAAAATCTTTTATACCCAGTTTAACTGTTTTTCATTTTTCGCATGCTTGTTTCTTCAACGCTTGCTCGCATTCAGGTTATGCATTTATACACATATTTCAGTCACAAAAATAATATAGTATTGAAAAAAATGAAAAATTATATTTGGTTTCTACGTAAATTAAATTTTATAAAAAACAGTGCCCCCGTTCTTAGCTAAAACTTGTCCTATAACAAAACTCTACGTGAATTTTCGTTTTGTTTCTTTAGACGTAATGCAAACTGGACTAAGATTTCGGTTGAAAATGGCTGGTAGAAAAATTCCAAAGACTTTTTAGTATGATAATAGTCTCACTTTCCTTGCGTTATTTTTCGTATAAATATTTACGTTGGATCTTTGTCATCATCACCATCGTCACCATAATCAATTTTAAGCTACAGATTTTGACAGATGCTTACGCCAATATTGGAAGTTGCAAAGTTGAATAAAGATTTTAATTACTCTATACGCTCTACTATGTTGAAAGCTGAAAATGCTGTGAATGATGGCAAGGAATTGATTCAGATTTCATAGGTACCTATGGCTAATTGAGAAAACAAATGCGTACTAAGTAAAATATGAAACAGTCAATACTAATTACTTTAGCAAAATTTGCATTCAGACATACACAATTAAATGTTGGAATCAAATAGATTGTATTACGCTTTCCGGACTGAATTCGAACACAGAACGGTTCCCATTTATATGGGTTTTTTTCAGTCCATATTAAAACCTGTTATAGATTTCTACGCAAAATTTTATGTCCGTTAACCTGCCTTACTTTATATTTATGTTGGGTAACCTATTTAAACAAAAAAATTATTGATGCAAGAAGTAAAATTTCGAAAGATAAAGCAGATACAGATTTACATTAAATTAAATAATATGCACGCGTATTTCATGAGTAAACACGAAATTACGATCAACTTTGTTTGATAAAAATAATATTAGTGTGCATGAAAATACCTAATTCGATCTCAATAAGTTCAAGGTTTACATATATCTCAATCCGGAAAGAGTATTCAAATTGATTTGAATCGCACATGTAAACATGATAATGGTTTTAAATTTTATCTTATCCAAGTGTCATCTTAACTAACATGAACACGCGCATTAAAAAGTCACAAAAGTAACCAAAAGCAACTCTACTCAAAATTTACTCTTCTTCCCCTAACCGTATATTTGTATTTCTTTGTCTTTGGTAAGCACATTCGTCTGAATTTGCATTTGTTTTTCTAGATTCTGTAGCAAAGGTTTTATTTAATTTGATTTCTTGAATGCAAAAAGATAAGAACATCTTCTCAAGGAAAGAAACACTAATGACACTAACTTCAAAATTTCTGTCCATTGGAATGATGAGGGTGCGAAAGGAAAAAGAAAATATTTTTATATAGGTGTTGAGTCTGGACATGTGATTTTGAAATGCTTATATTTGCCTGGATGGTGCTACATGCGTATTTATATTTTTGTTCACTTCTGTGACTTAAAAACAAAAATGTAAAACACCAGAACTTTTTAGATGACCAAAATGAACCAAAATTAGTGCAAAGTCGATAGATACTCTACAATTCCTGGACTTATATAAAAGACTTAACTACCTTTAATTAAATGCTTTCAGTAAAACAATGTAATTCTTTTAAGACGAATGGACGCATTTATCAAATTAAATACCGTTTCTCTGACTCTAGTATTTTAAAAATGGATATAGTTTCCATAATTCATATTCGAAGTAATCATTGCGAATTATATTATTACATTTTTTATATATATTTTTTTCAATCACACTAACTTTGAAAATAATAATAATAATAATAATAATAATAATAATAATATAATTCTATGATCCAATGGTCTGCTTAATTATTGTCTTTTTTGTCGCTCAATCAATTTGTGTTAATGCATTTAATGCAATAATAAGCTGCAATTTATACGGATATTTTCGGTTACCAATCGGATATGTTTGACTTTTGTTAATAATGCAAGAAATGAAATGTGGAAGTATGCATACTTTTATTATTCAAGTTCCTCAAACTGTTGAAATTTGTCAAATAAATTTAATAAATAAACAAAATCGAGATAATAACGTAGGATTACTATTAATAGTATATATCTTTTTTAAAATATTCCTAATTTCATACTTCATGTATTCAGTTTTGGTTCATAACGAAGTGATTTGTTATTTGGCACTCTTAAACATTGCAATTATTTCTCGGCAGTTTGTAGCTAAGGAAATGAATCAAAGATACGAACCCTAATTTCCAAAATATAAAACAAGAATTCTCTCTATAATCTGAAAATGTTTTAATGTTGCCCGTCTTCTAGCGTTATTACACGAATGCGTTACGAGTTTCAGCTAAGGTTAGAATTCCAGCTTTTAAAGTTTCAAAAGAAAAATAATATAGAAATGTTTATATATCTTTCAATGATGCAAATCGCGCTCTCGGCATTTAAGTTAAGATTCCAGGATCCACTGCACTATCTGAAAGTTTTCGGCTTTAAGAAGACAAAAGATAAATCTGGAAATGAGAAACTGATTGTCTTGCCCTATCTGTTCATAACAATGGTTGTGCACCTCCAACCTGTGAACATTATTGAAGCATGTAATTAACTTGCTTCTCAAAGATTTCCTAAGCGAACTTAATTTTTTTTAATGAGTTTCTGAAGTTATTCTTTAAACCACAAATAAAAAAAAAAAAAAAAAAAAAAAAAACCAACTGCAGTCCTCTTTCTAGTCAAACACATATATTTCAAATCAATGTATAATTTTATCGTCCAACTGCTTTAATTATCGGCAGCAGAATAAACGCGTATTCGATATAATTTTTATGAGTTTATTAAGGAACTATCAGTTATTCCGTCTACAATTCAATTCATTGCCTACATCTTTGGAAGCAAACATTTCATTTATTTTTCAAACCTCAGTTATATACTCATCAATATCACCACCGTTAATAAAATCATAAACATGGCAACTAATATAGAACAAATGGGGTCTATAACTGACATAAAATTTAAATTCCAGTGGCTAATTGAACTTTTTGAATATTTTGAATGTATACTTTTGTTCATTTCACAACTTCACAACTTGTTTGTACTTATAAGTAATAAATAGGAAATTCGCGCAAAAGTAGCTCATTCATAATACTCTAGAAATTGGATTTAGAATACTTTTTTAAATGTTTTACATAGGTATTAATAAAACTTCGTTTTTTCATCCAATACATTCAACAGATATAAGTATAAATAATATAACTTTTCATTGTTAAATTGTTTTATGCATTAAGTATGACCACACGTAATTTCCTTTAATATAACAAAATCATTGCACAAACCCAAAACATCGAAAAAATAATATACAAACAAAATAGCAGCTTGGAAGCCGCCATTACACAGTTTCTTGTGGGAGCACAGGACATGTTTTGGCTTTAGTTTGTATTGCGATTATAGCGCTTATATCTCGAAACTTAATACCTAAATCATCACCAACATAGTTTCCATGTGTGCAGATACATTTCGTAATCTCCATCCCACAAATAACTCTTACCTTCCCAAAAACAAAGGCAGCTTATATGGAAGCTGCACCACATACTCGATAACGAAACTACGCCATGTTTGTTTTGGGGCTAGGCTGTTCCGTCTTGCCGTCTCCACCAACCAGCTATGCCGGCTATTCTGAATAGTATTCCGCCTCCCCAACTTGCCGCGCCTGCTCAAACAAGATAGAATGGCCGGAAAACTCGTACTTGTTTTGAATCCTTGAGAGTTGCATGACATTTACATTCGCTAATAAATTTGGGTATATGTTTTGATGATCAGCGTTTTTCAAAGGTAAACTAGAGTATTTTATGAGTAATGTGACCTTGCGATTTAACTAAATGAATAATATTTACAATGAATATAATATAGTATGCATAAATATAAATTGTTTCTTTTTCTGAATAGTAGAGACCAAATGGTAGTAACGTTTTGTTTTTTTATCAAAATTTAGATTTATTTTTGGGCTCATGTAATGATCCCGTATTTAATATATATAAATAGTAGTAATGCAGTTACTCAGATTTGTTGAAATTTTAAAATACTTTTAAAAATAAAGTTGTTTTTTTTCTTTTAAAAACAAATTTTTTTGCTGACTAAAATGCTACAGTTTGAAAGCAACAAGCCTGCTTCATCTCGAAAAGAAAACTTGTAATAACTTACCAAGTAAATAAAGTAGAAAATCACAAATCAGAGCAAATTGAGAAAGGCAATATAGCTTTAATATATAACTAGAATTTAACTCGATATTTTCAGTGAGGCCAGAACATACAAAATTATTTAACATCTACTAATGGCATGTGTGGTGATAGAAAATTAATGTTGAGCATTCATTTCATCAATTTTATTTTATTGGTTCATTTAACTAATTTTACAGTGCTTACATGCATTAACAAGATCAAAACTATAGAAAAACATTTAAAACTGAGATGTTTTGAGCTTGTGGGTTTAATCTTAAAACCAGGGAAAATTGCAGTGAAAAATGATTTTTTTTTTTCTTTGCCACATGCATGTACTTATCATCTCAATTTTAGCAGGCCTTTTTTGTTTAATCTCAAGGACTCTTTGATTAGTTCCTATAAGATAAAATAATAAACAAAAAATAATATAGGTTAAAAACGTAAATGTGAACAATATTGACCGCAAATAACCCAATATAATTATAAATTTTATGATATAATTTCTGACTATAAAAATGTATCATCAGTACTCAGGTGTGTATCTACACATAACAAGAAATGCTTTACTGTATATATTAAAATATGTACAAAATGAGATACAGCTGCAGCCTCCCATTTTGAGAAGATTAAAGAATAATCTTCCATATGTAAATGTTAAGATGATTTTAACTGTTTATTAAGGCAAGTTTCTACTGATATTTCAAAATCATTTAATTCTCAATAGAAGTATTTTAAAGGATGTGTACCAAATGTTAAAGACATGTATATGTTTCTATATATAGAATTTTCATTAAATTTTGCCATTAATTATGGAATTATTGTTTATTGTGCATTTTTATAAATATTGGGTATATTTTGGCTACTCTTGAAATATTACCTATTTTAGAATTATATTTTGGTTGTTGATGTCTAACTTGTACTAATAAAAATTACCCATCATACACAATTTTTCTTTGGTTTTATTTAAGCTATTTTTTCTTTGATTTTATTTAAACTATTTTATATGTTTTAATAGTAACGGTATTATTTTAAAGCACAAATCATTTTATTGTTTCAAAATTCTTTCTTTTAAATATCTACAGTGTATAAGAAAAATGAAAGTTTATAGCAGCTTATGTCTTTTGCACAGTTTTATCAATATTTAGTCATTTGGGTGAAGGATTAGTTAATGTACAGTTTTTTATGAGCTGAAAAAAAAGTTTTAAGAAAATAGAGGTTAATGACAATGCCTACCTGTTCATATCTTTGAATTTGCACACAAAGGTAACATTCAACTATTTTCTTTTCCTTTTTATTGTTTATTAACGATAAACTTCCCGAAAAATACGTAAATAGAAATTTAAAGAAAGCAAGAACACACATCTAAGTAAATGTGAAGTACCTGTCCTTTTTTAGCCTTTAGAATAAAACTTCTATACATTTAAAATAAATATTAAGAAATAAAGAACTTTAGCCCGATCGTTTCCGATCGTCGTTTTAACTGTACATATTAAAGTATTCATTCCGTAGGGTACACAGATCGTTTGCTCCAAGCTAAAAATCAGCCCCAGAGTTCACAACTTTAAGGTGCCTACAAAAAGAGAAAAGGTAAACAAACATTTAGAAAGATAAACAGAGGAATGGACGGGGTATCCTTATATGCAAATGCTGTAGTGTTGAAAGCGGATTGGATGGAAACCTGAAGGAGATGTAGCTAACACGTGAACGTCATAACATTTTGGTTTTCGTTTCGATCCGCATGTTCTCATTCAGTCATCGCATAGTGGGGTTTCTTTGCTCGTTCTTTGGGTTCAAATCCGCGTGTATGTAAATAAATGCAACCACCCAGGCAGTGTGACGGAATACCTGACTGCATTCCTGTCATTATGGCTACATTTACAAATTCCTTGAAATAATATATTAAAGAGTGTTTGGGAAGTAATTTTTAGATAATAATAATTATAACTAGAGGTTTCTGCACATTTGCACATTTTGTTCCTTAATTCTAAATCACACTTGAAGCGATAGACTGACCATCTATCAATCTGATATCTATAGATGCTAGGTGTAAATAAATTTAAATGGTTCTTATAGTTCCTCAGGACTCAGAACAGAACCTAGGCTAAGCCTTGCAAGTCGACCACCGTCTTCTCAGGCGGAGGAGGTCACGCTAATGACCTGAGATGTTAAAGGACATCCGGGGGGAAAAAAAGAACAAAAAAAAAAAAAAAGCAAGCGGCGGGCCTGGATTCGATTCCCGGCTGAATTAGTTTCCTGCGGCTTTTCTCTCAGTTCTTTAAGCGAAAACCTTGCAAACCAAGGTCACAAACTTCCTTGAACTAGTTCCGCCAAGTTATCAAAGATCATTCGGGGCATAGATGTTCAGATAAAATAATAAAAGGGGGGAAGCTTTGTAAGTGGATGTTGATGATGAATTTCAATTCGCATACTACCATACAAATATGTAAAAAGGCATAGTATATAATTTCCAAACAACGCATAGGGCAATTTAAAGGTTAGTGACATTTTAGCATTTAGCGCACATGAAAGGATTATATATATTTGCCATCTAAAGCTTAGCCCAAATTTAATAATACAGAGTGTCAGAATAATTAAATACAGAAGAATCGGAGACTATGAAAAACATAGTTATTTTAATCTTCAATAGATTTCAACATGACTACCATTTGTAGCACGGCGAAGGATACCAAGCTTGCGTCGACCTCTATCCAGATATTTCTCAGCAAAACAATAGTGACATTATGAATTCCAAGGCGAATTCTGCGCTTCATATCATCGAGGTCAACCATTGGTGTTTTATGCACTTGATCCTTTACGAATCTCCAAAATAAACAGTCAAAGTTCAAGGGTATTATATCTGAGGATCTTGATAGTCAAGCTATAGTCTCGGATTTTCTGCTAATCCATTGTCTCGAAAAATGGTCATTAAGAAAACTGCCTACTGCCTACTTTGCAGTGAAGTGAGGAGAAGCGTCATCTTGCTGAAAATGGTTCCAGCAGGAAGCTGTGGCACGAGGTAGAACTCAAGCTTATCTAGATAGATTGTGGCAGTCACCCTAGGTTCAGCAAAAAAACCTATATACGATATTTCTTTAAGTCGCAACAGACATTCATTTTAAACAAATCAATTTCGTGTTTAAACACAGCATGTGAATTCTCGCTTCTCCAGATTCTTCATTTGTGTTTGTTAACTTTTTTGTCGATGACACACTCTCTCAAAATAAACCGCCTTCTCTATTTATCGTCGGGCTTGATTCGCTATGTTATTTGGATTGTGCATGTTTGCACATTATTTTAGTAAATGTTTATCATATTTTAAGTGCATATTTTATCGTTTAACATGTATATTCATCCGCCCCACTATATATCTAATTTTAATAGTTTTGATTGTTGAATCTTTAGTTGGTTAAGAAACACAAACATTCAGTCATTATAGTGAACCTATAAGAGCATAGAGTAATGGTTATTGCTACGTCAATATTTGTATTTGTAGCTTAGCAATGTAAATTTTGAATTAATTTTATACACTTAGAAGTGAATTCCATTAGTTTAAACACTTTAAGTATATCTTTCTGCTTATTCCTAAAGGCTGAGCCAGCTATAGACATATTTGTTGGCTAGAGTTTTAATGCTTAACAAATAAAGTTGTAACATAATAATTTGCAGATAAACGTTGTGTTGTAGATGTATAATAATAGTAAGATATTAGTATTGTTCATAAAAAAATTACCAATATATATTCAAGAATCACTGAAAAACGTGATGCAAAAAGGATTTTTTTGAATAAATGCATGTATTTTTTTAATAGGCAAGTTATGTAAAATTAAACAAATCGGTTTGCCATATATATGTATATATATACATATATACATATCATACACAATCTACCTAGCAGGGGCATTGCAAGGGGAAGATTATATTTTTTAATGCATAGGTAGCAACTACTTGAAATTTTTACTGTCTTAAATGACTGCAGTATATGCGGGAAGTTAAATTGATTTGTTGCTTGTAAATCGTTCATTAATAACTATCAAATCTTTTTCAAGGATCACTTCACTGCTTTGAGGTTTCTCAGTCCAAAAATAATGCTTCTTGTTAATGTTTACGGATACAATAGGTTGGAGATGGACTGACTCTCATGTGCATGGATCGAGTCATTGAGTTTTGTTCTAAGTTCAAAGGAAGTATTAAAGGGAAGGGGGTAAAAATAATATTTTTGTGCCGTTTTAATATTTGGAATTTATTGTTTATTTTGATATGATTTTCATTAATCTTCCTTGGTTATAAGTATTTTTAGTAAATTTTTAATTATGTCATTACAGAAGCCTTCTTTTTATTTATTTATTTTTTTTTTAATTTTATGAGCAGTTGTTCAGTTAAAATTCTATATCTCAGGAATCATTTGCTCTAGAAGGCTGTGGTTTATCTGAATTATAGAGAAAGCTGCATTTCATACATTGGCAGCATTTGTTACCATGACATCATTCTTTGTTGTTTTACAATGTTGGGGGATTTTAGCTGGTGTTTCCCTCAAAAAGGTAGTTTTTCTATAAAAACATTTTTTTGGCTGCAATTATTGAAAAACTACATTTTTTTGCACAAGTTTCGCATTTTTTTAGGATATGCATAAACTTTCACTTTGAAACTTTTACCACTTATGAATGATATCATTGTTATGATGTAGATCTATTGTGGTAGAACTAGGACAAAGTGTGACAATGTAAAAAAATAAAATGTTTGGAAAACATTAGAAAAAAATACAAAATTTAAAATAATTTATTTGTGTCCTAGTCATGGTATAGGGGTGAAAATAAATTACCAAATTTCAATTATGTGAACTGTATGCTGTAAATGTTTCAATTCATTAGCTTTAATGAAATGGAGAAAATGGGAACTGAAGTTGGTAAATTAAACATTATAAGGCCTTTCATACTCCCCTTAAGGAAAGATATTAAATGAGTACTAAAAGCAAAGTAAATAGCTCTTATTGCGGTCACCTCACCATTGCAAAACACAGAATATACTGAACCCTTTTTTGTTTATAAATAAATTGTATTTTGTGGATATTAGTGCTGGACTGTTTGAGTCCTAGATAACCTATTTCCACACATACACCATTGGAACAAATTACTGGGGTTATGGAAATTTGTATAATCCATTAGACAGAAATAACAATTTAGTTACAGACCACCTCCATAGTCTAGTGGTAGCGACTACTAATTTGGAAGTCCTGGATTTCAATCTAGGATTTTTAAGGTGCCAAGGACCCTGTATCATCATTAATTTAGTTAATATAATTCAGACCTACAGAATTACATCTATAGTATTCAGTCCACAATCTACAGACGTCTGCTGAAAAAATTTAGCTACATGGTTCAGATTCTGAGAGCAAATAGCAAAGCTATATGTGGAAATCTCGATCATTGCCACACTAAGAAAAGCAAAAGTGATTGCTTCTGCTGGGAAAGCTATGGTCATCTCATTTTTCGATATTCAAGTAATGGTTACCAGCATGTCATATGTGCACACACAACTGTAACTGGGCAATACTACAGAATACCACAAAAGCCCACATTTCCATGCAACAAACTGTATAATATAAGGCAGCACATCCCAAATATTGCTGAATATTTCACAAAAATCATTGTGAAGTGTGCCCCTTACCCTCCCTATAGCTCCCTGTGACTTTTTTCTTTTCCACAAATTGAAGAAACGCCTTTTTAGGAGGCATTTTCCAGCAGCAGAAGCTGTGGTCAAGGCTGTGGAAGCAATTCTGAAGGACCTGTCAAAAATGGTTTCCACCATTTCTTTGAATATTGTGTCCAATGAGGAAATACTTGAGAAGAGCATGAAAATTATGAGAATGAATAAAGATATGTCGTCAAAAAAGTGTTTATTAAGTAGCCCTCGTTTATAGCTAGGAAAAATCACCTAACATATTAATAAACATCAATAAAAACATTGTAATTTGAATTGCAAAGTGATCATTTGTATTATTTAACTCATTAGCCTGAAGAAAAATTTGAGTAATGAGATTTTAAACCAAAATTGAATAATAATAATAATAATAAGACACACTGATTATGTAATTCATTTGAATAGCTAAACTGCAATTTGGATGTAACAAAATGTTAGCTTTTCTGTTCTAATCTTCCTCTAAAAAAATGGTTCCAAAATTTAAAATTATTTTTAAATGTTTTACTTAGTACAAAATTAGTTCTTTTACATGATAGGGTGGTATTTAAAATTTTAAGAAAACTGTAAAAAATATTTTTTCTTTATTTAAAATAGGTATAATGTTAACAGCTGCCTTTAATGAAAAGTAATACAGTGAAATAAACAAGCGTTGCATTATAAAATAAGATACAACAGAGAATAGCTCTTGAAATTTATGCTAGTGGCTTGATAATTGAGAACAGGTACATTTTAGTAATTCATTTTAACTTGCAAAAAATGCATTTTAGGAAGGTAAATATAGACAGATATAAGTTAGTTTTACTTACTCTTATCATATACATAGTATTTATAAGTATAAATAGCTGCTTAAATGTTATCAAATATATTATACATTTTTAAATATGTTTATTCCATATATATAAACCTATGTCTTGGAACATTTCTCTTGTCTAAATGTACTCTAATACTATACACTACTATACACTAATTTTGATTTTCATTAATCACAAATATAATTATTTTTTCACTAAAGGGGACCTTAGATATATTTAAGCACTAACACAAATGACAATATTTGATGAATAGAAATTAACTTTGTACATCATGTCTTTAGATACCACTGTTTCAATTATAATTTGGGCTTGATATTTGTAATATTAATTTATAATGTTACACATTATTGCATAAGTAAAAGAGTGAAAGTTTCTTAATGTTTACAAATGCAATATTTTGTTTATATCCATTGTCAGGCCATTGTTCACATGAACTTGTGTGCAGTTCCCTCTATCATGGCTGTATTTTTGCAGACTCTGATGCCAGGACGCCTATAGGACACCGTTAGGTGGTCCCAGTGATGATGGTGAAAGTGATATGATTATGGTGCACCAGAGGGACCTTAAGTCTATGGGGGTATCAAACACAGCATGTAGGGACTAATGAAATGAATTAATGATGAAGGAAATGAGCTCCGAGTCCTTAGGACCTTAAAGCTATCTGGAATTCCCCTTCTCAGTGTAAGGAAAAACGAACAACTTGATCTGACAGAGAGTCGAACCCAAGATCCCCGGTTTAGGAATCCCAAACGCTACCAGTAGATGCAATCACTGTATAACATTATAAACAAGTTTCATTATCTGTGTTTTGTATACCAGAATTATAAAATGGTATAACTGGTATAAAACAGTTAATATTAATATGATTTTCAAAGAATTACTCTGTAGTTAATGTCTTCTTTTCTTAAACTTATGACGTTATTGTATCAATAGATTTCGTTTTGTCTATTGTAATTGGTATTAATAAAAATACTTTTACCAGAAGAAATTTTAGCCTAAATTTGAATTGCAACTATAAAATCAATTGCAACGATAAAATCTTATGATGCTTATGAAAAGATATACGATTTATTCATTAACTGAATGAACACTAAAAGTATAACATGTGTTGGCATATTCCTCAGAAAATTATATTCACTCATTTGCTAGCTACTATCAACTTTAATGTTTTATTAATTCTTTAATCATGTATTTTCAATGAAAATAAATAATTGACCTTGCTTTAAATAATACACAATTTTTTTCCTTAATACCATCGTAACATAATATTACTTGATGAAAGAATTTTAGCAATGAAAACAATAATGTTACTATACCTATTTCACATATGTGACGTCATCATAAAATCGACCAATGAAACGAAACAAAATTTTGAATTTGACCGATAACAGCCGGATATTACAGTGAAATTGAAAATTATTAAATCCGTTTTATCATGCGACATGCATTAGTCTTGTGGCCAGTGTAGCCAACTCTATACTTCCCTATATAATTCCTCAGCACGCATCACTGAATACTTTTATGTGTTTTCAATAATTGAAAATTTAACTAACTTAATTATCACTCAAGCAATTATTTTTGCGTATTCAGTCAAACAGTTTATCATTTTGTAAATTATGTAACAATATCTACCTATGCAACCATAAATATTAATAAACACGTTGTTCAGAATGGTAAAATGTTTTCTCTGTTTTGTTTTTCTCAGTTCGTATTAGAAAATCGAACGATAGCCATTGTAACATTCGAATTTCGTCTATTGCAGTCCCGCGGATTCTGAATAGGTAGGTATTCATAAGTATAACATTTTATACAATTGTTAATAATCCGTGCAAGAATTTCAAATATATATATTACTTTTATTTTTATTGTATTCATGAAATAGTTCTAAACCTCTATTTGGCTCTTCTCAATTGACATTACTGACAATCGACTTTCGTCTTTTGCTAGATGGCTTGAAAAGGTTAAGTATTCATAATACAAAGGTAATATTTTAAGCCAAGTTTACGGGAAATTGTATTTAAATTCTTATTTTATTCATGAAATAGCCCTAATAAATGTGAATTTACCGGCAATCTCAGACCATCTTGTGTTTATACTTGTGATAATTTATGAAATTAGTGCCATAATCTAACATTTTATTTAGGATTTTTACTAATAATAAAGAATGTTTATAACTTTGGTATACAAAAAAAAATATATTGTTATTGCTATTAAAAAATGGTGCTTAATTATTGCTACAATAAATTATTGTAGCAATACACAAATATTGCTGAGAATGTTAATTATGGAAGTTACTTCACTTTCCAAATATATTTCTTTTGCTTTCATTATAGTGGTCTATAGGAGCCAAAGATGGTGGCAAACATAGGAAGACACAGTAATTTCAGTCGCATTCCAGCTGTGTTATATACATATAAAACATGCAATAGCAGCAACATTACTGAAATATCGTCTATATGTACATTTGTTAGTGAGTTCCAAAAGGGTTCCAACAACTATAAATATACAGACCTGGCTCGTCATTTGAAATAATGCTTATGTTGTAGATACGTCGTCACTTGAGACCATTGACTTGAGGAGGAGATGCTGTTGGTGCTGAAGAACCACTGTCGTGGTGGCACTACCCACGACCTGCAGAGGACTGCTCTGGTGTTCAGGATTCTCGGGTGGTAGCGATTTGGTCTCCTTCTTGGCTTTCATTCTACGGTTCTGGAACCAGATCTTGATCTGGCGCTCCGTAAGACAAAGGGCATGGGCAATCTCGATCCTCCGTCTTCTGGTCAGATAGTGGTTGAAATGAAATTCCTTCTCCAGCTCCAGGGTTTGATACCTAGTGTATGTTTGGCGTGTTCGCTTTGGTCCACGATTGACGCCTTCTGGAAGAAAAACATTGTGATGTAATCCTTATAGAGAAAAAGGCAATGTCTACCGCAGTTACGTTCGAATATTTTCAGCTTTATAGGCCTATGAATCGGACCATCTTAGAATTCATCCCACCTCCCTCTGTCTATCTGTTCAACTGTAAAGATATTTCTACTAAAGTCTGTAGGTGGCCCACGCGGTTGCGGAAACAATGAGCATGTCCTGTGGATAACAAACAGGTTGATGATACACCTTTTAGCAGAATACACTTGAAAGCTAAGCTGTACTATTCCATTTTAGGAATCTAGAGATGAGCTTCATTATACTCTAAGCTCCATTTTAGCTTATTATATTTTCTGAGCAAATGATGACAACAGGTTCATGCCTCATGTCTTGATTAAAACTCCAGTTTGGCAGCTCTGTTTTTATTCTAAATGTTGACTGAACGATTTTACATGAACTTATAAAATTATGATATGTTTTTTATCCAAGCATGGAAAATAAACTTACACTTTGTAACCGATATTTTACTCACAGATATAGTCGGTCCTGATAATCATATTTGCCTCCTAAACCCAAGATCCCGGGTTCGATCCCGGGCAGGACCGATGGATTTTTGGGCGTAAAAATGCTAGTTATGGCTCCTTCGGAAGAGAAGTAAAGCTGTAGGTCCCGTGTCGTACATTTACGGCACGATAAAGAACCTCAACCCTGAAAGAATAGGTCTCTGAGCAAAATTTGTCGGCCGTTTCACGCCCTGAATTGAATGGGACTCTGATGAGAGCGTCCGTAAATAAACCAAATACCTACTCACAGATATATTGAAAAATGTCATTAGTAGTTTGCAGTATGCTACGACATTGAATAATTTAATCAAAAATGCAATATAAACATAGTATTACGGTTTTAATACTAATTATTTTAAAAAAATTATTACCTGCGTATGATTTCATCCAAGGGTAGAATCCATCAGGAAGTTCCTCTGCAGAAACAGTACGAGTGTCCCTGTATTGTAATGAAGTCTGCAAGCAATTCTGGATCAGATTTCTGTTCTCGAAACTGCCATTAGAAATTCCTGAAGGGAACTCATTCTTTGGTGTGAGAGACCTAATAACGTTTCCTTGACCACACTCTCTTGCATTATCTGTAGACTCTGGTGATAACGAGCAAGCCGCTATGCTGATGTCTCCTTCAAAGTGATAGGCAGTTGTACACTTTTCTTTAACAGAGACGTTTTGAAGTCGGTCTTCATAGACTGCGTTCTGGGGAGGTGAAGATGTTGGACTTTTCCGGGATCTGTTTAGGATCATTTCCAGCATTGGCGATGAAACCGACGAACCCTCAGTGACTGAATCTTGTTTGATGTTGCTTGATGGCGTATATTTCAGTGGCTCTTTCTGTGTTCTTTGTTCTGGAGATGGCACCATATCCATTACATTTTTACTGCGCTCGACAGAACTACTTAAACTTTCTAAGTTTAAGTAATTCTGATAATCCATATATTTGCAGTCTTGGGAAGTTACTGGATTTCTTCTGTGATCAACAGTTTGTGGACTAGTTGTTCTAGGTACTTCGTTATGAACTGAATTTTGCTTTAATGCTGCTGCATCAGATGGCTGCATAGAAGTTGTCATTGAAGGATATGTCGGAGCACTGGCATCATGAGAAATAGCAACAATGTTGTGCTGTTGTGAAGAAGGATGGTGCTCGAATTCTTGATGTTGATGGGTAAAGGCAAAGTGTTGTCCAATACCTCCCACAGAATGTGAGTAATGGTAATTATGATAAAACGGGTGGTAGGGTTGATTGTTCCAATAGCCAATTCCACATCCGTTGCTGGATGTCTTAGTGCCCGCACTTGTGCCATTGGCGAGATAGGTAGTCCCAGAGGTAGACATTGCAATTTCAACGCACTATTTACCTTAACACTTTTTACACATATTAGTCACTATAATCACTGAAACGAAACTCTTTCACCACGGTGACACTAGGCTTCACATTTCCGAACCTGCTTGCAGGCTGACTTGTCGAAAAATGATTTGTGTGGAAGAAAACTGGGTGAGCCTTGCAGAGTAGTGTCAGTGGGTGAGTGAGTGAGAATGTATGACAACAGTAGGCCTGTCTGTCTTCAGTCACTTCCCCTCTGCAATTGAGGGCGGCAGAATGGTCGCCAACTTGGACCTTTTCCCCGAAAGTTTGGGTTTTTCTTGTGTTTAGGGTATTGAGGGTGTAAAGGTTCCAGTAACCAAAGCATTCCCCCTCCCTTGCAATATGCACACCTCCCTCTTTGCTCAGACACGCTTTCACTCTATTCCAACTCACCCCCCGATCCACATCAGAGTAGCATTGCCTGCCTTGCATTATATCAGCTGCCCTTGCCCTTCTGTACACTCAAGGACAGCTCCCTGCTCATGTGTGCTGCCTTAACTGTGCTCAAGGCTGTTGCGCTAAATCAAATAACATTTCCATCATTTATAGAATGCCCTATGGGAACACACCTGAGGTAGAAAATAAAATAAATAAGGAATTCATAAAGAGTCAATTTATACAAAAGAACTGGCATTTTAAAAATTGTCAGTAGATTAGGCTGATGGAGTGTTGGCATAAGAACAACAAATCATAACTGAAATGCAGGAAAAAGGAGAGGTCGATTAAATGAAATCTTCTTTTTTGTATTTTCTTCCAAAATCCAACTCAGAACTTGAAGATAACTACAGTAACGCACATGAGGAAATGAGAACAGTATTGCAAGATCAAGCGACACGGTTGGCTGACGTTGCTAAGACACCAGTCTGAAGTTCGAATCCCGCCAGAACCATTCTCCCTGAAAAAATATTCCTGCTTTTTCTCAGTTCTCAATAATAAATGAGGGAGAGGAACTTTGAATTTAGACGTGGAACGTTTCCTATCTCCAAAACTTTTCCTTTTCTAATTTTTCATTTCATCTCATGTGTCATCAGTGTCCACTACCTGTGATGCCTCAGCAGTAAAAATGGGCCTTAAACAGTATTCAGGAAAAAAAAAAAACTACTTTTATGTCCATTGATTACTATTTAAGAACAGTAACTTAATAAATAAAATGTTCAAATGGGGAAATAAAGCATCTTTAACAAAAATATAATCGTTTAAATGACTGCACTTTCAACCACCAATGAAATGACATCACAATATAGGTTCGGGATTTGAATAGTATCACATTATGATAGCACAATGTCCTGCAGCTATTCATTATTCATCTATAGAACTAAGAAAATTACAGAAATAATTAAATTTTATAAAATAGCGAAGACTTATTACAATATCAACTTTTATCATATAGTTAGGTATGATGAGTATAGTAAAAACAATTGCGAGAGTGCTAGGAATTTAGAATTCCATCTTGCTTAATTTTGGCGCCGAAAAATAGAGGACTAAAGCAGCTAGTTCATATAGTAGCTTTCCTACTCTGAAGATAAAACTTCAGGAAACTTGGAAAGGAATCCGTTTAAAAACTTTTCACATTAAGATTTATTTATATCATTTTCTTTCTTTTATTTCAATAGCAACGTTATTTTCTTGTAATTTGTTTGGCAAAGGAGTTATTTGCTATCATTTGTCCTATAATTCAGACTGGAACAAAATACACAGCAATTTTATGCATGTTCTTTAAAAGTAGAGGTATAAGAATTTATAGAATGTGAATCTAAAAGTAAAATTTAATTTAAATTTAATATCATATTGTGTCTTATTGTTTCTTTATTCTCTTCGGATATAGAGAACATTTCGATGAAAAACTCACATAAGCATAATACAGAAGCCTTTTAAATTTTTGAACAATTGAATGAAAGTATATTTTATAGTTGCAAGCTGTATTTCTTTTAATTATTTAATTTTTGGTCACCCCCTTCACATATTTTAATTTTGTGAATTTACAACGTTAATGAACTAATTTTCTTTTAAATATTAGGTGTAACGTCTCCTAGGGAAAGGATTTATTTGTTAAACACAAGTTTATCATTTGTATGATCATTTATTTTTATTTTCATTTGTATTTCGTTTTTTAAAGATGTGAATATAAACTGAAACTTTTCTTTAATCTATCGTCTGTACTAAAACAACATAATCCGCGTGTCCCTGTTTTCAATCCTGTGTGAAACTACTCAGGTATTCAATATTGCCAGGGTAATAACAATTGATGTGAAGGCTTAATATGTGGGTGCCACTTTGGAAGCACCATGGTTGTACTGGTCCAATTCTCCCCCTCTACTTCCTATAGCTCCAGAAACATGATAAAAGCTCACAGTGTTAAGTCCACCCCCTCTCATTTCATACAATTCCTCCCCATTCTGAGAGGGTGGGTCCCAACTTGGGATAAAATACATTCACGTAGCCTAATGAGATTCAGGGTACCCCTCCATCGATATGGACCAATCACATCGGTGACAGATTCGGAAGAGGGCGGCAGGGAAAGAAAGGAAATCCATTGTCACATCGTCAACAGAAGCAACGGATCGGAAATTGTGTATATATATCGAAACCTCTCCCCCACCTCCTTTCGCAGTGCTAGGATTATTCTTTCATTCCAGCTATCGAACGTGTGCATGCATCTATTTTTGTGACTACCCTCTGTTGCATATGAAAGAAACCTTATCATTAACTAAAGCCGCATATTATATCAGAAAACCTTCCCTCGAATTCTTGTGACTATTGTATGCGATTTTTGGGCCTTTTAATGATGATATTGAGAGACTATTGTACCATTGGTGAAACTAAACTTTGACTAAATCCAATCTACTTTCAAATACCATTTATTATAAGAAGAAAGAATATATAGCAGATTAGAATAAGCTTGCCATGTATTTATTAAAAGGAAATATAAATAATACGAAAAATGGCTTCAAAAGTTCTGAGCTACAGGACAAAATATTAAAAAATACCCAGAATAACAAGTCAAGAAAAGCATATATTTATTTTACACAGAACCTAGAGATATCCGCAATAGAAAGCAAGTCAAACTAAAGAAAAATATCAATTATGAAATAGTGAAACGAAAAGGTAATAAAGAAAACTATGTAACATTTAAACAAATAAAGCTATAATTGCTTACTTTTTGTCATATTGGATAATAAAATAAATAACACTAGAGTCGTTCTATTACAAATATTAAAACTAAAATCAATGTATAAAACGTTTTGACAATTATGATTTAAGGCGCATTAAACTACTACAAAAATTATAACATCCATGAATACTTGCGATACTTAGGTATTATGAAAGTTAGGATGTATTACGTCAGAGGGGCAGGTGGATCCAGGGGGCATACGCTATTACATACATTACCTAGAAATATATTTCAGTTTGCACGCTCCGCGCAGTGCACATTTTTTGTTTTTGTCAGTCTAGAAAGTAAATACTCGATCTTTGCGCTTCAAAGCCTGTTTTGCTTACAACGCACTCACAATTGCATTGTTTGACCATTTTTTGCATTTTTGTCCCATGAATAGTAAGTACCAAACAAAATCTTTCTGTAAACTTATTGGTGGAAGACTTTTGAAAAGATAACCTACGTTAGGATATCACCGGCATAGCCTAATTGTTCAAGAGAGAAAGTCGAGACCAGGAATGACCTGGTTTAGACTGGGAGGTGGCAAGACTCAAAAAATAACGGATAGTTTTGGTGACCGAATCTGCCCATTTTGTGAAGAGGAGGAGGAATGGGTATATATTCGCGTAGAATGTACCCTTTGGGAACACCTGAGAAAACGCTGCTCGCAGAAAACTTTTTATGGCAATAGAGGTCGATTGGCATGCTGGGACCTGTTTGCGAGCCACTCTAATTGGTTGAATATGAACATTTTCCTAGTCAAAGTGCGCGAAGCTAGAAACAATTTATTTTCTGGTTAGAAAACGCAATAACTGGTATAGTTATAAATTTTTTTTTTGAGTAGTGTTTAACGCCCGTTTTTACTACTGAGGCACCACAGGCGGTGGACACTGATGATACATGAAATGAAATGATAAATTGGGAAAGGATATTTTTTTTTAGGAAGGGAGCGTTCCAGGCCTAAGTTTAGGTACCTCCCCGGCATTTGCCAGTTATGAAGACAGGAAAACCTGGAAAAAAACCCAGTCAGGGAGGACGGTCCTGGCGGGATTCGAACCGCAGACCTCCCGCTCACGAGTCCGTGCCTTAACGACCTCGGCCACCCGTGGCGGTATAGTTATAAATAATATCAACATGTTTCCATTCATATATCTGTAAATAACTTTCTTCATATTTTAAAAATATTTATTTAATATTAGTATTGTCTTATTTATATGATTATTTGTTCCCTACTTCAGATTGCGTACCATATTTAAGCATGTACAGTCTAAGAGTCATGCGCATAAAATATATTTGTAATATGTATATAGAATTTTATAACAATATAACTACTACTACTACTACTACTACTACTACTACTACTACTACTACTACTACTACTACTACTACTACTACTACTACTACTACTACTACTACTACTACTACTACTACTACTACTACTCGGTAATGAGCAAAAGGAAAGGAAAGACCAAGTTCAAACTTCAATTCCCCCCCTCCCCATTTGGTTTATTTACGGACGCTCTTTAACATCTCAGGTCATCTGCATCCCATTCAATTCAGAGCGTGAAACGGCCGACAAATTTTGCTCAGAGACCTCTTTTTTCAGGCTTGAGGTTCTTTTTCGTGCTGTAAATGAACGACATGGGACCCACGTCTTTACTTCCCTTCTGAAAGAAGCCATACTTAGGAATTTTGCGCCCGAAAAAATCCATCAACGCTGACCGGGTTTGAACCTGCGATCTTGGATTTAGAAGGCAAGTATGGCTACCACTTACACCACCAGGACTGACTCCAAACTCCAATGCCCACCATCATCGCTGTATCGCTTCCACTACCACTGCTACCTACCTTACCAGCCTGCTGTGGGTAATATCAGACTTCCAGCATTCTGTTGACCATGAACAATAACCAACGTTTGGCATTATTAATGAAGTGCGCAACATTGCCCCTAGCTTCCCTTGCACTCACCCCGAAGCAAAGTTTTCAGCGCGCGACAGTTGCACCACGTTTCATCTATAGCATACATCTCCCTGCTTTTTGCCTGGCCATCATCAATCTCTCGTTTTCTTGCAGATGTCAATGCGCCTTCATTTGCGTTTTCCCAACCTCCTCCGCTTTTCAATGGCGGCCAGTCAGAGAGATGCTAAGTGCGATACCAACGGGCCCGGTCCATTGGTAACTATGCGACCATTACCACCTCTGGTCAACGTCGCTTTCGCACGCGGTCGCCTGGAAATCCATTCTTGCCGTGAATAAATCGCAATTCAACCTTCTGCTCGAAACGCCCCTTGTTCCCTCCACTCAGTTTTTTTTTCAATTCTAACTGTGGCGTGCAAACATTCTCCAATTTTAGAGCACTTTATCTTATTCTGGATTTATCTTAGCTGACACAAAATTTAGATACGAATAAAATTGACTTAGATGAACTTAAACATGGCATTAAAAGACATTCAGTGAAGCAGTTTTCAAAATTATCTCGTTGTACATTGACCAGCTTTAGGTGATTCTGTCTCCATGCTTCAAAAACTTTTTTTATAATCATTACTAAGTAATTTAAATCTTTTTAATAAATAAATACAATAAACGGAGTGGTATTTGAAGAAACGTGGTCAATCCTCTTATGAAATCTGCTCAATAAAAAGAAATCAAGTTCTTTTTAGAGCGTTATTTAGGGCGTTATGCATATTCAGTAGTATATCATCAGTATATGTCAGCGCGATTTCCCTATTAGGCCAAATTGCAGTTAGTTAGGACAATGTAGGGTATCTTAGACACCAGCTGGCCTTTGAAGCAATTTAATTCTTCTTCCTGAATATCTAGAATACTATTTATAGAACTTTAAAACTTAAAATATGAATTTTTAAACGTTTCATAATTTTCACGACTATTAAAAGGCAAATCGTGACTGTTCCTCTTTCTTGAGCAAAAATATCGAACTTATACTAATTGCTGCTATTCAACTAATCCTGTCATGCACTCGGAAAGTTTATGTTTATTTATTCTAATTTTGTAATTATTTATATTTAATATATGTATATACCTATATATCCTTTTTCTGCTTTTCTAGTTATTGTTATTTTAGTTACATAGTCCTTCGTGTTACCTTATTTTTCATTTATTTCATTAATTTCAGTTTATTTCATTTCATCTATTGTATATATGTGTGTGTGTGTGCGTGCGCGTGCGTGCTAAAATAAAAAGTTAATATTCAACGATCGACCAAGTACGATATTCTATTCTCAGTACTTCGGCTCTTTTAAATAATTTTCTCAAAGGGTATTATTACGATATTAAAGGAAATGTTTATATATTCATGCAATTAATAATTTTTCACAATCTTAAATTATTCAGTTTGTTGTAAAACATTATTTCAGTAACAATCTTTGCTCCAGCACAGCTCTTGATTACTCTTACAATTTCCAATAATTATGCCAAAACGTTTCCCCGTTGGAACTTCCTACCTACCAACCTACCGCTGCCCGAACTCAAGAGGGAAAACAAGGTGAAGTGACGAAGTGGCTCGAACAGCAGCCAGGGTGATAACCCTTCTGGTACGCATTGAGAGGGCAAGTAGCATCAATTAAGTAACACTTCAAATGATGTCAGTACGCTCACTTAACCATCGCTAGAAAGCGAATAAAGAAATATTGATAGATGGAATGTTCTAGAGTGCAACAGGCATATTTTATTCTAACTTTTTTCAGAGTTAGTTGTTTATCAGATTTTAAGAGATTAATAATATTTTGAGTAATTGAAATAGTGTAATTGTTACATTAAAACATAAATTAGGTATATTATTCTTTTTATTTAAATAAGAAAGTATATAAATATTGAATTAATTGGATATTCCATGCACGGGAAGAAATCACTCGAACAGTTGGAGAAAGCTAGACACCATTTAAACACAGAGGATGTAGAAAGCTGCGAGTATAAACAGCACTTTTGAATGGCAAAAAAGACGATGATGTAAAATTCGGAAAAAAAAAAAAAATTACGGTTTGGGGACAGATGTTGGTGCACGCCACTGATTGCTCGCAGTTCCCCACTTGTATATTTTTATTGTCTGCGTGCTCTATCCTTTCGTATGTTCGTCCCCTTCCTTACCATTCTTTGCTTAAGCGCAATCCTCTAACACACCCGCAAACGACCAATTTTCAAGCAATTTTTTTTCCTCCAATTTTGGGAAAATCGTCATAAGTCATTCTTTTTGTTAGTTGGTTTTTCTATTTTTTTACGCTTTTCTGTCTCCCCCCCCCCCCCGAGGGTGACGTCTAGTTTTAGCAAGATAAAAACATACTTCTCAAACTGCACGTGATCTTGCTTTGATCCATCGCTTTGAATTCATTGCATTTAGGGAAGGGCTGGGATAGAAAATAACATGCGTTTTAAATCTCTTGTACATGGAGGTTAGCAACGTGGGTTGAGCAACACAATCACATAAAACATCATAAATCACTCTATACTTGCTTATGTTATGTAATGTTATGTAATATATATATATATATATATATATATAAAATTAATAACTTGTACTTTTTCATGCACGTTTTATTACAAACTACACTCCAATCAGAATGGACTTCATTTTGCAGCATTTTTAAGTAGCTTGAAATACGCTTAGAAGTGGAGTAAATCATGATTTGGAACATAGATAATTGCAGATTTAATTCTCGTGTTGAGGCCAATTTACTCACCGCTTACTTGACATTCTCGCATGACTAATGACATCACTGAGAAATGCAGTTAATAATAAGAAATATGGATTTGTTTGAGAACAATGCATGTAGTTTGACCCCACAAACATTTACCGAGAGTATGATCCTCACATAAAACAAAGGTTCACCATGAAACCTTACACAGAAATTATCATTCAATAAGTAAAGCTGGCGTTTTCCCCTATACAACATTGCCATCCGTTGCTCATTCATGGACATCTGATAAACGACTTAAATTAAAGCGTTCAGGTTATAAAAAGCGTCTAAAGTATTTTAATTATAATTTTATTTATCGACAATTTAAACGAATGTATGAAATTAGCATGAAATTTTAAATTTACGTGGATTTATGAAACTATAAAGTATAAAATAAAATGCTTTGCAATCTTACCTATACAACTCTCATAAATTAAGCACGGCATTAATTTTTGTACATGAATACAAAGTAAAACTAACAATATTTTCTAGTTCATCAGAATTCTTTACAGTTCCGAATAATTTAAGAATTTTTAAAATATTTTTTTCTCTAGCCTTCCTTATCTTTCTTGAATTCTGAGTATTAATAAGAGTTAATATATCCCATCATGGCAATATTAAAATTAGGAAATGTATTATCCACTATTTTGGAAAGCATTAAAAATAGTTAGCTGATTTTTGCATGGGTGTATTTATGAGCACCTTTTCATGTGATTTATGAAAAGAAAGTTGCACTTTTTTTAAATATGATGCACCTTTTTCTCAAGAAAATTGATTTTATTTTATTAACTGTGTATTCTATTTTTAATAATTTTCAATAAATTAGTTCTTACTTTGTTAAATATACTCGATAAAAATTTCAAGTTTTTAAGCTTACTAGTTTCTCATATAATGAGCATTTTATGGAAAAGTGCACTTTTTCAGAAATTGCAATGAAACATAAAAATTAAAAGAAAGTCCATGTTTTAACCTCAAAACCCATAAGGCTAATATTTTTCATCCCTTTTCTCTTGATTGTGATGTCATTTTATATTTTTATTTATTTATTTATTTATCGAACAATTAGAAAAAAGTAATATCACCAGAGAAAACACATATAAAATTATTGATGTGTAACCGAGAGAACGATGCAGATAAACGTAAATAAAATGTTGTAATATATAATTTTAAACCATAATTGAATCGTTAAATTATCGTACTAAAGTATGAAAAACTGCATTTTGCTGTAAACGAAAACGTTTTCTCTCATTTCAAGAATTCCAACTCAGAAACTTCTGAACGATCGTGGTTTAAGACTTTTGGCGTAGGAGATGGTAGGTATATTCACAAGCTCAAAAAGCTGCTTAAGCCCTTCTTCACTTATGAAGCAAAAGGGAAAATCCAGAAAAGTTCAATCAAGAAAAGCGTCGACACACATTATCATACTCGAGTAAGGTCAGTTGAACAAACTTAACACTAACTTGTCATCCTGCCCTAATTACGAAACCTTAAAACAACTTTGAAAAATATGTTCTACAGGCGACATTTTACTGGAATATGTTGAATTTTATTTAAAAGATTTACATGTATTGCAACGGAATTGTAGTACGAATTGAAATGAATTTTTTGTAAAATATTCATATTTCTCTTTGTTACAATTACTTACATATTTAAATAAAACCAAAAGAGAGAGTTAAAAGGGCATTTTAAGCTCACTTCACTTTATGTTACGTTTATTTGCTTTCTACGTTCTTTAATCAATGACTTCTATAAGATGGAAATGGGTTTTAACTCTATAAGTATTTACTTGGTAGTTTTAGCTTGATCAAACATGTCGGTCCTTGGTACAGTGGTAACTATACTTGCCTTATAAGTTCAAGATCGCGGGTTCGATACCGGCCAGGATTGATAGATTTTTTCGGTCGTAAAAATCCTAAGTATAGCTTACTTCGGAAGGGAAATAAAGCCGTGGGGTCCCGTGTCGTACATTTACGGCACGATAAAGAGCCTCAAGTTTGAAAGAAGAGGTTTCTGACCAAAATTTATTAGCCTTTTCACGCCTTGAATTGAATGGGACGCTGACGCTCTGAGATGTTAAAGAGCGCCCTTAAATAAACCAAATCATCAACTTGTTCAAACATCTTAATTGAAATGGATAATTGGAAGGTACTAAATTTGCTTAAATTGGCACTTAACGATCAGCATGCTTTCATTTTGAATCTTTACCAAGAAGTGTTCATAATATTTTCTCTCCTAATTCTTTCCAAAAATTTAAAATGGCCTCTCCTAATTCTTTCCAAAAATTTAAAATGGGTTCAAACATCTTAATTGAAATGGGTAATTGTAAGGTACTAAATTTGCTTAAATTGGCATTTAACGATCAGCATGCTTTCATTTTGAATCTTTACCAAGAAGTGTTCATAATATTTTCTCTCCTAATTCTTTCCAAAAATTTAAAATGGCCTCTCCTAATTCTTTCCAAAAATTTAAAATGGGTGCAAACATCTTAATTGAAATGGATAATTGTAAGGTACTAAATTTGCTTAAATTGGCATTTAACGATCAGCATGCTTTCATTTTCAATCTTTACGCAGAAGTGTTCATAATATTTTCTCTCCTAATTCTTTCCAAAAAATTTAAAATGGCGAAGAAACGATGACACAAAGATATTTTGGTTACTTGCCTCAAACACTATGAAGTATTGGTGTTTAAAGTTTCCTTGAGAGATAAGAGAGAGTTAAATTTTCGTTCTGTTTCTGATAAATTACGCTAAGTTTTCAGTTATATTTTATAGAGAGAGAGGAAACACTGATAGATTGGTAAAGTAATCCATAAAAACTACATAGCACATTCTTGGATAATTATAGTTTAATAAAAGATAAAGTGATACAATACTTTCTGCATATGTACTTAACCCAGTATTGCAACAGTTCTACTAAACATGACGTAGTCACATTAGATAAGTGTGAGAACCAATGATGTCGTTTAACATTTGTCACGTTTCCTTTATTGCCAAGACAATGTGTTGTAATTACTTTATGGAGTCCTTTATTCCTCACTGGAGTCGTTGCTCTTTTATGTCTAAGCAAAGTACAGCCATATGTTGCATTCTCATGATATTCCCAAAATAAATGGAACTGCTACAACATGTGTGCTCCAGAACAAAAGGCACTTCCTTGCCCAAAGCAACGATTTATGGCAATATATCTTATTTCGTATTGTACTAGAAATTTCTTGTAGGTACTGACGTGTCCGTACTTATTGAATTGGAATTTTTTTCATCATCAGTTGTTATCTTCACTTCAGTTTTCTTCTGCTCTTCGACCTGTAAGGAAAAAAATTAAGAATACGAATATCTAATTGTCCATATTCATTGTTAATTGCTGCAGGAGCTTATTTACTGCAATGGTAAATTAGGCCAGGTTAGAATCGAAAATAACTCCACATTGTGTTGAACGTCTTTACCCGTTACTTATTGCAGAACACCCTCTTTAAAAGGTAAGGGACTACTGGGTTGTATTATTGACACCTACCGAGGGTCTACAGTGGTGATATCTTTTCCTTATTTTTTAAACCACGTTTGTGGGACCTGATGCATTAACTATGAGCTAATTACAGAAAAGCAGAAATTTTCTCTGTAAATAGATATAACTAGCGTGTCGCAGCGTGCATTGTGCCATATTTATTTAACACATTCTAATGCATTTTGAAATGTATCTACTTCCTACATTTTAACTTTAAATCAAGCAATTAAAAAGACATTATATAATCTGATTGAATTAAAAGTACAAAGATTAAAAGCATGGCGTTTGATAACATAAGATAACAAAAATAATGCATTGATTTTAAGTTCTTCCTGCCGAATTAGACAATGTACAATTTTAAAGTCTGTGTAAGAAATGATATGAGCATCAAACAAATCAGGCACTTTTATTTATAAGTAACTAGAATATTCTTGCCACAAAAGGTTTAATGAAACAGAATTATTAACAGCTTTGGGTCACTCTTTTATTCCTTCCGGTTGGGTTTTTGGAAGAAACGAGAAGAAAATAAAAGCGCGAGAATCAATTGTAAGTCCAGGGGACTACAAAAACATTTTTGAAAATGTTTGTTTAGCAAATACACTTATATAGTTGGATAAAAGCGTTCATCTACTTTTAAAAGACACGCGTATGGCACTTCAAACTTCAGTCTTAGAAAAGAAATATATTTAAGGAAGAAAAATCGTAAGTTTTTCTTCGTGGAGAGCAAAATTATTGAAGTGGCCTAATTCAGTTAGAAGATTAACCAAGAAAGGAAAAACATTACCATCCTTTAATAAAATTTAGTGCAACTGGTATCACAGTAAAATAGGAGAAATATAAAATATTCTGAAAAAGTGGTGAAAAAGTTACTATGGGCAAGAATGGAAGGATAACGAGAAACTTCAGTATTAAAGGGCATTATAGATGAAGAAAGAAATAAAGAAAACATTTCAGATAGGCTCATTTGTGAACCAAAAGAAGAAGAAAAAGAGAATTACTTGAAAATTTAATTTTCTCTTGGTTGGTCCTATATCATATAATCATATTTTTTTAACATTAATAAATGTTTTGTAGATGTTTTATGTGATTAAGGACTTAATTTAAATATTATACAAATTGCGTTGCAATATCTGGCAAAAATGTATTTCAAAATATGATTTTCATTAACTTTACTTTAAACTTTCGAATTTTACAATTTAATTATTAAACATAAGGGAATCATGTTGCTTAATTCAATTATGACTTTAACATTAAAGCTCTAAATCGTTGTCACCGAAAAATCGTAAAGTATGCAAAAGTGGATAATCGAAAAACTTGTATTTTTTTAAAAAATTTTCTCACTAATTAAAAAGATGTAGATGTCGACTTTTGGAAATGGGCACCTCAAACAGTCAATTAGCTACAAAAAGAAAGAACGAACAAAAAATTCTAGTGAAATAGGGGGAAAAAAAAGTCCATAAAAGTGTGAATATATAGCAAAAGAAAATAGAAAATCATATTAGAAAAGGAATATTTTTTGCAAGATAAATGCGAAACAGCAACATGGAATGAAGAACAAATCTTAAAGTTTTAAACAAGTTTTAAATCTTCATAGTTCATTGAGAATAACATTTCGGTCATATATATTTCATCTTATAGTTTTGTTCTAGTTATTGAAGTTTTGTACGCGAGTTTTCACGTGTTCTTAACTCGTGTGTTCGCTTTATTTTTAGTATTCGCCGTCATGATTATGTCTGTAAATACTCCCAACAACTTTTTTGACTTTGCTTAATGAACATATGATTACTCCATTCTCTCTGTCTGCTGTATCAAATAATATATAATTACACACCAAGCACCTGTCTCTCACAACATAATTTCATTTTTATCATATAATCAAATATCTCTGTATTCAGTTTCTTTCTAAGTAACCACTGCTCGATCTTGAAAATCATTGTCACGAGATATAAGAGGTGTCCGAAACTTATTTCTTTAAATATATGATGTTTAAGCAAAGGTAGACGCCTGAATTTGTAATTGTGTTCGTATTTTGTTTTCACATCCATGCTTGAAATGCTAAAGAAAGTTTAATTCTGCAGTGCTTCTGTCATTTCACGTAACATATATTTGGTTTGCTCTTACTGTATATATTTAGATTATTTCATATGATATACATATTATATTTATCTGCATTTCCCAACAATTCACTTTGTATTGTCTTTATCGCCTTTCTTATTATTTTTAATTATTTTTATATGTTTATTATTTTCACCTGGTTCAGTGTAATAGAAGGGTTTATGGCAAAATAAAACATTATTAATAAATGAATATAACTTATATAACCATACTTATAAACCGATAGCCTTTCAGTGAGCAGATTATCTCAAGTTCAAGTTCCACATTAGCATTAATTAATTTTAATGTAATTATTTGTCCTTTGTTGGTGTGGTCCTGTGTAATGGGGTTTCGCTACTGTTTCTGTATCCAATATGGTTCATACATATGATTGGTACAAAACTCGTAACAGGCTCCAAGTTTAACCGCTGGGGTGATGGCAAGGAGAAATTAGTTAATGGAATGTTAATTATGTATGAAGACATTAAATTGTAAAACGCCGGAATGCGCTAAGGAAGTCAAGATATAAAATTGTAGCTTTGTTTATCCAAGTTTGTAAAGAATTCTAATTTTTCTACTACATTTTAATAGCATACCGCTTCTAACAAATGCTTCCCTTATACCACTCCCTGGAAGAGCTTTTGATAAGAATAGAGCTGAATGTGACTACCAAATTCAGGGACTTCTAGAGGCAGTGCAAGAGAAATACACGATTCGCCGACCTCCCGCAATATCGATAATGTGGTTGGTTTTTGTTAGAGGCGAGGTCGGGGCTGTTTTATGACGTGTGAATCACTCACTCACTGCTGCATAACGGAGGATGTGATGCTATCAAGCACATTGTAATAAAGACCGCTTGTTGATCGTGCGTGTGGAATGAGGTGCAGAGCCATGAACACCTATGTTGCATTAAATGAATGACCTAGCGAGACCCGCTGCTCTATCTCCTAACTCCTGCTATTCAACAGTTAAGATAATGTATTTCATTGTGAAACATTCATACACCTACTTTATATGCAACAGCCACTAAAATGAACCTGAAAAACGTATTGATTTGTTGTAATCGCAGCATATTTTCTAGTAAACTTTAACTTAGTTCGCATTTTATTCATTACACTTCTTCTCCGTGAACAAATAGATTTACGTTTGTTATTTTTTCATGTAATTCAGCCAACGAAGTACATCTTTGAGGAGCTGAGCCATTTATTGATAAACCATGAACACAATGGGTACGATAAGATTCCAAGTTTAAATTCAACAAAGCCCCAAGTTACTAGTCTCTATTTGCTCCAGGAAATGTTCAAGTGGCATGTCCTTTTGATCCAAAATACTGTCAGCAATGCTCCTCCTCTTGGGTTGTGGTACTTAGCGACCTACTAGCCAACTCTTTAAATTCAAGCAGGCTTACAGCAAGAAGATTCAAAAAAGGAAACAAAGAACGGATACATTTTTTTATTTACGGACGCTCTTTAACATCTCAGATGACCAGCGTCCCATTCAATTCAGGGCGTGAAACGGCCGACAAATTTTGCTCAGAAACCTCTTCTTTCAAACTTGAGGTTCTTTTTCGTGCCGTAAATGTATGACACGGGACCCTCGGCTTTACTTCCCTTCCGAAGGAAGCCATACTTAAGATTTTTACGCCCGAAAAAATCCATCGATCCTGGCCGGATTTGAACCCATGATCTTGGTTTTAGAAAACAAGTACGGTTACCACTACACCACCAGGATAGGCAAAAGAACGGTCACAGGAAACATTATTTTTTATAAGTGCGCAAATGTATAATGGAATAACCTACCTGCAGCATTTTCCCATTAAAATCATTCAAGTTAAATTGAGTATATTTTATTGCTTTTTTCTTTAGTGTTTCTGCTCATATTATTTTCTCCCTTTCTTTTACCGCACTGTCTGCTATAACTCTTGTTTCAAATTAACACTAAGTGGAAGCAAAGTAAATATACAGAGGGTGCCAAAAAACGTATATACACTTTCACAGTAGATATTTATTTAATATATTTCAAAGTTGGACCGAAAAACAACAGTAATGTGTAGTATGATGTTCTGTAAACAGATGTGACTCTCATACATTATGATAGCGTTGCTAGGTGACAGGTAAATCAACAATGAACAAATGAAGCCAAGATTATCGTATGATGTTGCTACAACAAAATGGAGATAAGATTATCGGAAAGAAAATTTGAAGTGGTATTGGAAAACCGAGAATGTTGTTGAAGTTCAAAGGCAATGGAGACGTGTGTACAGAATAGAACCGCCAACGCGAGTAGCAATTGCACGCATTCCAGTCAAATTTGAGACTCGTGGCACCGTATGCGATGTTCACAAGGGCAGATCTGGGAGACCCCGCACAGCAACAAGCCCCGCGTCTTCGGTTGTAGTTTTGGAACGTGCTGCAATCGCTGAGGACACGTTCGCAGTAGTTCAACGCACTCCAGAAGTGTATCGACGCCGATGGTGGGCATTTTGAGCAACTGTTGTAACTGCAAAAGTCTAACATGATTAGTGCTCATCATTTTCTGATTGTGTGAATTCAGTTTTGTTATGTTAACACAGTTTTTGGCACCCTGTGTATATTCTAAGTAAACGAATTAAAAAAAAATATATATCATTATTTTTCATACAAATTCTAACAGTATTTAGCTTCCGGAAATTTCGGTAGGTTTCATTCTTTTAATTTTATGCAAGCTGATAACATATTACCTTTTTCTTTTTGTTGATATATGACAGAACACATCTATTGTTTTAACTACTAGTAATTTCAACAGTTGTAGTCAAATTATTTGCTTCATAGATTGCAGTATTGATAAGGTTTTTTTACAATATCAAGATAAAAAGACTACTTACCCCGCTTTGTACAAGTTTGTTGATTTTAATGTGAATTAAATTATAGATCAGTTGGAATTGAGTACATAGCTTCCACAGGAGCAATCAAGACTGTCGTCAATACTCTTGTGGTATGCAATTTATAGGATGTAAGTCATTCTTTTCTTCCTCCACGTCATCATGCACGAGTTTCCTCTCTAAACCGAATAATTTTGTATCACTTTCTTTCTTTGTTTCTAATTTATTCTTTTTTCTTTATTAGTGACATTTATTTATTTTATGCCCTCATTGTAATGAACTAATTACTTTAAAGACCATTCTTCTGAAATCTGAAATATCTCAAATGATCCCGAATGTGTTGTTTTTCTCTGAAATATCTCAGCAAAGTTGCATGTGTAAACGAGTTTAACATGAAACATCATAGAATGTGCCTTAATATCATTCATATACTTATTGATGATACACGGGTTTTAATTGTTAAGGACATTTTCAGGAATATTTCAGTATTAACATGAATAAATGTGGATTTAAGATTTATAATAATCGTACCCTTTGCTGTTTAAAATATTATTGATCCATAATGTTTAAGATATTCTTCCACTCTCCCAAGTTGTTTTTATATAAATTTTTATTTCGTTGAACTTAATGCTTCTAGATAGTTATGAATTAGTGTTCTCAAAAGCTCTTTGTATCTTCTTACTCATTTAGTTGTTTATATTAAATGCAAAATACAAAACCTAGCTATGAAGTATTTTTATAGCAGAAATGTTGTATTTATGGCAAATAGCTGGAAAGTCGAGAATATACATTAAATTACGAACTATTCATCAACACACAAGTTTTAATTGCAGAACTTTGTTACTGCAATTGAGAGCTAATTTTATATAGTTTTTTTTTCATTATATAAATTATATCCAGCTTTGAATATTTTAAGTGCTTCTTTATGAACCAATGTAAACACTATAGAAAGAGCAGTTGCACATTTCTAACAAAAATATACTTGCAATGTATAATCTATTGAAATTTAATTTTAAGAGGATGGGTGATGAATACAGCGGGGAACTGCAAGCTTATTGGTCTATTGTACTAATCCTATCTTATATTTCACTCTTAAGAAGTTCTGATTGTTTTAACGGCTTCAATATCTTCAAAATAGAAAAGCAAAGATAATTCTGAGATTTGAGAAAGGGGAATCCCAGTATTTAAGCCTCAGCTTAACTCAGCCTTTACAATTACAAAGAAAATAGGGGACTGATTCCTCCTTCATTTGGCATTTTCTACACTGAGAATCGGATATAGCTCTCAATGCATGGAGATGCCTATTTAAATAAGTGACCAATAAGAATTTCAATCATTGCTTTAAGTTGGTTCTTATTGAGATTATAAGTTCCCTAGTTCTTTTCTTACAGATGTCTTTTATAAAAATATTTTCCAGTTTAGGAAAATATTTCTGAATAGCATAAACTAGAATAGCCTATTGAACGTTTATCTGAGAAATAACAGGCTCAGGTCCCATGAATAAACCCTCAGCACTAATTTTAGCCAGTAGTCAACTTCTAAATTACCCACCTGCCCTGGCACCCACACTAGGTGGGCTTTTTATGTTCAACCAGTATCATGCAGTTCCAAACCAATTTTACAATGCATAATAAACTGAAGTAATGAAAAGAAATTACAATTATCATCCTTATAAAGATGCCAGACTTCTTGTTACTACTCGATAAGAGAAACATGATAACATAGTTCCCTCTTATAAAATCACCACCACAAATTAATTCCCTTGTTGATTGCTGAAAACCTATGGCCATGAAACACATAAGGAAGGAGACTATGTTTTCATAGTAGGCCAATTAAGGCATGCAAATATTGTGTTAATGTATGGGAAACTTGGATCTTATTATTGGCTCTACAGTTCTACTTGGGGTCGATTAACAGTCATCTGAAATTTTCTAAGAACAGCTAAGCGTCTGAGAATTAAATGCACTGTCAGTAAGTATTAAGACCGTAATAAAAATAAGAGGGAAAATACATAGCAGAGAAATTAAACTACGAAGAAACTTGAGAGAAACAATACTGGAGGAGATAATAGCTTTGTTGACCAAATACTGTTCTTTAATATCTCAATTATATATTTGAATTGTTTAGAGGCGGAACCTCGGAATTTATGGAGCAGTTATGAGTAATTTATTACTTGTTTCTAATAAAAAATGATGCTAAATTCCTTCTTTATCCTATTACTCCGCGAGGCAAATTACAAAGAAGATGTAAGGGCATAGTGTATGAATACTCTTTCGCTTTTCTGGTTATCCTATGTAAGATAATGAAAAAGATGCACTGATATGCATCTCATGCATGCAAATATCTTAAGCACGCACTTTGTATATTATGACATTTGTAAAAGTTGGATATTTATAGTAAATTATTTTTCCGTGCACATAATATATTATTAATACATCTGTCAGTCACTATAACCTCTTTCTTGATCTTGATCACTGACCTTGAAGTTTTGCGAAACTCATTCAATGGGTCATCCAAATATTCCTGCATACAACGGAAGAGAAAGTCTGCTTTGAATCTGACCAAAGGTGAGAATTTTTTGTCAAGAAACCGTAAGTGACCACGGGCAAGCGGCCCTGTCATAAAAGTGAAAGCCAGCATACCTGTGAAGTATTCTGCAAAATATTTTGGTCCCATGGAGGATTCTATTCAGGTTTCTCCTCGTCGGCTATGTTTTCTTCTGCTGAGAAGAAAATTAGTTACGGTTACAATGAAAGGGTTACACCAAACTTATGTTTCCACACCCTTAGAGAAATCTCATTTTGGAAGTGTTGCTAATACATAACCAATACTTCACTTACATTGAGACAGAATTCAGCTATGGCAATGAAAATTCAAGCAAAGTGACACATAATCATCTTTTGTGATTAATTCCATTTTTATTTAATTCAAGCTCTTATTTAAATAATGTATTCCCGATGAAAATATTTTTTGTTGATTAATGTTATAAATATTCATAAAGTCTAAAGTTTTTTGTTTGCTATCAGTATGCATATCCTTTGTGGAGAAATTTTATATTTTTCCACAATTTCAAACTTGTCCCAATTACCTTGGACACATTATTACAAAAACTACAAATCCCAGCGAAGTTACTGTTGTGACTGCTTCATGATTCTAGTGGCCAGTAGTTGCATGAGACATAGAGAATATAATACTTTCTCGAATTTTTAGGAAATGTTCATAAATGAAATTATTTTTTGCATTTACATATTTTCGAGAGGCACGAATTTTCGCTTTCCTTTAGGAATGTCATTTGTGTCACTAGTTGGTATACTCTATTTTCATTTGGACTGAAAACAAATGGTTAAAAGTAGTTTTGTATTTGCAAGATCACAGTCCGAATGCAATCTTTCACCTGTGTTAATATATATATATATATATATATATATATATATATCAATAATGAGTCTATGATAAACGTGTCCTTTAGTACATAAAAATGTTCAGCGCCTTTTATACGCCTTGTGATAAGTTAAACACCGACAATGGGCAACAAATACTACCACATACTAACTTTATTTGTTATAGACCTCTCTGTGAAGAATGCAAGATCATTAAAATGTTTGGCAGCCGCAAATAAAACATTTGCATACTAGAGGAATGCCATTGCATTGGCCATGTTAGGCATTACGTGTTCTTCCTTACTCCTATTGAAGTCAGCTGTAATTTTAGGATTGACGAAGAATACGTGACTCATGCTGCATGAGACGTGAATGCATGCATACTGCTACTTCTCTTAGTAGACATAAATGCGAATCATTAAATCTTAACTAAGTTTCTTCAGCAATTTACAGAAAAATAAACATTGTAATGTTGATTGCAACAGGGTTCTGCACATACAGCTCAAGAATCATTAAATAAAATCAGTAAGGGGTTCCGTAATAAGGTAATTAATGTTGGTCTGTGGCCCTCGTGATATCGCAATTTAATTACTTATGATTTTTATTTATGGGTATTTTGAAAGACAAAATGCTTCGCAAAATTTCTATACATTAGTGGAACTCCAGGCTGATAATGAAGCAGAATTTCAATTGATGAACTTAGATAAGTAAGTGCCAGATATTCTCGCTATATAGATTTTGTGTATAAGAGGAAGTAGGGCACTTTCAACAAATGCGCGTTTCTGTCATTTACCGGAGACAAATTTCGTGTTACGTTCCATTTATAGCCGGGCCATACAAGCGTATATACGTAGTTCGCTTGCATCGCAGTGACCTCGTTATTATTCCTGAACACTCACTAGCGGTAGAATGACCCGCTCAAGGTTACGTTTATCAGCTGTTATTCTGGGTCAGTTGTTGCCTTCTATTCGAGCTGTAAAGACAAGAGCTTGTTCATCGTGCATCTAAAAGTGAAAGTTTATTCAAGACACTTTTTTGTGTGTGAACTACATTAGATTGTTCGTATTAGTTCACTGAAATGCCTAAAAATTCACGCTTAACTAAAGAATTTTTATATGCGATACGTACTTAAAAATCGAATCAAGTAGACAGGTGTACAGACAATTTCAGGAGAAATTTCCTGATTTTCTGTTCAAGGTAGAGAAATTGTTAGATATCTGGTTAATAAGTTTAGGACAACGGGATCACTAAACGCTAAACCTAAGAAGTGAAAAGGAAACGTTCTAACGGAGGAAAAACTTGACGAAATTGGTGCATCATTCGAACTCTTTCCAAAAAGTCTCTAAGACGTGTTGCACAGCAAGCGGGTGTTTCAAAAACCTCTGATCATAGAGCTGCTAATTCTTTTAAAATTGAAACCCTATAGAGAGACTATAGTTCATGACGACGTAAAACGAGTAAATTTCTGTAACTAGATTTTATAAAATATCCTTAACGGTAATGTTGACCCGCATTTAATAAATTTCTCATTGAGGCATGGTTTTATTTGAATAGGATCTATGGACGAACTTAAGTGCAATATATGAACAGAAATTATGAACATTGTGCAAGAAGAATTTATGCGTATGAATGGAAATTTCATCCTAAGATGCCAGGAATATAGATGGACACCACTTTCAACACCGCTTACAAGGTTAGTTGTCATTATACTGTATGTTACTGTTACTCGTAAGTAACGCGGGAGTTTTAGAACGGAAACACCCATAGTGCTCGGAGCACGCGGTTCGGAAATATAAAGAACATTCTATATTTATAAATTGTGTTATATAACAGTAATAAGCGTTGTTTTGTTTTACAGGACTTCCTTGTTCTTTATAATAATCATATTTTTTTGTTTTGTTTTAAAAGAAGCCTTAATTATCCCTAGCATGACAAAAATACGAGTGAGAATAGTATAAGAGCTCCTCTTTATTAAATTTTGTTTACCCCTTTACATATATGTCTATCGTAATATTAAGACTTAAACTTTAACGTAACGCAAAAGCTGCAGCGTGTTCATAATATGTGCATACATTACATCTGCGATGTGCGTCTGTTTCATCATATAACACCCTCCCTCGATATGCTGTTTTGGTTCCGCCTGAAAGACCGAAGAAATATTCATTGTCTCACGCTACTTTTCAAAATCATCCATATATCTTGTACATATGAATCTTCTCCTTTTCGAAATCTGTCTTCCTCTCATAATCTTAACAAACGTTCTGAATCCCAGCAGGTATTATTATTACATTGCACCGAACATCACTTTATTCATCATCATACATATGTCGTCATATCGCCGAGGTCGTTAAGGCGCGAACTCGTGAGCGGGAGGTCTGGTGTTCGATTCCCGCCAGGACCATCCTCCAGGTTTTCCCCAGTCCTCATAAATGGCAAAAACCGGGGAGGTACCCAAAACTTAGGCCTGGAACGCTACTTTCCTTAAAAATATCCTTTCCCAATATAAAATTTCATCTCATGTATCATCAGTGTTCATCGCTTGTGGTGCCTCAGTAGTAAAAACGGGCGTAAAACACTACCCAAAAAAAAAAAAAAAAACTGGCCCTCTCTGGGATTCATTGCCAACTTTAGCAAAATTTCATAAGAAACTGTTTAATATTATTAGAAATAATCTATTACCCTAGATTCACATTCCTTTTGTTACAATATATGTATTTATTTGTTTTACCCTACTGTAGAGTTATTCATTCTATTATTTTTATTACTATTATAAATGTTCCTATCTCCTTTATAGTATTGTTAGGGTTTTTAATTTTATGTTTTGCTTGTATCTTTATTTCCACTTTCAGTATTTACGTAGGTTGATATATGTATAAATTGCCATGCTAGTGCTTGTTATATATTATTGTTCTTTTATTTTCTTACTTTTTTCGTTAATGTTTTTCATTTTTTCATTATCAATATATATATATATATATATATATGTATCAGCATACCTTTATTTATATACATAATGTTTTACATTGATTTATGTGTACGAGTATTGTCAACTTTACTGGCAATATTTCGCTATAACTTCATGTACTTATTATTAGATTGGTAGAGCGGAAGAGAAGGCCTAATGGCCTTAGGTCTACTAGAATAAATAAATAAGAGTAAGCACTTTCAATAGGCAGAAATTGAGATCCAGACTTGCAATACGCATAATACGCATAATTAGGATATAACGAGTTCAACCAGGCCTGGAAGCTTTTGATTTATTTTTTCAGGCCTTGCCTACACTCACCTTAGTGTGAAAACCACTTCCAATACAGATTAATTCATGTAAGGAGGTTAATGAAAATTCTGCAACAATCCTATATTGGAGCTCCGCTCCTTATCTGACACTTTTCATGTTGAAATACCACTCACTTCGATGGATTTTTTTTTGGGGGGGGGAAGTATGGCTTCCTTCGGAAGGGAAGTAAAGCCATGGGTCCCATGTCGTACATTTACGGCACAATAAAGAACCTCAAGGGTGAAAAAAGAGGCCTCTGACCAAATAGCTGGTAAGTCGAGAATATACAGCATTAAATTACGAGCTATTCAACAACACACAAGTTTTAATTCCAGAACTTTGTTACTGCAATTGAGAGCTAATTTTATATAGTTTTTTTTCATTTTATAAATTATATCCATCTTTGAATATTTTAAGTGCTTCTTTATGAACCAATGTAAACACTATAGAAAGAGCAGTTGCACATTTCTAACAAAAATATACTTGTCAGGTTTGAACCAGCGATCTTGGGTTTAGAAGGCAAGTATGGTTACCACTACACCACCAGGACCGACTGGGTGCTCTATATGAAAACAATAGGGATTACGCTTTCTTTCCTGCTGCTGTTTAAGTTTAATTTCTTATGTACTCATGGGTTTACGAATTATTTGACTTGTTCCTATAACTTTTCTTTTAAATTGTTTCAATATCTTACCAATCATTAAATTTCTCGCTGGCTTCCCTGTAATAACTTTATCTGCAGTTGCTTTTTGGGTTGGATTTGGACAAGGAGGAGGATATTTTGGTATTTCAGTCTTGCTCAAGAACTAGTGGTTTGTGCCTAGTCAGCCGTAACTTTAGAATAGCCTCACCGCCCCTGTATTCTTCATATTTTCCTATTCCTTTCTGTGTCTCCCCTTTCTCAAATCTCAGAATTATCTTTGCTTTTCTATTTTGAAGATATTGAAGCTATTAAAACAATCAGCACTTCTTAAGAGTGAAATATAAGATAGGATTAGTACAATAGACCAATAAGCTTGCAGTTCCTGGGTGGATTCATCACCCATCCTCTTAAAATTAAATTTCAATAGATTATACATTGCTCCCAGTGGGAAGGAAGAAAGGAAAATGTGAAGAATACAGGGGCGGTAAGGCTGACTTAAACAGCAGCAGGAAAGAAAGCGTAATCCCTATTGTTTTCGTATAGAGCACCCAGTCAGTCCTGGTGGTGTAGTGGTAACCGTGCTTTCCTTCTAAACTCAAGATCGCTGGTTCAAACCCGACAAGGATCGATGGATTTTTTTGGGCGTAAAATCCTAAGTATGGCTTCCTTCGGAAGGGAAGTAAAGCCGTGGGTCCCGTGTCGTACATTTACCGCACGATAAAGAACCTCAAGCCTGAAAGAGGCCTCTGACCAAAATTTGTCGGTCGTTTCACGCCCTGAATAGAATGGGACGCTGATGACCTGAGATGTTAAAGAGCGTCCGTAAATAAAATAAATCAACAACCTCTACGCCCGCGTAGGCCTCTTCCAAAGAATTCGAGTACCTCCGAAGGACCGCTTCCATAGCAGAGAGCAGTCCAAAGTACTAGCCACTATCATACCGCACCAGTTCACCTCGCCGTGGCACTTTTGACTTTGTAAGGGAACCAACGAAAGTAAATTATATGAAATGAGAAAGAGAAAATTCACCTAAGCGACCAAGGGAAGCCAGGAAAAAAAACCCAAAGTCAAAGCGAGTGGCTCTAAGAGACTTGGACTTTGAACCTCCCGAATGCAAGTCCTTAGCGTTATCGCCTTAGGTACACTTTCTTAATAATGTATATGGGGATATAATGACAAACATTTTTCTATTCTATTCGTTCCCCCCTTGTTTTAACCGTGTTGTCCTCTCGTGCATTAGACTTTCCAAATGTGTTCAACCTCGCACTCTCCAACGCCTCTATTTCGTTGTCGCGCAGGTTGATAGCCTAAAAGCAGTTATGAGAACGTTTTCTCTTGTATTCTCTTATATGCCCCAATCAATCTTCTCAATATCTACTTAATGTTGGTGTTACACTTTCTACGTTTAGTTCTGCTCTTATTTCAACATTTAGAACCTTGTCATCCAGTCTACATCCTTTCATTGATCTTAAAAAATTCATTTTAACAATATAATTAATTATATTTTAATGTATCTAAAATTCCCTGCTGTGAAGAAAATTTAATAGTCCCATCACGATATACAATTCATTTGTGTTTCTTTTCTTGTTTAGTAAGTTCCTTGAACCATATATATATATGTTTAAATTAAACGGTATATATTTTTATTTTCATAAGTTACTTTTAAATTATTATGACATTTCTTACAAACGTTATTAATTAATATAAGGCACGCTGTAATTAATTTTATTTTTTTCTATTCACCAGAAATCATCGCCACATCATCACATATAAAATTAAATTTATTAATATTCTCGTCTAAGTTTAAGAAATCAATCTACTTGCTCGATTTTCATAATAAACCAGGCAGATATATATTAAAATAATGATGGGTATATTGACATAACTTTAACACTTTTATTAGTTTTTATTTTTATTCAATTTCACATTACAGTCATTAGCAGCTTAAAAAAATATAAATATATGTTTTATGGTGGTATTCAGCTTCATAAAACATTGTTTGATCAAATACCTCGTGAAATCCTTTAAAGCTTTCAATCTAATAAACATTACCATTGGATGCTTAAAATTGGAGACCTGTTTGAAATTGCACAAAGAACATCTATTAAAATATTAATACGGAAAAGTACATTAGAATGTAATATATTGCTCAGGAAAGATCGTGCACATTGACCATGCTCCAAATAATGGATGACTTCCAAAATAGGTTTCATTAGGATGATGTAGCGGCATCGATCAATCAATTGGTAGACACGCTACCTTAGTCTGTCCCATATCCAAATCTTTAAATTTATGTGAAATTTCCCCCCGATTCGCCTCTGACGATGAAAGATATGGAGGGAGTAGTTAAAGGAGACTAAATTTAGCGTGAAATTGAGACATTAGCCGTGACAATGCGATACAGCCAGTATAAAAGAGCGAGACAGTAGGACGCGAATAGTTTGTGTGGGTAATTCTGCGGCAACTTGTGCGTGGCGAAGTTAAACAGCCTGGCACTTGGGTGGGAGTCCAGACAGCCACTTGGAGATCAACATATGGCCATCATGGGTCAGCTGCACCACTGCCTTTCTTCTTTATTGCCTAGGGGGCGTCATTCTAGTCACTCCCCTGTGCTCTAAACTCGCTAGATGGTTCTTGGTTCAGTGCTTGATGAAGCATATGCCATGGCTCGAAATTGAGCAAACTAGTTTTTGCTCCGATCCTCTCAGGTTTGATTTTCTAAAGCTTTGTAAATACCTCTTAAATCCCATGCTAGCTGCTGCAATATTTTTAGAGCGATAAAATGATGATGGACAGGGCAACATAAAGCACTAAAAGGCAATTACTTTATTATTATTATTATTATTATTATTATTATTATTATTATTATTATTATTATTATTATTATTATTATTATTATGGATAATAAATGCAACTGTTAAAAACTAACACGTCAAATTCCCAACAAAACATTATTTATAATATTACCTCAATTTATGAATTCGATAAATTATTTTGACAGTTTGTGTAATTCTATAGCGATTAGAAACTAGTTTAAAAAACAACCACAATGTTGGCACAAAAATTAATTATAATACTTTTATTTATTTAATTTAGTTACTCATATTTATTTATCATATGCATTTTATTCATATTGCTTAAGAACTTCGAGTTCACAGATATCAAAGGAATGATTTTTGTGATAACTGAAAATCCTTTGAGCTCCCAGAAAGTCTGGAATAAAAAGCTCTGTTATCAAATTATGTTCCGAGCAGCTGTGGACCCGTTTTTAAGCCAATACCCTTACCAAGTATGTCATGTTGGTTTATGATGCTAATTTTAATTAAATAAATACTAAAAATGGAGAATAAAAACTAAAACAGAGGGATTTTGAATAATTAATAGAAATTTGGCCCTAATTTCAAATATAATTGAGTTAAATCTTGTACTATTTCATGGTTTTGTCGCCTGCTTCACGGCAACTGGTGTGTCTCGGCTGTCAAAGCGGTATTCCCAATAAAGCGGATGTAATATTCGCGCAACTGATTACTACAGCCGTAATGAGAACAAACACATTCCTTATTATAGCATATGTTGGAAAATATTGACCTGCTACATCCAAACATTTCTGGCAAATCGCATGTTGTCAGTATGCCATTCCTGTATCTTTTTGCATTTGTGATATTATTAAAAAGCAGACTTTATTACTCTGTATGCATTTACTGCGTACCGTACACGATTTTTTCGCGTTGCATAAAATCGGGTGTTTCTGAATCCCAGCACTTGTTATTTTGCGTCAGAACATGATCACGTAAATGGAATCATAAAGCATATTAAAAGTAGATCAATTACTCAATCATTAACTTTTGGGATCGATCTTGGTGGTGTAGTGGTAACCATATTTGCCTTCTAAACCAAAAATCGCGGTTCGATCCCGTCCCGGACCGATACATTTTTTCGGGCGTAAAACTCTTAAGTATGGCTTCCTTCAGAAGGGAAGCAAAGCCGTGGGTCACGTGTCGTACATTTACGGCACGTAAAAGAACCTCAAGCCTGAAAGTAGAGGCCTCTGTCGGCCGTTTCACGTCCTGAATTGAATGATAGGCTGATGACCTGAGACGTTAAAGAGCGCCCGTAAATAAACCAAATAAATAAATAAAAAATACGTTTGTTAACATCTAATTACAGAATTTTATTCCAATATCAGGATCAGCTGTATGCAATTCGTGCACAACAATGATCTTGTATACTTTCAAGTTGAAATTGACTCAAATTGGAAAGATGAACTCGAGCAAGTGAAGACAATTTTCTAAAAAATGCCAAAATATATCCTGTCATAAGTTTCATTGTAATGGTGACTTTGAATCAGTTGCACATATATTATATTTGCTTGCTGGAAATTACCGCTTTGATTATCGATTCTCTTGCTGTTGTGAGACGGACGACTAAACCATAAAAGATTCAGTATTTAATGTTCACAAAATGATGTAAATTTTTAATGTCACTTACAAAAGCTATCATTAAACAATTTTAAGAAGTATCTTCATTAACAATCAGAAAAACTTAAAAATTATAAAAAAACTAGACAATATTTGTTGGAAGTTAATCCATACTTTAATAAAATAATGTAAGCGACAGTTTTAATTGAATAGAAATATGGAAATAGAGTTGAATACGCTTGAAATGCAGAAAATAGAGTTTACAGTCTGAAAGAAACAACGAGACTATTTTTGAATTATGTAAAAACTCCAAGAATTCTGTGCTATTTTAAGGAAATTACATAGTGATTTAACTTATAAAATATATCAACGCGAATTAAAACGGCATATACATACGGTATTTGAAAGTGTTTTAAATCTCATTTAATACTTAGGTAATGCTGTATTTAATAGCTGCTCTGATCTAGAATGAAGAACTGCACTGCACAAACGAGGAAGGCTTAGGAAGATATAAAATCCAAATGACAGGAGCAAATAATAACAAAAAGCCATCTAAAATAAAAGTATTCCTATAATTATCTTATTTCATTATTTTTGGAATAGCACTAAACGATTAGATTTATTTTAATATCGTAACATTTGGTTTTGTTATCTACGCGATATTAAAATAAGAACAATTAACCGCGAGAGAATTAGTACGACATTTAATGTGCCTTATGGATCGTTTGGGGTCTATAGGTTGTCCAGAATAATTTGTATAGGTCAGAGTCCCTTAGCGTCACTCCTGCCTGATGATATGACAGTGACAAATTGTCACGACAATGGGATTGTATACCCTCCAGCATGCTTGGTAATAATTTCCTTATTATTTGAAAATAAGGAAATATATACCAGTAAATGTCCATCTTCAATTCAAAGGATTCTGTAGTTACTTTTGTATGTTAATGATCTATCTTTCAATTGCAGTATTTTTAATTTCTTTTATATTTTGTGCACATTTCTGTTTTATGGTCATCATTATTCCGTGGAACATGCATCTAGAAAGATTACAATGCCATTAACGACACAATAGTGCACGTAATATCTTGAAATCTTTTGACATCTGACAGGCGTTTAAGTTTAGCGTCCCTCCCTGAAACATGCCTGGACGAAGTAGTTTATCTGTTTCCTTTATATGTGTGAATAACAAGAAAATAGCATGCAACAGGTTAAAATTCGCAAAGAAACAAAGTGCAAGACATTGGCTATCGTCACAGTGATTCTGTCAGTGGAAATGTCATCGTTTGTCAAGAAGTGAGTGCTGCATATTTGATGTCAAGCACAGTGAAACAAAAACCATCACGGGTGGCCGAGGTCGTTAAGCGCGGACTCGTGAGCGGAAGATCTGAGGTTCGAATTCTGGCAGGACCGTCCTCCCTGACTGAGGTTTTATGTACGTTTTCCTCAGTCCTCATAAATGGCAAATGCCAGGGAGGTACCTTAAAACTTAGGCCTGGAACGCTCCCTTCCTTAAAAAATTCTTTCCCAATATCTCATTTCATCTCATGTATCATCAGTGTCCACCGCCTGTGATGCTTCTGTAACAAAAACGGGCTTTAAACACTATTCAAAAAAATATGAAACAACAGACAGCAGTGTGGATAAATCATATTTAAAAGGAAATAGATACTCTCTCATTGAATTTTGTTATTGTGTTCAACAATTATATTTGATTAATATATCTTGAAAACTTCAACAGTTTACTTGAAACTACTATTAGGTTGTCAGAAAATTAATAGCTGCTTCACATATTATTAATGTTAAACGGTAATATATGAATACATGCTCGCATGTCTCTTTATTTGATATTTTATCTTAAAGCTTACACTTGGATTACTCTATTAGTGTTACCATTGTTGAAAATTAGATTATGCTTAATTATACCAAGCACATTGTTATGTAATTATATTTGGAAGAAGGGATTTGCATATAGTTTTCTTGCACGGGTTTAACTTGAACCTACTGTCGCGCAAAACAGCTTGAAAAATTTTGAACTGACCCTTGAAGATGAGAAAAGTGAAGTATGTCATATAATGGTCAACTCATAGAAATCGTTTGAAACAAATGAATGCCAAACTACTTGAGTACTTGCTAACCCTTAAACTGTCTATGTATAAATTAATCCCACATAATTTAACGGATTTCAAAGCATTATAATTAGAAATATGTTCTTCACCATAGAAAATATCACTCAGGAGCTGCATAAACTAAGCGAAGTCCTCAGCAAGTAGAATAAATTAAAAAAAAAAAGTAAAATCCAAATTATGGCCTTATTTATTAAAGAAATAAATTGCACATTCTTCTTCTCATTTGGCGCTATAGCCCGCGGTGAGCCTTGGCCCGCCGCGGCGACCGCTGCTTCCTCTACCTCCGTCTTACGACTTCATTGATAAAGAGAAGTATTGCAAGGGGACATGGGATCAGTATGCCGGCATCCCATCGATCCTCAGTGGCTTTCATGATCAAAGAACTCCAACCCTTAATCAGGTAGCTTCCCAGTTGCCCTCACGAGGCTGGGTGAATTCCGTTCCAGACCTCCCTAACTTAGAAAAATTCCTGAAATGTACCCGGATCAAACCTGGGTCCCCCAGCCAGCAGTCAGCAACGCTAATCACTAGACCAAGGAGGTGGTGAAGTTACGGTATTGATGTATGATAATTAGCACGATAAACTCTAAAGCTAACTAATAAAGGAAAAGCTGAACTTATAATGCATTTCTTAACTAGGTTATTTTTTCGTTCAAAATCACTTAAAAATTAATGTATAGAGAAACAACATTTATCGTCAGGGGTACCTCAGTAGTAAAAAGGGGGTTTAAGACAATTAAAAAACAAAATTTTTTAGAATTATTATTATTATTATTATTATTATTATTATTATTATTATTATTATTATTATTATTATTATTATTATAATTATTATTATTATTATTGTTGTTGTTGTTTTTGAGATTAAACCACAAAAGTAATGGTATACTATTAATTAAATGAAATATATGTTCACTGACAGATAAAGCTATACGGCGTAAGCATTTTTAAACATTTTTAAATGTAGCTATGTTTATGCACTGTGCCTTTGATATCTTTACATCACTAAAATAGAGAGAAGTTACAGAATGTTTCGACTTACCTTTGTGTATTTAAGAACAAGAACTTCATGTCAATAACATAAAACATCAGAAACAATCATAATGTTCTAAGCAAATATACACAATCAACAATATGCAATCGAACGTTTAATCTACTTTCAGTGGCTTTGAAATTGAATTTAAATGTTATTGTAGTAAAAACATTTAACACAAACATTTTCTGACGGTTATTACAGAGCGCTCCTACACACAAATATCGTATAATTCTCAATCTCATATTAGATTAATATTTCATATTTGGTATCTTCAAGATGATGCTTTTATTGAAAATAATACATATGCATCTTTCTAATTATATTTTATATGGTGAGTTAATTTGTCCTTTTATTTTGAAACAATTTCGAAAAAATTAAATACTAGAGCGCTTGTTAAATTTCGATTTTCAGATATACGCCACTCCTAATAGTTCGGTTTTTCTAATTTTTAAAAGAAATTTTTCTTATTTTATTGTATGGAATATACGGAGGTTTTTTTATGAAAAAAAAGTATTCCTGCTACTAGAGCTATTTTTACATTTTTGGTTTTAGGTAAACCCCCACTGCTAATAGTCCGATTTCTCTGATTTTCAGAAAATATTTTTCTTATTTTTTTTTTAAATACAAACCGAGTTGCGTTGATTTTTTTTTTTTTTTTTGCCGCTAGAGATATTTTTTAAAATTCGGGGTTCGAATAAACCCCCACTCCTAATAATATGATTTCATTGATTTTCAGTATTTTTCTTATTTTATTTCCATGACATATACACTTCTTCCTTAAAAACTATTTTTAAATTTCGCTTTTAACTCCCACTCTTTAAATTTCGGTTTTCAGGTACACCCTACTCCTTAATGGTCTCATTTCCTTATTTTCAGAAACTGCTTTTCAAATTGTATTAAAATAGTATATACCTACCGACTTTCTTTGCTAAAAAGAGAATAGTGGTGCCGCTAGAACAATTTTTAAATGTTGTGTTTCAGGTAAAATCTCGCTCCTAATATTCTGATTTTGCTTATTTTCTGAATCTTTTTTATTAAACTATATGTCTTAGTTTCGCTAAGAAAAAAAAAAATATAATTGCGAACACTAGAGCGATTTTTAAATTTTCGCTTTAGGTTAACACCCAGCTTCAGTGGCTAATTCGTCGGTCCTGGTGGTGTAGTGGTTACCATACTTGCCTCCTACACCCAAGAACGCGGGTTCGAACCCGGCCAGGACCGATGGATTTCGGGCTTAAAAATCCTAAGTATGGCTTCCTTCGGAAGGGAAGTAAAGCCGTGGGACCCGTGTCGTACATTTACGGCACGAAAAAGAACCTCAAGCCTGAAAGAGAGACCTCTGAGCAAAATTTGTTGGCCGTTTCACGTCCTGAGTTGAATGGGGCGCTGATGACCTGAGATGTTAAAGAGCGTCCATAAATAAATAAATCAAAAAACAAAATCAGTGGTTAACGAACTCGACCAATCGTTTGTTGAATGATCGTTATATGCCGAGTTTCGTTGAGAAAAAACAAATATTGCAGCCCCTAGGGCGTTAACACACACACACACACACACACACACACATATATATATATATATATATATATATATATATAATCTCTTTAGATTAACTCGCCCTCGCCCTCCTAATGATCCAATTTTGCTGATTTTTTAACTCGTCGATGAATTGTTTGTTAATTAATGGTTATATGCCGAGTTTCATTGAGAAAAAAATTGCGGCGGGAGAGCGTTAAAAGACACACGCAAATATATTAAAAGATATAGTACATAGCTTTAGGTTGACCCACCTCCTAATAGTCCAATTTCCTAGTTTTTGTACCCAAGAATCGCTTGTTAACTGATGGTCATGTGCCGATATTCGCTGAGAAAAAGTAACAATTGCGAGCGCTAGAGCGTTATTAATTTTTTTCGTTGTCAATTTCGGTGCCTAATAGGTAAGATCGATGGAGATTTGAACACATTTTTCAAACATTTTTTATGGGTACAACCGCAATTCTCTCGTAATTCGCTAAATTACATCAAAAGAAGGCTATGGCAAAGCTTATAATGGTTTGTGGCTGGTTTATTATGCTATAGTCTTCTGCATCGTGACGAAATAATTACTTCTAGAAGTATTATTTAAAAATTGACCTAATAAATCAAAAGCCGCAAGAAAAACAGCCAATATTGGTAAATTGAAAAGGGTGGGTTCTTCTTCATGATAACGCCCGGACATATCTCGCAAAGAACACCCCATATCTGAACGAACTGAAACTTTATCTTACTCAGCATATTCACGCAACCTTTCTCTAACTTATTTTAACTACTAACTGGCAAGTTTAACAAAGTAAATTCTGTTAAACCGTTAATGTTAAATCATAAAACCGCCATTCATTTCCAAACTACCTCATGTATTTTTCATACATAAAAATGATAGTTATTAAAGGCAATAAGGTTGCGATTTCTGCCAACAGAGAACTCTTATGGAACTTTTAAACCTTGTTAACTTATCAATGTAAAAAGTTCCTATTATAATTTTGAGAATGTGAAGAAAGTACAAAAGCTTTGCAGGGCTAAACAAAGTGACTTCAAAATAGCAGTTGTTATATAATGTATTTTTTCTCATTTATCAATCATATTTCACAAACCATTTTTGTGCATAATATTTGACAGCTCCTTCGTAACATATTGGCTGAAGCACTGAGAAATATGATTGCGTTGAAGTGGTTGAGAAGGCGGTTGAGAATTGGTAGAGAGTTCATAGTTGAATGACGAATGAAATTGTTGCTATTTTTCACTAATTTATACAAATTACTTCATTGGGCAAAGAAAAGCTACTAAAGACTATCATTTCAATTGGGAGAATTTCATTATACTCATGCATAAAATTAAATAAATATTTACATAATTGTATAATAAATTATTAATGTAGGGGGGATAATAAAAGGAAAACACGTGAGAAATGTGCTGATTGTACACTTCTGGGTAAGAATAAAACCCATGAAGAATACCCTAACATTTTTGAATGGTTATAGAAAGTAGGGCGCAAACAGAACTACAGAAATATTGTAATACTTTGAGGCACATTTTTAATTTTGGTGAATAAATAGTGATAGTTTGAGAAAAGAATGATATCAAGAATAAGAATTGTTTCATAACATGAAATCTAAGGACGAACAATAGGGGCTACTATTTTAGATAAGAGATATTTAATAAACATGTCTTGAATAGCAGCCACAATAAAATAAAATGATTCTTTTCAAGTAAATACACACATTAACACGGGTAGTCGAGGTCGTTAAGGTACGGATTCATGAGCGGAAGGTCTGGGGTCGCTTCCTTCCTTAAAAAAAAGAAAGAAAGAAAAAGAAAGAAAGAAAGGAAGAAAAAAGAAGATGAGAAAAAACCTTCCCCATTTATCATTTCATTCATCATCAATGCCTACCAACAATGATGCTATAGTAGTAAAAACAGGCATTAAACACTATTAAAATAAATAAATACTTAATTTATCACTTTTAAGATATTAATAGTCCACAGAAATTAAAACCTTAAAGTGTATCTTATTAAAAAATGAAATACGATACACGAACAAAGATAAAATCTTCCAAACATACCAATAGTTTGTTTAAAAAACAAATTTCTCAAACTTTTTCTTAAAAATTAACATGAAAACACTCCTCCCCCATAATATTCAATATTAAAGTCGGAAACTTGCTTTCTCCTTCTTAAAATTAGTTTTTGACAATATTTACTGACAATTCATCTCTCTTACTCCGTTTGCCTGGATTTTTCTGCTGTAAATCCATTTAGCTAATTCATATTTTATCGTTCACTTGAGAAGTGCAGTAGCATTAATTAATTTAGTGTGATTCGCTCATCTGTACTTGCAAGGAAGGCATTGGCGAAAGATTTGACGCATCTTCCCACTCACGCATTACGTCCAAGGCCATCCTCTTCCTTGTTCCCCTGTCGAGGGTGATGTGACGGTTATTACCGGATGTCATTGACCCAGAACTTGTTGCCTGTCCTTCACCTACCCCCAACGCCATAAAATTGTAACAAGGATACAAGGTTAGGATGTAAAAGGACTAACATATATTTGGGACTATGCTTTTTTGTTCCAGTCCATTCTTCTGACGTTTCTCAAGGTTTCTCTGCCCCTAACAAACTTTCTTTTGTGTACAAAGGTACAAACGCAGCTGATTTAACCATTTTCTAGTACTCAAAACATTCTTCTTACGTTCATCTTGGGCATAAAACTGCAGCAAGATGAATATATTATATAATGTCGGAGTCAAATATTGTTTTATAATTAATATTTCCAGCATATGCCATTTATTTATTTAATTATTTTAACGAAATATTAACTTTTAGTCAATAAATCAGTTCTTTAATTCTTTCATTGGCTTTTGCTTCCTTCTTTCTGCATTTCTTTCTTATTTTCTTATTTTATTTAGTTATTGAATGTACAAGTTATCGCTTCTTGAACACTTTTTAAAATAACACGTTTTTTAGTCAACTTCTTGCCGACCACCATAAAGCCCCATTCACAATGAAAATTAAACGTAACGTAAACTTAAACGTAAAAGCTAGATGCTATGTATTGTAATGGAACCATTCATATAAAAATAAACGTACAATTACACGTAAACTTATAAGCTTGTAAAGGTCCAAGGCTTTGCGTCTACGTCTACCTTAAACTTAAGAAATCCAGAACACAGTTGCTCTGTTTGTAGAGCTCTATGGTAGAATTTATCTATACACGGAGAAGGGAAATCAAATGCAACTCTTGCTGCCTGCTGCTTGCTGCTGCAAGTCCCGAGCGATCCACAGATATAGCTAGATAATAAAGCTTTTAAGCGAATAGTACCACTTACAGAATGCGCTATAAATGGATGCTTTTTTTTTTCTGCTGCAATCAAGGGAGATTTACCACCATTACAGTGATTTACACGCCCCCTATCAATTTATACAATACGAAAGACCTAGTGTGTGGTGTGTGTGTGTGTATATATATATGTATATATGTATATATATATATATATGAATTGAATAATTGCGAATTCCAATAAGAGCAGATTTGCCACCGTTGCAATATTTTACCCGCCTAACAATCCCCTATTAGTTTATATTTAAAATTTAGAAGGACAACGCAGTGGTTACATTATGTTTAACAAAATAATAATAATAATAATAATAATAATAATAATAATAATAATAATACAGGCAACATTTACACTGCGGCCAGGCACAGTAGTTCGGCTCTCTCACTCAGACTTACGATAGCTTGCAGCAGGAGTTGCACTTGATTTCCGTGCTCCGTGTAAGGGCAAGTTATGGTAGAGAGAGCTGAAGATCAGCGACTCTGTAGACAGAATGGCGTCAATGGACAAAATATTAATTGTATTATAAGAAAGCTATCCTTGCTCATATTACTCCTAGTAAATTAGTTACTGTACTTTGCATACGCCGTCTACTCAGAAGCAGTCATTTTCAATCAGCTGTTCGTTGATCTTCGCTTGTTTTTATTTTTGATTGACTAATAATGTACTTTTACGTCTTTCATTGTGAGTGCCTACATACTACTAAGCTAATGTGTTACGTCTTATTTTATTATGTTTACGTTTAATTTTCATTGTGACTTAAGAATCGTAACGGCCGGCCTACCAACGAAATTTCCGATGGTAGCGAATCGAAATCTCTCCGCTTACGGTTATATTTAAGCTCTGTTACAAAATTGGTTGGTGTTTTGGTCGCAGTGTCTTTTCAATCGCTCTTATGTGCAAGTGACTTTAATATTAAGTGTGAATTTAAATTATTGTAATGAAATGTCACTCCACAAGTTATCACAGGGCGAACAAATATTGTTTATAACACTTATGTGAAAGCAGAGTCTTAAAGTTGTTCTGCGATCGTCTCTATGTGGCAGTGTTTGTGATTATGGTCCGGAGGTTCTGAGTTTGAATCCCGGTCAGATCAAGCGTCTGATTTTTTTTCCGGAGAATTCCACAAGTTATAAGTTAAGGAAAATTGATATCATTGGAGAAACTTTAGAGCGTTATCCAAGAAAAGCATTTCAAAAAGCTTAACCCTTTAATGCATGTTCTTCCTATAAAATATTTCAGGTATTCTTCAGGAATAACAGTAAGTACACAGAGAGTAGGAAGGCGTGTAGGAAACTCGGAGAAACAGTATCCGCTCCTAAAGGAATGGTGAACAATATAAAAATATATTATTTTCAGCTGACATTATTCAGAAAAGTCATTTATAATTGGCCACCTTCTTGGTCTAATGGCTAGCATTGCTGGCTGTTGGCCGGGAGCCCTGTGCTCGATTCCCTTTAACTACTTAGGAATTTTTCTAGGTTTGGGAGGTGTGGATCGGGGTTTACCCAACCTCGTGAGGACAATTGGGAAGCTGCCTGATGGAGAGGTGACGATCTTCGATCACGATAGAACACCGGCAAGGTTCCGGCATACCCCCTGCAATACTGCTCTCTATCAATGAAGTCGTAAGGCGGAGGTAGAGGAAGCAGAGGTTATGCTCAATGAGAAGAAGAAGTCATTTATAATAAATAGAAAACACGATTATCAAAACTTACAACTTATAATCGTTATGACTATCCTGTTCTATTTTAATTAAAGAGGTGTTGAAACAATTTGAAAAAAGGGGAGTTTACTAATGAAGTATACTTTTCAAATTGTTTGCCTAAACCAACTTAATAGCTTCATCAAGACCATGAACAGTATCTAAAAATGAGAAACAGTGGACCCTTGGGAAACTCCAAGCAGTTAATATTATTTTTTAGCAATTCATGTGAATTTTCTTCTTAATGTACTTTAAAATCATGATATTGATTTTTCTTCTAGATTACAATGTATCAATATCACAATATGTATCACTAGCTGTGCAGTCGGTCCTGGTCTCGTAAACTCAAGTTCCCAAGATTGATGGAATTTTGTGGGGGGGGGGCGTAAAATCCTAAGTACGGAAGTAAGACATTTGGAAGGGAAGTAAAGCCGTGGGTCCCATGTCGTACATTTACGGCACGAAAAAAACCTCAAGGCTAAAAGAATAGGCCTCTGAGCAAAATTTAACGACCGTTTCACACCCTGAATTGAATGGGACGCTGATGACCTGAGTTGTTAAAAAGCGTCCATAAATAAAACAAATCCGTTGTGCAATTACAGCAAGTTCAAACTCACATCTAAATTGAGCATTATTCTTTGACTGTCGGTTGTTGATATTCTTAATACAGTTTTCCTGAAAAACTTATTAAATGCACATATACAGAGGGTGACAAAAATGCATACACACTTCAAGCAAAGAAAACGCTGTGTTAACATAACAAAACTGAATTCATACAAACAGAAAATGATGAGTACTAATCATCTTAGACTTTTACAATTATAACAGTTGCTCAAAATGTCCATCATCGGCGTCGATACACTCCTGAGTACGTTGAACTACTGATTGAGCAACGTTTGCGATTGTCCTCAGCGATTGTAGCACATGCTTTTTCAATTTCATCATGAAGTGTTGCCATTGTAACTGGTTTTCTACGATGTACATCCTTAAGAGTTCCACATATGCAGAAGTCCAAAGGAGTTAGATCCGGAGAACACGGTGGAAATTCAATCGGACCTCTTGCATATCATGTTCAGATGCACTGGGCCAGTTACTGCTCCTTCAAAAAAGAATGGTCCAATTATATCATTACATTATGTGACTATAATGTGTGTGAATCATGTGTGTTTACAGAACATCGCAAGATAATCTTGGCTTCATTTGTTCATTGTTGATTTACCTGTCACGTAGCAACGCTATCATACTGTATGTGAGTCACATCTGTTTACAGAACACCATTATACACATTACTGTTGTTTTTCGATCCAACTTTGAAATATATTAAATAGATATCTACTGTGAAAGTGTGTACACATTTTTGGCACCCTCTATATATTTGTATGTGAATATAAAATTACAAAAGGATCACATATAACACCACAAAAGCAAACAAGGCGTATGAAAACCTACAGCACATCGATGCTGTGTATTAATAAAACATCATAATTTTACATCAAGCATTTAAAATTGTTAGCAACTTTAGCTCATTATTTTTTTTTTCACATAAAAAGTTACACAGACCAATATACAAATTAAATGAAATAGAAGAGAATAATATATTATTGCCAAATAAAAGTAAATCATGGCAATTTAACTATGAAAGGATAATGTAGCAAGTACTACTATTGCAGATCTAAATGGTGAATCTTTATATTTAATATGCACTGTTTAATATAAAAACTAACCAGAAAAGTAAACCAGTTCAACATAAACTTATGAGAAAAAATGTGTGAAATATTAAACGTCAATAAAAGCTGAACTAAATTTCTTGTAGTAATAGCAGCATCAAAATTATTGTAGCAGATTATAAAGGTACCATGATAAATAAAAACATATTCAAGCCGAAGATGATAATGTTATGAGCAATGTCGAAACTACCCAGAAAACTAAAATTATCACAATGTAAGTTTTATTAGCCATTAGAAAGTTAATTCATATACAGAATATAGTTAAAGCACTTACAAACATTAAGAAAATATTACCACTTTACCCTTAACAAAAGCAATCGAGACGCGTCCGATAACGGTAATGTTAATGTAAACGAGATACATAAAGTGCTTGAACTAGTAATGCCTGTTAAATAAAAAGTAATTACTTTTATTTCTGCATAATCATACTTCGTAATGCTTTTCATGTTTATAGAACATTAGAACAGCTTTTGGAAATTTTCCTGAAAATTTAACAAACTTTTAGAAACTAGTTGAAATTTACAAGCAATATTCTTATATTATTTACTATATAACATTCGTTCAATTTATGACTAGAATTTTTCAATATTCCAAAAGTAAATGAGTAAACACCAATACATTATTGTTAAGTCGGCAGAGAGTTTTTCAAAGTAGAAGGATATCTGGTCAAGTCCAGAGTGAAGAAATATCCGACAAGGGAAAAAATATAGTTGTAAGCCTTTTAGGTCCCTCCCAGAAGTTGTTCTGTGTGCTAGCGAGGGAACAATAGAAACCAATAACGACTCTGGTCAGGGCTGCAGCAGAGGATATCTCTATCCAACCACAGCAGCTGCCGATCTTCAGTTTTTCCAGAACACGGCAATTTCTGCAGTCGCCATAGGAAACGGGGTGTTTTGTATTGATGTGCAATTAAATCGTTACAGCTTTCGCTATAGTTTTGGTTCAATTGTGATATAGATAATATAAATTCGTTTAGTTTAGATGAGGTAAATAATTGCTTTCCGGTTGTTGTAAATTATGTGTGAAAATTTCGCCCCTTTGTATGCTAATTTGTGTTTTAACAAAATTCTATAATCGTTTATATTTTATCTACGAAGGAAGGTCCATAAGTTTCTGGCCTAACCATTTTCTAGGTATGATAAAGACAAAACTATATTTCACGTTTTAGTATAGTTACCTTTTATTGCAATACACTTCTCACATCTTTCAATTAACATTTCAATTCCCCCCCCCCCAAATAGTCAGAAGTCTTGTCTGCAAAATGGGCATAAATATCATCCATCACTTCTTCGTCACATTTCCTTCCTCGAAGTTCTTTCTTGCGTTTTGAGAAGAGGAAATAGTACTGGGAGCTAGATCTGGGCTATAGGGTGGATGGTATACCTCCTTGAAGCCATATTTCTTCGCAGCTTCCTTTGCAACAAGAGCTGTATGCACAGGGGCGTTGTCGTGAAGAAGGCGCATACCACCACTCAGCTTTCCTGGCCTTTTCTTTTTGATAGAAGCACGTATTTCTGCAGTAGACCAGCATAGTACTCCCTATTTACTGTGGTGTTCCTCTCCTTGAAGTCAATGAAGAGTATTCCTCCACAGTCCCAAAAGATTGCGGCCATGATCTTCTTGTTTGACTCAGTGACCTTGGCCTTTAAAGGCGGTGCTTCGTCAGTTTACGCCACTGCATTGATTCTCTTTTGGACAAGGGATCATTGTAGAGAACCATAGTTTTATCTGCTGTAACAATGGTTTGCAGAACTTCTCTCTCTTTGCCATGGCAGAAAATGCCTGACAACAGATGACTCGTTGCTACTTTTGGACTGAGGAAAGAAATCCAGGCATCCATCGTGCACTAACCTTATTCATGTTTAAATGATCATGAATAATTCGAAGGACTTTGTTTTAGAATGGCCCAACCTTGCTCTATTTCTGTAACTTTGAGTCGCCGGTCTTCCATAACTTCTCCTTCCACAAGAGCGATGTTTTCAGCAGTGAGCACCTCCAAGGACCGACCTGCACGCTCTTCGTCTTCAATACTTTTTCAACTCATTCGAAAAAGTTTGGCCCATTCTTTTACGGTAGAATATGAGGGGATGCTTCCCCATATACATCGCCCAATTGTTGTTTAATTCATTTGGAGTAAGTCCTTCTTTTGTGAAGAACTTATTAACAGCTCGATGCTCCATTTCGAACATGTCACAATCTTCCACACATAGCCTTCTATCCTTATCGGCGAAGCCCGATACTTATGGACCTACCCTCGTATATTTCTACATTTAAAAATCCTATGCAATGAATAAAGCTGCAATATTGATAGATGTGACGAACCTAGTTATTTGGGTGTCTAGGCAATATAATACCTACTGTCACCTTCTTCGTTCCTGAAGGCGTGTGAATACATACCTTTGCTGTTAATAAACTGAACGAGTTTTATCTGCGTTTCTTACCCGGGTACTGATTAAAAAAAATTGTTTATTGCATCCTAACAAAAGACCTTTTATTTTATTTATCTTTTTTGCATTCTAAACTAATTCAGGAGACAATTTAAGGATCAGTATCCTGCATTTATAACCTATGGCGTATACTCAAAATAGCTGTTCGCCATACACTATTACTCATTGATTTATATATAACATGTAAAATAATTTGCTGACATTTCTAACAGGAATGCAAACAAACAAAGAAGCACAATATTAGGTAAAATATTCTATGATAAAGACAAAATATAATCATTACAAGGAACAAAATTAAAGTTTTTTCATCATAGTACTAAAATAATTGCCTAGCAAATTCTATGCACTTCGTTCTTGAAAGTATTTTGATCCTGTACCCTTCCATGCTTGTTGGATAACTTTTCAAAGATAGTCTAAGCCTTTTAAATTGTCTTCCTGGATGCATCTATGCACCTTTTTCTATAACAATTCTATGAAGTTGTAGTCTGGACTTAGATGAGGCAAACCATATCTTCCAATCACTTTGTTGTTCTTTGAGTGCAATGTACCTCGTGCAGATCCATGTCGATGTTTAGAACTATCTTGCTATGAAATCTTTCTCTACGAGATGCAATCCAGTACACTGAACATTTTCATGATGAAACATTGTTTTTTATCTATTTATCCTTAAATTTTTACAATATCCCCCAATTTATCCCCAGAAAACTATCCTCATGGATTGTTCTCTTGGTATCAAAGCGTCCATATTTGTATTTACGAGTATCTGTGAAAAGTAGTTAGATCAATCAACAGGTGTCCAGTGTTGATGCTGTCTAGCCCTTTGGAGTCTCTTCTGTAAGCTGATAATGGTTTCCTTACTGTCGCATCAGCTTCTCAAAGCCTCATTTTTATTGTTGGAACCGACTCCACACTTTTGTTCATTTATACTTGTCGTACATATATTTTTGTTTGACGTAGTTTTAAATTCAATTTTTTCATTAACTCTAATGAAAGTATGAACAATTTTTCCAGTTTTGCAAAGCTGTTCTGGTCATGGTAAATCTTGGTTGCCAATATTTGTATGGTGGGCAAGGTATCTTTCACTTTCCCAATAGGTAGTCACATTCTTCAGCAATTTGTTGAATAGACAAACCTACCATTCTGAATGTTACAATCGCAACACGTTTTTATGTGATATTTTCAGCCTTGGAGCCATAGCAATAATGTAATCACTTTAAGTATCACCAACAAACTGATTTATACACAGCAGTTAATCTAACAATGCGACCATGTTGCACATTATGTGCTTGATAGTGCTAACAAACACAACACATTAATTATATAGGTTGTTATTAACTTACATTTGCTTATACACATATTTCCAGTTTTTTTTTTTTTTTTTTTTTTTTTTTTTTTTTTTAAGTTTGTTCCTCTAACGCAAAAACATCACTCAATTATACAAGAACAATAAAGTGTAAAGTGTAGAATACCAGTTTAAAATAATATGCTATATAGTTAAACATAATTATCTGCTTTATAATGAATTTCAATTTATTTAAATGCCATTTCATGTAAATGAGTGCTAATATATATCATAAAATTGGAAAATCAGAATATATATACATATATATATATATATATATATATATATATATATAAAACTAGAATAGCAGAAAAGGATAAAACACTAAGAAAAAGCCACAGGTTAGTAATCGCTATATTTCGAACTGCTTGAGTATTTTTATGGCAAAAAGACAAGTGCCATAACATTACCTTGGGTAGATGTCATAGTAAAAGAAATATTAAATAACAAAAGTTTAATAATAACACTAACGTGTGTTAGAAAACACAGAGAAAAAGTAAGAAATAAAATAAAAAAATAATAGAGATAAATAGTAAAGAAGTCAAAAGCAAATTTAAATTAATAATCCAAATTAAAAGCAAACAATATAAACTAAAAATAATAAAACACTATTAATAATATAACTAAGATAACAATAACTATAACAGCCAAAAAGGATAAAACACTAAGAAAAAGTCACAGCACGATCAGTAATCGTTATATTTCGAACTCTTCTTTGACAAGAAGACAAATATATAGCCAGTCTAAATTAATATATATTAATTCACACTGGCTTTAAGTGAGGTTTACCAAATGTAAAGGCAAACCCCTTGAGTTGCATAAATTGTAAGTTTGTGACAATTATTTCCGGAACTATTTTCAGTGAACATATTTTAGAATATTATATAATTACTAGAATTTTTTGGTACATTTGTTTGTGCAAACTGAGTTATTGATAAAACTAGTGCACGAATGAATATTTATACGGGTTTGTAGTGATTTTCCTATTATTTATCACGTGGAATTAATAAGTTCCTTGTATTACTTAGCAAGTGGTTGTACTAAATGGAATATTAATACGTCATTTTGTAGTTTGCAGCTATTAATAATACCAGTATTATTCTAACATACTAAAAACCCCTCGGTGGCCGAGGTCGTTAAGGCGCGAACTCGTGAGCGGGAGGTTTAGGGTTTGAATCCCGTCAGGACCGTCCTCCGTGACTGAGGTTTTTTCTAGGTTTTCCTCAGTCCTCATAAATGGAAAATGCCGGAGAGGTACCCTAAAATTAGCCCTGGAACTTTCCTTCCTTAAAAAACTTCTTTCCCAATTTATCATATCATTTCAAGTATCATCTGTGTTACCGCCTGTGGTGCATCAGTAGTAAAAACGGGCGTTAAACACTAATAAAAAAATACTAAAATCGCTCTTTGGTTATATTGAGATGCAGTTTAAGCGGTCTACATCCTGCTGTTTAGCGCTCAGTATCTGGGGTGAGCGAAAGGTCCCATAGAAATGAATAGCTGTAAAGTCTAGTTGAAAGTAAAATCCTCCTTGCCCATTCGAGCTTTGGACTTCCGTCAGCTGTGATAGCTGTTATAAAACCTTAATTTAGAGCAACTGTGTCGCTTGTCCTTTCGAGGAAAAAGCGAAATAGAGATTTTAAGGGCTAAAGGTGGACATGAAGACAAGCAACAGGGGTCACAGGAAATGCCCGCATGCGTGTGGTAGGAAGTTGAAGACCTACCGGAGCGCCATCATGGACGTCACCCTTATTACTTGGAGAGGGAGTGTGGTGCTCTGGAAAGGACCCAGCTAATGAAGCTGTCGATGCTATGTCATGATACTGGTACTACATCCGTTGTTGTTCCTTCCACTTTCTGCTGAGCAATGGTCATCATACTTTATCTGCTTTGTAAGATGGTAAGTCATGTAAAGCTGCTACCACACGCAGGGATGGATCGAAGCCGAGTCGCTTGATGCTTTCCTCAACGCAAACACGGATACCTACTGTTTGTCAGAGGAGTGAATATGCCTTTCTAACTCGGATATCTCGGCTTTGAACAGATAAGCAACAAAGTAACTTTTCTACACTTTTATTTATAACACCAGTTTAAATTGCAGCACTCACGAAAATTATTTGGAGAACATTTTTTTTACATCATTACTTCACAGTAGATGGTCTATATTAGTTCACTTCATTAGATTAGTCGATCCTGGTGGTATAGTGGCTACCATACTTGCCTCCTAAACCCAGATCGCGAGTTCGAACTCGGCCAGGATCGATGGATTTTTTTCGGGCGTAAAAATCCTAAGTATGGCTTCCTTCGGAAGGAAAGTAAAGCCGTGGGTCCCGTGTCGTACATTTACGGCACGATAAAGCACCTCAAGCCTGAAGGAAGAGGCCTCTGAACAAAATTTGTCGGCTGTTTCACGCCCTGAGTTGAATGGGACGCTGATGACCTGAGCTGTTAAAGAGCGTCCATAAATAAATCAACCAAAAAAAAAAACTACATTAGATTTATTCGAATACGATACGAATTTTATACTTTACAGCCGTACAGCAACGGAAAAAAGAACAGCGCCACAATAATAAATGCTGCTTTGGACAACCCTTCATTTGCTGTTGCGCTTGTTATTGGGAGAACGAGAGAGAGAGAAACCGATCAATAAAATCTTAAACAAACACAAATTCCTTTGAACGTGAATTCAATTAACTCTATATGCATATTTTACGAACAATGAAGTAAATTGAAAAATAACGTCATTTATGCAACTGCCAAAAAAAAAAAAAAAAAAAAAAAAAAATAGTGCATTCTTGTATATTTTTGATGAAAATGAAACATTATAACCCTCTGCCCGGACAATGGAGCTAATGGCCAGTTGTAATTGAGTAATGTTGATAAATAAAGGGCATCACCAACTCAAAAAGTACAATCTTTTTACTTTTATGCTAAACAGAACATTTTAACACTTGTTTTCACAATACATACTTCCGTGACACTTTCCTTTATACAAACAGTATATTGTACATCAATGAGATAGACCTGCAAACGTTGTATTTAGAATAGGCTTGGCTGCTATCCCTTTTTTCAAATTACTTGACTTCTTCTTTCTGGCATTGCGCACAAAGACACAAATAAAGCGTGATGCTTTCCATGGTGATGTTGCAATATTTTTTCTTCATTTCTGATATCATCATGTTTCTTTCTCCATGGCCTATTGAGGAATGATTTGTATAAGGAATATCAAACAATTCGTCATTTGTTACATAATAAAGTATATTGTCAGTGGTGATTTTCACAGGTCACTCTTTTCCATTGATTGTTATTACTTCATATTTACGCAACCTTCTATAATCGTTTACTATTCTCTTCCCTCCAAAAGTCTTCAAAGTTTCTTTAGATTGTTTTACAATATTTATTTGTTCATTGTATTCATCCTGGCTAAGATAGGCTTTGTTATCCATTTACTTTGCAGTATGGTGAACAGAACTTCTTCAAAGTTTCTACTTATATCACTTCCTGCTATTACCAACAATAGCACTGTAAACACAGTGCAGTATAATCACTTTAACAGATGAGCTTAGAAATTAATAAACAAAACACGTACTCATAGGATTCAATAATATAATTTATGAATATTACAGCTTCTACATTATCGTACTTTGCTTATTTGCTGCCAACTACTGCACTATTATGGAGTTGAACTAACGAAAGAGAACATGCGTTACAGCATTGGCCAAAGAGGTTTGGGAAATTGCGATATTGCCCGGACAGTGTTGTTTTAGTCATCATCGCCCAGCTATCTAACACATTTCAGTTAGTGAATGGGCATTTAGTTAACAATGACTTTAAAGATCGCCCTTAACAACATTTCCCTATTTACTTCATTGTGCGTAACAGATATAAGAAATAAAATTTTATTTATTTTCCTCTTGAACGTAAAGGTGTATGATATATTATAATACGAGATGTGTTCAAACAAATAAGCCAACTTTTAAATTTTTAATCATTTGAGATTACTGAGCTTTGATTTCCTTGAAGTAATCTTCTTCTGTATTGATCTACCTCTGCTAAGGTTGTTTGAGTTGCTGAAAGCAGTTGATACGTGATTTTCGAGAATGTATAAGTTATCTACAACTTTTGTAGTCGAATATTTGTTCTGTCAATGTGGATTTCCACATGGAAAACAAAGACAGGCAGGTGCTATCAGGAGAGTATAGGAAGAGGAAAAACAGTCATCTTATTTTTTGGAAAAAGTCGATAACATCAATGATGAATACGTTGGTGCATTATCGTGTTGCAGGATCCATGAATTGTCTCTCCAGATCCCAGGACTCTTTCTTCTCGTGTTTTCTTGGAGGCGTCTGAGGACTTGTGATAATACCAGAGTTTCACAATTTGATTCTCTTGCAGAAATTCGTTATGAATAACACCTTTAATGTCAAAGAAAAGCGCCAACAGCTGTTTGATGTTTGGTCTAACCTGACGAGCTTTTTTGGTCATGGTAATGATGTTCCAACCCATCTTGATGATTGGTATTTCGTCTCAGCATCATAGCCAAAGGTGCGTCTTCATTAATGTGATGCAAGAGCTCCTGAAAGATTACATGCGGTTGTATTTCTATTCTTGTTTCAACAGCCGAGGGACAAACACGATGCATACCAAACTTTTCAGGACTTCATGACGCGACCCCATAGAAATATTACACTTTTTGGCAATTTCTCGAACAACCAGGTGTAAATTTTCATTTCTGGCCACATGAGTGTCAACAGACGAATTGACGTTAATAGACGTCTGAATACCGGTCATCTAGCTTTCCGAGCGCTTTTTAACCGGCCACTCTAGGCCTCTTTCATATCATGGTAAAGGATTTAGGAAGTTATACGACATTTAATGTTAATGCAATGCTCATCTCAATAATCGCAGTATACTCCGAACACTGTTGCTTAGAAAATAGCTTGGAAATCGACTGAAATAAGATACCACTGCTATTTTGAATGTTCAGATATTTTTTAACAGTTCTTGTATTATGAATATTTCAGCCTCCCTTCATATTCTCAAATTTCTGGGAAAAAGTGGAACCCTCTTTTGAACAAGACGGAAAGAATTCCTAGTTCTCTACCTAGGTCAGGTGACATGGCCTGCTTTAGCCTTGCTACGACTCTTGACGACTTACAGAGTCACTGTATAGAATCGGACTGACTGAAACAGATGCATGCCCTCTTTGTGACCATGGCGTATCCATAACTGAAGAACACCTCAGCATTTGCCCTGCTGTTCTCAACTGTTTCTCTTTGCATGTTATTGACAATGCCTTTAGTGATTACTTTTATCGTTCTTCTTACAAACTGGGCTGCATGTCGACTTATGACTGAGAGATCGGAGACGGGCATAGGATAAAAATATTCGCACATAGACAGAAATGTTTATTTCCCCGGTTATTTCGGGATAGCAGAAATTAACACAAGACAATGAGTTTCATTTTATGAAATAGATAAAACTAACTGCATAAGTGATAATCGACATGGTTACAATGCGTAAATACTCTATTGCGTAGAGTAAATACTCTATAGCAGTAATAGGCGCTTTATATTTATGTTTGTGTATCTTAGCAGGATAAGAAAGCAAAGAAAAAAGAGTAAAGACCATGATGGGTGAGATTCTTTGCAGGCAGATTACCTGAATACCATACACTTCCCCTGAAACCTCAAGGCACAAACGAAATTAGAAAGCAAATCTGAAAAATTAAAAGTATTTATCTAGAGTAAATTCAGGTAGTTTATGGGAATAAATGATTGAAAGTAACAACTTTAAAAAAAACAATAAAACCGCAATATTTCGGAATATTCTTCGTATTGTGTGTATTATCTTCGCTGAAAGCCCACATAAAGAGTCAGGAATTTTATGATAATATTACAGAGCAATTTATTACAACTGTTTATCAGTGCCACAATACCGGCAGATTAAACCTTTCTGGTCTGATGTCTTTGAAAGTTTTTTAACTTCACGTTTACTTCTTAATCGTTGCTGTCAATTTTCACTCAATTTCTTTATTGTATTTCTTTATGGGTAATATTTATGTTACTCTTCAGCATATACAAACGTTGTAAGTTCTTAATCAAGTATTTATTTAAATAAGTCATATTTAATAAAATTCTCATGCATTACTTCAGCTAAAACCCAACTGCCAATAAGAATCAAGCCTGATATTTATGACATTTATAAAATGATGAACAATTATATCCAATTAATTCTTTTAAATTCGAGATAAAATATCAATTGTCTATATTTATATCAAAAGGACTCCGAATAATCTCGGCTAAACAAAAAAACAAATCAAACATTACATAAAGGAATACAAAGAAAAAAAAAATCAAACGCCCATTTGATAATAATAAAAATCTAATAATGTATAGTCAATAAGAAGCCAAAAGAATGAATGAATAGTGTTTAACGCCCGTTTTTGCTACAGAGACACCACAGGCGTGACACCACACTGATGATACATGAGATAAAATAATATACTGGGAAAGGAGTTTTTTTTTAAGGAAGGAAACGTTCCAGGTCTAAGTTTAGGGTATCTCCCCGGCATTTGCCATTTATGAGGACTGAGGAAAGCCTGGAAAAAACCTCTCAGGGAGGACGGTCCTGGTGGGATACGAACCCCAGACCTCACGAGTCCGCGCCTTAACTACCTCGGTCTCCCGTGGCGGTAAGCCAAAAGAGCCTTGAAATACAAATTTATTTATCTTTTACACCTTGTTTTTATGGCACGTCTATGATGGTTAAAATGTGTGAACAATGCATTTCGTATTTATTATTCTCTACATTTAAAACTAAAGTCATTAGTCCCTAAACCATACAAAATTACAGAGCTGGTTGTACAACCACAGCCCGTGGCGTTTTCACCAAATGTTCAGCTCTCCACGTTAACAGAAAAGTCAACAATAATTTATCTTCTGAATAAGTTGCGTGAAAATTAGCATATCTTTCTTCAATTATGAGCTGGTGTTAAAAAGTCTGCTTTGTTTCTGATAGAACCTCCTTGTAAAATTGTTACGCTCATGGACGTTCGGCCCACAGTGTGTTTGTGTGTATGTGTGTGCATTCTCCCCCGCCATCTTCTTCTCCACTGCCTCCTGTCTATCTGTCCATGAAGCTGTAACACTGAAATGATAGATTACTTTGCTTGCCTCCAGTTCTCGTGCTGTTAGCGAACACTCCAGGCGGGGGTTGGGGGGGGGGGGGGGTGCGCGTCCTTGCCTGGCCAGCACGCTACACAACAAACGGGCCGAGCCGAGCGTCACTCCGCTACCCTCTGCTTCCATTTTGGTTTCCTTCTTAAGTTGCTTGGTACGGTAATGGCTCTAGGTCGTGGGGTAGTGCACCCTCCGGCAGTCGCCCCAGGGTTAGGGAAGGAGGGTTGCACCACCCTCTTGATGAGTTTAACGTGAAACTCTTAAAATGGCAGCAAAAGTTTTCTAAAATTAGTTAATCACTGAGAGCTTGAAAACCTTTATGTAAAGTAGAAAATTAATTGGAAATTAATTATGTCCACAGTTCTAATACAACTGACAAAGTTAATAAAAAAAGATCATCAGCGAGCATTTTCAGAATTCTGTGAAGGTTTAATGCATATGTGTAGCCCTAGAAGAACGGAGAATCTGGTTTAGTGTGTTAACAGTAAGAAAGGGATGTCTATTACGAAAATAACCTTTGTGACAAAGGATGCAGCTGTTTCTGATATTCCTAAGACATTTAATCAAAAGCGAAAGCGAAAGCCTTTAACGGGGACTTCACAGTCTTATGAGAAAGCTTGGGGAATTAATTGGATTGGGTGTACAAATTGTGATTTCGAACTGGAAAGCCGAGAGTAAGATTGTTTGAGATTCTGTTACGATGACCTCTCTAGCAGATATCTATTCAGCACTATTGGTTCTCAGGAGTTTCCTGGAAGAGAGCTAAATTTTCTTTGTGTAATCTTAAAAAAGTGATGTGCAAGGTCAAGTATTAGTTCCTATAAAAATATTTCAATACCTGTAAATTTCAATTGTGTCGTCGGATATCTGTTATAAGATTTGTGTAGTGGGAGTGACAAAACTTAATTATTAAGTCAATAAGTGATCATACTATAAGGTAAATAAATTAAGATTTAGAGACTTAATCGCCATGGGTGGCCGAGCTCGTTAAGGTGGTTACTCGTGAGCGGGAGGTCTGGGGTTCGAATCCCGGCAGGACCGTCCTCCCTGATTGAGGTTTTTTCCAGGTTTTCCTAAGTCTTAAAAAAAAAAAAAAACATTCCCAATATATCATTTCGTTTCATATATCACCAATGTTCACCGCCTGTGGTGCCTCAGTAGTAAAAACGGGTGTTACACACCATTAAAAAAAAAATACTTAAGAGACTTATATGTGAAAATGTTTTTAAGTTGCTAGGAATGTTGATAATGTGAATAATAGAATCCTTCTCCCGAAATAAGTAATACATTTTAATTAATCTTCGCAATTTATGAATAAAACAAACAGTTATTACGTTTTTAGTAAACCAACAACTAATATTTGAGAGTATCTGTTATTAGCAAACTCATTTTCAAACCTTTATCTTTCTTTATTTGATCCAAGCTAGAGAAGTTCACGCCAAAGAAATTCAGTATGCGAGTTCTAATGCGGCAGAGGACAGTATAGTAGTCCATTTGTAATGACCGCACCCAGAGAATCGGCGGACTATATTACGTTGAATGATGAAGCTGAAGATGAGGATGAGATGATGTGAGGAACATTTATGCAAGAGACTTATTCTAACCCCCAGTCATACAGCAATTGGTTCCGAAGGAGGTTTTATACGGTACAATGATGAATTGTGCGGATAGGCTTACGATATTTTTAAGCATTTGATATCAGGTGTCGAAATATTAATTTAGGCTTTCACATTAATAATTATTATAACTATTTAATTACATTATTAATAGTTTTACATTTTATCCCCAAAGCAGAAAAATATTGGATATGACCACTGATAGACACCATTTGTGTGTATTTTTAAACATTACATTTTTAAATGTAGCCATGTTTATGAATATATCATCTGATATCATCTTTACATTCACTAAAAGGTCGCTCAGAAGCTGCGTAAACAAAGTGAATTCCTCAGTAAGTTGAATAACTTTAAAAATGAATATGAAATCCAAATTATAGACATAATAATTAATATAATTAAATAAGTTATGGTATTAGGGGAACAAAATTAGAATTCTTGCAACACATAAGTGTTACAAAGTAGAAACCACATTTTAACAAGTATTATTATTATTATTATTATTATTATTATTATTATTATTATTATTGTTGAGATACTTGTCTTCTTGCCATAGAAGGACTCCACGAGTCGGAAATATAGCATCTCAAGTGTGAAATTTTCTTAGTGTTTAATCTTTTTCTACTGTCATAATTACTGTTAATTTGTTACATTGTTAATAGTGTTATTTTATTTTTATTTTTCTTATATATATATATATATATATATACGTTTCAATAAAACAAAAACATGTTACCACTTAAAAACAATTACAATGTACTAAGCAAATATACACAATCAATAATATACAATCGAAAGTTTGTAGATTTTTATTGGCTTTGATATTTAATTGAAATATTATTGTAGTAAAACCGTGTAATGCAAACGTTTTCTGAAGGATATTACAGAACGCCCTTACATGCAAATATAGTTCTCACGCACATATTAGATTAATATTTCTTAACGACGATGCTTTTGTTAAATATAAAATATATGCAACGTTATAAATACAATTTATATATGTCCTTATATTTTAAAACAGAAAAGAGAAAATTAAACACAAGAGCGCTTTCTAAATTTTCATTTTCAAGTATACCCCTACTGCTAAAGATCTGATTTCCCTAATTTTCAGCAGCTATTTTTCTAATGTTATTTAATGTTATTATAATGTTATTGCCATATACCGAATTTTGTTGTGAAGAAATAAATATTTGTATCCCTATAACGATTTTTAAGTTTCAGATAAACCCTCATCCTGATGGCTCGATTTTCCTGATTTTCAGGAACTATTTTTATTATTTCATTTAAATGGTATATACTTAATTTTTGCTGCATTTGGTACCGCTAGAGTAACCCTTAAATTTTGGGTTTCAGGTAAACCTCGACTCCTAATAATTTCATTTCACAGATTTTCCGAAACTATTATTTCTGTTTTATGTCAATAGACTATTACAGTTTCGTTGAGGAAAACAAAATATTGCAATCGCTAGAGCATCAACAGACCCCCCCCCACACACACACACTCACACTCACACTCACACTCACTCTCACTCTCACACACTCACACTCACTCCCACTCTCACTCTCTCTCACTCTCTCTCACACTCACACTCACTCTCACTCTCACACTCACACTCACTCTCACACTCACTCTCACTCACTCTCACTCTCACACTCACACTCTCAATCTCACGCTCACTCTCACTCTCACGCTCACTCTCACTCACACTCACACTCACTCTCACTCACTCTCACTCTCACACTCACTCTCACACTCACACTCACTCTCACTCACACTCTCACACTCACACTCTCACTCTCACTCACACTCACTCTCACTCACTCTCACTCTCACTCTCACACTCACACTCACTCTCACTCACTCTCACACTCACACTCACTCACACTCTCACTCTCACTCTCATTCTCACTCACACATACATATATATTTCATTGTCTTTTTTGGTGCATAGTTAGTAGGAATGGAGATTTGAAGGAATTTATCAAAAAACTTTTTATAAGTATAACCAATTCCTTCGAACAGTCCGAAATTCGCTAAAAGAGAGATAGATCCGCCGCAAGTAAAGTTAGTGTTTTGTTTTAGTAAGCATAGTCTTATTGAAAGCATTTATTATACAGCTCTTAAACTTGATAATAATAAGCACTAAATTGTGTTATAAGAGATGTTGAATATGATGCGCCTCAGCGGCAATACATTGTCTGTATATACATAGAATTTTTTCTGTATTTTATCGACTTTTTCTTCTGTAAGAACAAGGCAGTTCGGAACACGTTTCTTGTCATTAACAGCTCCTGTCTCTCGTAATATTTTAACAAATTGGTGAATAGATTCTCTACTTGCATCACGATTTCCAGGAGATCTCTTTGCGAATCGTCTTACATTTTGTACGAGAATTCTATTTCTCATATAGGTGTATCGTAACAAAAAAAAATCTTTAAGAATATATTTATGTAATAGCAAACTAAAGAACAATTAGCACACAGTTTATTACACACAATGAAATAACCGAATAACACACGAACATACAACTACTCGCTTACAAGGTCTCCCTTATACTAACTGCAAGCTACTACCTGCACATAAATTATATCGCATGGACGACAGGCTTCTCCCAGTTCACTGCCGCGATTTGCCAGGCCTTAACTCAAATATGCTTTTACTTTCCATTGATATTACACGACCAGCTTGTATCGATTTGCAAATTCATCACTGGGATACGTGAAATCCAGTTTCAATTTACTTACATTTCAATCATACTGACATAACTTTGGTTCGCATACTAACAAATGTAAAATTTAAAAGGAAGTTACTTAAAATGGCAGATCTGAACCATGTCACTGCCCAATAATACCAGACTATTATTTTTAATATACAGACATAAGTATATCACACGACATTATAGATATTTATTCAGAATAACTATTGTAAATAAGGGTACAGTTCTGGTTACTGAAAAACTACTATGCATGGTATAAAATGACCACTGTTTTATAATAATTTCAAAATAGGAATCATTCATGAATAATTCTAGGATTTAACTTTAGAGATTCAAGCCATTAAGAACAACAGCACATTAAATTGCAGGTTCTAGATGACCCTCCTCAGTATTTACTTCCTTTACTTCCTTGAGAATTAACTTGTTGCTAAATATACCACTATTGTTATACTATCATATATTTACTTTAATTTGACTTAAATTATATAAGGAAAAGCCAACATTATGTAACAAGCTGCATATTTTCAATTCCTACAACTTTAATTGAATATGAATATTTACTCTAGCATATCAGAAATGAAGAACATCCTCCAAAATGAGTTAAGATAAAATATATTTCTTTAGGAAATCTAAAAATATGAAATGAAAACAATAAGCGGTTTAGAATATGTGTTTTTTTAAGGATATCGGATCTTTTTTCATAATATAATATATTTCAGTTGTTATAATTTTAGTTAAAGCTATTCTTGTTGAAAATATCCTATTATGAGCTTAAAGTGATGTAGAAATGACATTTGAATTTGTAATTTGGTTCCAGAATGTTCTATGCTATTTACTTTAACACTTTTTGGAACAATTTTGTGAAATTGATAAGCAGACCTTCAAATATTAAGAAATCAAAATTAACATTGTGATGGTAATAAATTGATCCAATCATGTTTAAAATAATTAAATTCTTGAAGCTGCAGTAGCAGTAGCAGTAGTAGCAGCAGCAGTAGCAGTAGTAGCAGTAGTAGTAGCAGCAGTAGCAGTAGCAGTAGCAGTAAAATGAAAAATGAATGAATAGTATTTAAAGCCCGTTTTTGCCACAGAGACACCACAGGCGATGAACACTGATGATATATGAGAAGAAATGAATATTGGGAAAGGATTTTTTTTAAGGAAATATTCCAGGCCTAAGTTTAGGGCACCTCCCTGGCATTTGACATGTATGAGGACTGAGGAAAACCTAGGAAAAACCTCAGTCATGGAGAATGGTCCTGGCGGGATTCGAACTCCATACCTCCCGCGCCTTAACGACCTCGGCCACCCGTGGTGTAGTAGTAGTAGTAGTAGTAATAGTAGTAGTAATAGTAATAGTAGTAGCAGTAGTAGTAGTAATAGTAGTAGTAGTAATAGTAGTAGTAATAGTAATAGTAGTAGCAGTAGTAGTAATAGTAATAGTAGTAGAAGTTATAGTAGTAATAGTAATAATAATAGTAGTACTGTAGTACTAGTAGTAATAGTAGTAGTACTAGTAGTAATAATAGTAGTAATAGTAGTTCTTGTAGTAGTAATAGTAGTAGTAGTAGCAGCAGTAGTAGTAGTACTATTGCTAGTAAGCAATAGTAGTAGTAATAGTAATAGTAGTAGCAGTAGTAGTAGTAGTAATAGTAATAGTAGTAGAAGTTATAGTAGTAATAGTAGTAGTACTAGTAGTACTAGTAGTAATAATAGTAGTAGTACTAGTAGTAGTAATAGTAGTAGTAGCAGCAGTAGTAGTACTAGCAATAGCAGTAGCAGTAGTAGTAATAGTATACAAAATATATTTTATATAAATCTCACTCATCCTTGTCTCACGAGTCCTACGACCGTACGTGCTTTCCCAATACGTTAGAAAATTGCACATATCATTTAACTCTTAAGAGAAAAACAATATATAATAATGACATAAATGAATACATAAAATATATAATAATAAAAATAAGCAGGAAAGAAAACAGTGCAAGTAAATAACTTAAACTCCCACACATATTTATGTACAAATATTTCCAAAAATATTGGGACTAATATTCCCCTAACCCCGTTCCCGTTATCTACCTCTTCTGACCTGAGCTGTCTCACTTTGTTTAAACATTTACTTACTTCCACTTCCTCCTTCTTATCTGCCAGCAAAGTTCAAAGTTCAGTACTGCCACTGCCCTCTCCCCCACGTTAACAAATGGGGCCGGTAGATATGTCTTTCTCCATTCTTCCATCCCCTTGCAGTACGCCAGAATATGTTCACAAGATTCTTTCTCTGGATCATAATAAAGCTGCAGGGCTCATTAATTAGTCCTAAAGAGAGAAAGAAGATAAAGGTGTTATTATTATTATTATTATTATTATTATTATTATTATTATTATTATTATTATTATTATTTTGGGGAGCTCAATATAGTATGACATATAAGTGAGACAAACACATTGAAGTACTTTTATGTAATATAATAACCTAGAAGCGGCCAGAAATATAATGTATAAATGCATTAATGTATAATTTATGTATAAATGAGGAACGCTGATTAATTATATTAAAGCTCTTTCTGTTACAAAGTTACAAAGCTACTTTATAATTAAAATTTTATTTTCTTCTCTGCTAAGAAACATCCTGCGAAGAATATAATGGTTTGGTTTTACAGTTTTTTTTTGTTATAAATTCACATTTGCCCATATTCCTTTATTTTGTATTTTCTGAGTACATCATCTGAGATATTCTGTGATCCTCGCTCTCAGAATAAGATAACACGTTGCGAAACTTATCAGTGTTTCGGTAGAATGCACAAATGTGAAAGACATTTAAGTTCAGTTGCTGAGTGTCAATTGTTAGTTTATTTGACTTCGCCAGATCTTAAAACGTTTATTTAAAAAGACATTTAATTTATCCGACTCTTGAATCAGCTTTGTAGTTGCAACTCGTAAACATTTTATTAAATTGTTTTTTTTTTAAAAGTTACTAGTACTTTCAGCATTAAATGAACTACTTTCAGTTACTATTTGCTTTGTTCTTAAGATGAGCACTTCAAAGTCTTTTCAGCTATTTTATCTTAAACTCTTCCGGGAACATTCTGATTTGATTTTATTAAATCTTATTATGTCGTTTTTGCCCATCTGTTTTCATTTTCCTCCCCTTCTCTCTCTGTCTTTGCCCCTTGTCTCTTTTTTCACTACGTTTTTCTCTTCTTGTAGCACTTGAAGTTTCATCATTTGCTTTTCCATCATCAATTTTATTTTACCTCACTCTCCTTCCGATTTGGTTCTGCTTTTCCTCTCATTTTGTTTACTGCACTTTTTGGACACATACACATACACAAACCGTCTCTCTCTTTAGCTGTTTCTTTTACTATCAAAGTCTCTCCTCGTTCTTACTCTCGTTCTATTCCACCTACTTCCATTTGCCTCCCCCCTTTCCCTTCCTCCTCTTTTCACAATTTGGCATTTCCACAATCTATAATCCATCAATGTCAACGGTTGGCTTGTTTCCTCTCTCGACCTAAGAAGACTTGTCTTTTCTGTGAGGCAACATCGGCAGTGCTTTACCTTTCACATCCTACACATGCCATTGCAATCCTTGAGTGAAACCACGGTAACATGACATGGCAAGAGCTGTAACATCACGACATTGTCTGCCAGATAACAGATACCTGTTCTGCTTAAAAATACAACCCTCGTTATATGTTTCTGGCATACACTTCTATAATTATTCCCGCAAATATGCATTTTCTAAAATAGCGGTCGTAGTTTACCTTTTAGAATTAGCCGCACTATCCAAAACTGCACGCACAGTAAAGAGCATAGAGTTGAATGCATTATGTGGATAGCAATAAGAAGGAGTGACTGGTAAAGACATTCGCACTGAGGATAATATATTCTTGATAAAAGTGAACGAAAGATCTTGAGTACTTACCTTAATGTCAGCCAACAAGGAGATAAGTCGCAGTAAGAGCCGCGGTAGGAGCTGCGAATAAAACTCGTTCATTTTATTAACAGCAAAACAATGTATTCACACACCTTCAGGAACGAAGAAGGTGAAAGTAGACATCATATTGCCTAGACACTCAAATAACTAGGTTCAATAATATCTTCATCTCTGTCATGTCTATCAATATTGCAGATTTATTCATTGCAGAATAAGAATGAGTTGTTTAGCATGTTTACAATTTTTAAATGAAGAAATATAGAAGGGTAGGTCCATAAGTTTCAATATCTGTTGTCATAACTTATTTATTAAGTAAATAATTGCATCTGTAACTTCCGCTTTGCTCTGTTCAATTGTTTAGATATAGTTGCATAAAGAAGGCTATGTGTAGAAGATTGTGACATGTTCAGAATGGAGCATCAAGCTGTTATTAAGTTCTTCACAAAAGAAGGACTTACTCCAAATGAAATTAAACAACGACTGGACGGTGTATATGGGAAAGCATCTCCTTCATATTATATCGTAAAATAATGGGCCAAACTTTTTCGAATGAGTCGAAAAAACATTGAAGACGAAGACCGTGCAGGTCGCTCCTTGGAGGTGACCACTGCTAAAAATAAGGCTCTTATGGAAGGATTAAATTGTGGAAGACCGGAGGCTCAGAGTTACAGAAATAGCAACAAAGTTGGGCCTTTCTAAAGCAAGAGTCCTTCGAATTATTCATGAACATTTAAACATGAATGAGGTTAGTGCAAAATAGGTGCCTAGACACCTATTCTCAGTTCAAAAGCAGCAACGAGTCATCTGTTGTCAGGCATTTTTGGAGCTCTGCCGCGGCAACGAGAGAAAAGTTCTACAAACCATTGTTACAGCAGATGAAACTATGGTCCTCTACTATTATTCCTTATCCAAAAGAAAATCAATGGAGTGGCGTAAACCAGGCGAAGCACTACCTCTAAAGGCCAAGGTTACTCAGTGGACCAACAAGATCGTGGCCTCAATTTTTTTGAACTGTGAAGGAATTCTCTTCGTTGACTTAAAGGAGAGGAACACCACAGTAAATGGAGAGTACTATGCTGACCTACTGCACAGACTACTTGCTTCCATCAAAGAGAAAAGGCGAGGAAAGCTGAGTGGTGATGTGCGCTTCTTCACGACAACGCGCCTGTACACACAGCTGTTGTTACAAAGGAAACTGTGAAGAAATGTGGCTTCAAGGAGATCGACCATCCACCGTACAGCCCGGATCTAGCTCCCAGTGACTCCTTCCTCTTCTCAGAACTCAAGAAGGACCTTCGATGAAGGAAACTTAAGTGTGACGAAGCAGTGATTGGATGCTCTTTATGCCCATTTTGCAGACAAGACAAGTCTATTTTGGGGGGAGGGTTGAAATGTTAATTCAAAGATGTGAGGAGTGTATTGCAACAAAGGGCAATTATGTTGAAATGTGAAATATAGTTTATGTCTCTATCATACCTAGAAAATGGTTAGGTCGGAAACTCCTCGTATGTCAACAACTGTTAAATTAAGTACTTGAGGTTAACAATTTTAAACTTTGCCCCATGTCTCCTAGATTCAACTAAGAAGTATAGGAAACAGTTTCACGTTTTGCCATTGATACCAGTTCTAGGTTCCAGTTCCTGTTGCGTATAATGACCGGATTACTTTTAGCTAGGCATTTTTTTAGAGTGTAACACTTATATAAAACAATTTTTTTAATCACCAGACTACAAAAGTTTATTTATTTTTACAAAAGTTTACAGCTGATGCATATAATTTTAATATTTAACGGATATTTCCCTATTACTATGCTCTCGGTCCAGGTGGTGGCAAGTATGGTTACCAGGTGGTAACCATACTTGCCTTCTAAACCCAAGATCGCCGGTTCAAACCCGGCTATGACCAATGGATTTTTTCGGGCGTAAAAATCCTAAGTATGGCTTCCTTCGGAAGGGAAGTAAAGCCGTGGTTCCGTGTCGTACATTTATGGCACGAAAAAGAACCTCGTGCCTGAAAGAAGAGGCCTCTGAGCAAAATTTACCGGCCGTATCACGCCCTGAATAGAATGGGACGATGATGACCTGTGATGTTAAAGAGCGTCCGTAACTAAACAAATAAAAAAATTACTATGCTGGCGCACACTAGAACTGGTTCCGCGAATATCTATCATGCCATTCAGATGTATTTACTTTTGTATATTGTAAAAATTATATAATCAACTAATGTGTAAACTGCCATTAAATATGTTTAAAGAATTAAAAAAAACACTTTTTCTACAAATTCATAATAAATTAATATTTCAAACTGTGCATGAACTCATCAACTCATTACCGCCACGGATGGCCGAACTCGTTAAGGCGCGGACTCATGAGTTGGAGTTTTGGGGTTCGAATCCCGCCAGGACCGTCCTCCCTGATTGAGTTTTTTCCCAGGATTTCTTCAGTCCTCATAACTGGCAAATGCCGGAGAGGTACCCAAAGCTTAGGGCTAGAACCTTCCTTACTTAAAAAAAAAAAAATCCCAATTTATCATTTCATCTCATGTATCACCAGTGTCCACTCCGTCTGTGGTGCCTTCTGTGGTAAAAACGGGCGTTAAACACTATTAAAAAAAATACTCATTAAATGTGCAACTGAGCGCTGAAATTAAATATCTTAACATTAAAAATCTAATTATCAAAATTTTTAAATCAAATATAAATACTTTTTTTTTTTTTTACATATTTTAAATGTATTAAAGTTAAAACAGTTTTTGTTTGCATTATTTTTAATTGAAAAATGCAGTTAAAAGATAAATAATCAAGACCGGATTTTTGTTTGAAGCTTTGATAACTTAAATGTATGTATTCATTTTATTCATAATAAGATCTTATAAAGAAAGATATGTTTCAATTATTCGTATTATGAATGAAACCTGTATTAGGGAAGAGAGAATGCAAATTTAATAATAAATACTTATATACATATGTAGTATGTAGTATGTAGTATGTAGATAAGATAAAAGCATTCAGTTAAGTTCTTATTATAGTATTATTGTAATTGGGAAAAGAATATATGTCATATTTGAATAACTTGTACTAATAATATAAGAACTTAAATGATATATAAATAATAACAAAACTATTTGTGTGGTATTTGTGTTACTATTTAAATGTTTTATCTATTTCATCTTCTCTAGTTCTTATTTTAGCCTCATTGTTCCAAGAGTTACATTATTTTTAATTTTTATTCCATGTATAATTAAATTTACCTTCTCTCCCCCCAATATAGCTAAGAAATATCTCATAAGTACCATTCATTATAATACAAATAATGGGAATAAATATTCATTTGTAAGATTTTATTATTATCAATAGATATTCCGGAAAGTAGCTCAGTGGAATGAGAGTTGATAGATACGTCAAATGCTCCATTTCGAAATTCGGACTAGTTTTTAATTGTACTTCATGACTCAGATCTCTCAGAAAAAAGCCCCAATCACAAATTTGAGCTCTTTGTTTGAAGGTAGGCTAAAAATAATGTGAATCATTGTGGCGAACGATTTCCGTTTTTGTTTTGTTCTCTGCAATAATCGTCTTAAGGGCGTCACCTGCTTGCAGTTCCGCCTCTTCCTTCGAGACGTTGTTTATACAGGCTAATCGTTCCGTCATCTTGTAGACATTAAGTATTAATTTTTCTTCCATGCTCCCCCTGTTGAACGTCCGCTGAGAACAAGAAGGAGGCTATGACAGCAGTTGGTGTATTAAATTGTAAATGTAAATGAGCAGCTCTGGCGCCAGCATTGCAAAAGTTCCTTCTCGAGTTAACAGAGAGCTTCCGCTTAAATATCTTAGGCAGGAACAATTGTGGGAGCAAAACATCGTTTATTTGTCATTTAATAAAATATCAATAAATATGAACTAAATTATTTAAAATATTTTTTTAGCTTCTTCCATAAAGAAAGAGCAGGCTAGGAAAATGAGTTTTATTTAAGAACAAATCCAAAACCTATTGAGCTAAGCTGTCTATTGGAAAATAGAGGGTTAACGTCCTTTTATTTATTTTTTTTATCTGCACTTAAAGAATGAACGTGAATCTTGGCTCTCTTGTCCAACATAAGGCGGTTCATTTTTAAATATAACTTTTCGTAATAACAAAACCATCGGTTTAAACTTTAAAGAGTTAAAGAGAGACGTTAATGATTAACATTAATACTCGTATCTCGGGTTATTCAATTATCTGAAGAACGTCGCGACGGCGGAAACTGCATCGGACGATAAGTAATCACTCACGGAGAGGGTCTTCACTAGAGCTGCGTGCGAGACAACAGAAGAGTCGTTGATAGAAACACTAGAGTGAAAGTCTAATAAATGATAATGCACTATAAGTTTATGTACGACTTAGCCTCTGAGATGCTGGAAATATCCTGTCATCGTTTCCAAAACGCTTCTGGCGTTTGTTTATGAAATTACCAATTATCCTTCCTGATTCTCTTTCAGAAAATAAATTGATAGCACATTTAAAACATGTGAATATCATCAATTTTTGAATTGCATAATGGTTTGGAACTCGATTATCTGTGAAATTTCTTTAAATAATCTTCTGACAAAAGTAGCGAATTAGATACAGACATCCAAATCATAAATAAACACTAGTTTTGAAATAAAATAATTAGGTCTAGTACTTTTTTTTTTTTTTTTTGTATTCTTAGCAAATGTTAGTCTAGAACTAAAAATGTGTTGTTTCTTTTACAAATAAAATGATCTTGACTGAGTGGTGTTACTAAATATCAACGTAGCAGTTCGTGTATCCCACCGCCCGCTCCAGTTTGTCTAGCCAGACTGGCCTTGAGCGATGGTGATGGCGTTTGAAAATAAATACCCCTTAGATTATATAATTTTAAAACATAAAGACTCTTTAGCATCCACGACATTATTGCAGCAGTATTAGAATAAAGTACGGCAAAATTGTCTACCAAAATACATAAGTAACAATTTGCTTTTAATAAGAGATTCCTGACAGGACTAAAGCTAAACAGATTAAGAAGATGCAATAAAGAATTTATGGATAGACTCTCTAAATGGACGCTAGTGTATTAATTTTCCTCCAGAATGGCGATAGTAATGAGATATAAGAAAAGTTTAATACACTCCTATCAGCTCATTTATTGTGTCTCAAGTTTTAAAATTCAACAGAAAGTATAAAAGCATTTGTTATTTTTTTCTCAATATATCAGCTAGAAAATTTAAAAATGAATAAACCATAAAGAGTAAAACTACAACATAGAATCATTCTCGTTGTTCAGCTTCTGGTTTTGGAACTTAGTTTTTATCTTGCATAAAAATAAGTATATATTTGATAAGCTGCATCATATCGATTACAACTGTAGATAATGTTTTGTATGCTCATTGATCCTTTACATTATTAAAGACCAGCTGTCTAGGAATAATATTTATGAGGTTATTTAATGACGTCAATGTACAACTAAATTCAGCAAAATCCGAAACAACAAATCCTTCTTAAAGAGGATCTATTGCCAATATTGTGAAATAATCTTGCTGCGCTTAAACTTCGGTTCTAGTAGTCTAGTGATAACCTTATTTGCCTCGTAGACCAAGAATCGCGGGTTTGATCCCGGGCAGAGTAGATGGATTTTTTCCGGGCGTAAAAAGCCTAATCCTTCGGAAGGGAAGTAAAGCCTTGGGTCCCATGTCGTAGATTTACGGCACGAAAAAGAAACTCAAGCCTGAAAGAAAAGAATTCTGAGCAAAATTTGTCGGCCGTTTCACGCCCTGAATTTAATGGGACGCTGATGATCTGAAATTTTAAAGAGCATTCGTAAAGAAACCAAATATACAACAATAAGCATTTTCATCGTTTTTAAATATTTCAGTTCGGTAGATCAAAGAGGTGTTTGCTTCTTTTGCAAATTTGTTGCAATTGTTATGTTTCTAAGGCTACAGTGTTAATAACATAGAATGTAGACTATGTAGACTATGTAGACTCGATGGATGAAAGAATAGCATAAACATTATCGAAAAATTGCCTGGCAATCAAAATTAGCCCAATATACTTGATAAGTGAATTTTTTACATTAAACTGCAAAATAAACTTTGATAGCTAATTACGTGTAATTTAATGCTCATATTGTAAAACCTGTTATTTTAAATAGAAGTTAAACAAATACCATCTAAAAGCACCAATAACTACATCATAAGGCAGTAGTCAGAGTAAGGACTATTAATTTTTTATTTATTTATTTACTCTGGCAACAGTTAAGGCCATGGAATCTTCTTTTCCACCCTATCAGAGAAAAAAAAATAAATAAACAGCAAAAATGTAGTGTACAACTTACACAATTATGTAAAATACTTTATAAATTTAAATTAACGATATATATCATGTAAATATTACCTATTTTAATATAGTTAGAAAGTTGATAAATATAGTGTCAGAATTCCTCTTGTTCTGCAATATTTTTTCTCGAATATTTGGGGAGGGAAGGAGGAGAAGAAAAGGAGGGTGAAGAAGAAGAGAGAGACTAAGTGATTCCTAGAATTGAGATGACAATTTAATCTACTTTCAAATTGCTTAATTGTCCGACAATCTCTGACTTCAGAAGGAAGGGAGTTCCATATCTGGGAACTGACACGCTGAATGCGGTTGGATAGAAATGTGTTCGGTGACGAGACACATTAAAGTTGTATTCAGGGTTCGAGATAAAGACAGGTATGCGAAGCGAGAGACGATATACCGAAGGGGTGAAGGTACGGAGGATTTTGAACAGGAGCGTAAGGGAATGGAAAGTCCTATGTTCTTTTAGAGATAGCCTGATAGTTGATTGCGAACATGATCAAATTTACTAGTGTTGAAGACGAAACGAACGCAGGCATCATGAACGCGGTGTAATCTGTCGATCTACCCAATATTCAGTTTAAGTACAAGGCATCACAATAATATGTCTTCTGTCGTGAGATTGCGTACATTTGCTTTGTGATACTAGTAGCACAATACAGCGAAGCGTACTTGAAACATTACCTTACTTACTTACCAGCCCGATTCCTCGCCGCCATCTGGCGCCGAAACACATGGCGTTATAAAATTAAATAAATGCTTTTCAATGAATACCTTTCTTAAAATTCTGAAAGAAGATGGGTCTTATTAGACCCGTTCGTGCTGAAGAACTAACGAGATATAGATTGTATGTCGTACAAAATGGCAACACTTGAACGTTTTTTGTAAAAAGAGTGAACATATAATTAATTAATTTTAATTTTAGTGCCCAGGTTTTAAAAAGTTGAAGTATTGTGGAAGCGTGAATTTCGGGCTCCAGAGGTCGGCGATGACGGAAGTAGGAGTCCTCTGGACAAATTCAAGTTTGTTTTTCACTTGACTGTACTTTATTTGTGTACTATAGATGCTACACCACAACTTAAATTAAGATGACACTACAGCTACAGTCCAAAGATTTTCCTCTAGCTCTATGAGACAGCGTTTGGTAAGATATTTATTAAATAAAAGGCATACATAATTAAATATAATACTATGTCATTCAGAAGAAAATTAAGCAACAGCAAATATAGTGTTGTGGTAAAAGCGCTTAATGCCAACCGAGGGGACCCTGAAACATTAAAACAAAATTATGCCTTGCAAAGCTTAATTTGCCTAGTTTTATTGTTAATTTACCCTTTCTGTATATTTTGATTAACTTTTTAGTATAGTTTTTGCGACCTTATTGATCACTAAAACAAAATAATTGATAGCTATATTAAAATACTAACAAATAACTGCCCTTGCATTGCTTCCTAAGTCTTATTCAAAGTGCAGAAACGGTCCACTTCAATACACATGACGGAATAATAAATAGCTTGCCCAATTAAGTTCCTGACACATTTCTATCATATAAAATACAATACTTAAGAATTTTTCTCATTAAAACAACTATATAAACTTAAAAAAGGAGACATATAATCGAATTATTGCTAGTTCATTTAATTTTTCAAAATTTTCAATTTAGTTCGCCTATCATTAAAAAGGTCCGGTTTGATTTAGGTTCTCAGGGTCAAGACTGAAGTGTTTGGAACTAATTTCCTAGTTTTCAGGCATGAAATCTACAGAAGAGTCGCCAGTGGTATAGATGAAGTTACAAAAAATGTTGGGGTCCCTAGTGACTAATTGGAACATCTTTGGGTGTTCGCATATGTGCAGAGCAAAGAAAAATGGAAAGGGCACCCAAGCCAACTTCCTGAGTAAAGGAACGAAAGCCTTCTTTTCCCACGTACAGGCTGACTCAAAATTGGTTGACCATACACTTAATTATTGTCGACCAACTACATTTTTTATAATATACTGTATGGCGATCACATGTAACGGGAATGTAGTAGGATATGGCATTATCACTCTGTGTGCTGAAGCTATACGTCAATCCTGGGGAGCCAATCATATGTGCATTGCCAGATTTACACGTAAAATATGAAAAATTATTATTTACACGTAAAATTATAAGCTATTTTTGGCTAATAATGCAAATTGAGAGTTGGAAAAAATAGTAAGAAGAAGAATTAAATAAATATCGCTAAAATCCGTCAGCGATAGGATAATATTTAACATTTATTGCAAAAAACAGGTTCTTTTAAAGATATAATGGATATAATTATAATTATAATTATAGTGATAAATCCAAAAATATCTTTGCATGTGAAATATGGAAGGAAGAGAATTTCACCAATGTTTCTGTTTAGTCCTAAAGGGTTATTGGACCCTGTTTGGTGAAGGAAAAGTAGGTGAATTAGTACTATTGTTGTTATAATGAATGGTAATAGAAAATGAAGAGTGAAAAATCGATTTAATGTTGCGTTGCTCACCACGAAACCTCCTCGAGGAATTTAAGGAATCAGGAATTTTTATTCTTTATACTTAATTTAAAAAAGTATAGCTGATAAATCACTTCAATATTTAAACGAACACATTTCAAACAAATGTACCTTTATTTTCTGTTAAGGGGAGTATAACATACGAGGGTGGGCCCATAAGTTTCCGGCCTCGCCGATAAGAATTATCGCCTTCTCAAAATACTTATCTAGAGTCATATCTTATCTGTTATGTAAATAATTGCAGCTGTAACTTTCGCTCCGCTGTGATCAGTTGCTCAGATATAGTTCTATAAAGAAGGCTATGTGTAGAAGATTGTGAAATGTTCAAAATGCAGTATCGAGCTGTTACTAAGTACTTCACAAAAGAAGGACTTGCTCCAAATGAAATTAAGCAGCGATTGGACGGTATAAAAAAGTGGGCCATACTTTTTCGAATAGGTCGAGAAAGAGACGAAGAGCGTACAGGTCAGCCCTTGGAGGCGCTCACTCCTGAAAACATCGTTCTTGTGGATGGAGAAATTATGGAAGACCGGAGGCCAAAGTTACAGAAATAGCAGCAAGGTTGGGCCTTTCTAAAACAACACTCCTTAGAATTATTCATGAATATTTAAACATGAATAAGGTTAGTGCAAGATGGGTGCCTAGACTTCTTTCTTCAGTCCAAAAGTAGCAACGAGTCATCTCTTGTCAGGCATTTTTGGAGCTCTGACGTGGCAACGAGAGAGAATTGTTGCAAACCATTGTTACAGGAGATGAAACTATGGTCCTCTTCTATGATCCTTTGTAAAAAATAAAATCAATAGAGTGGCGTAAACCTGGCGAAGCACTCCACCACCCACCCTACAGCTTAGATCTATCTGCCAGTGACTATTTCCTCTTTTCAAAACTCAAGAAGGACCTTCGAGAAAGGAAATTTAAGTGATCAAGAAGTGATGGGTGTTGTTTATGCCCATTTTTCGGACAAGATTTCTGACTATTTTTGGGGGGAAGGGCGGGGTTGAAATGTTAATTCAAAGATTTGAGAAGTGTGTTGCAATAAAGGGTAACTATATTGAAAAGTGAAATATAGTTTTTGTCTTTATCATACCTAGAAAATGGTTAGGCCGGAAACTTATGGACCTACCCTCGTATCTATCCTTTTAACGTTAAATCTACACCTACATACAGTTCCCATTTTGTCAAGAACTATTATGCTAATGAAATGAAACTTTTACAGCATAAGATGTACACAATTAAATTTTACTGTACCATGGACTTTTAAGCAAATTATGAATAATTTTCATTTGTTTGCTTTTTTTCTCTCTTTTCCCCCCATATTTTTTACATTTTCAGATTTTGTCCTAGCTGCACTATAATAGATCCACATCATCAAAATAATATCGTGAATATGTCGTAAAAGTTTCAACGTGATAGTTTATACATATAGTAAAAAATGGGAAACTTTTGCAAAAAATGTAGTTTTTCAATAATTGCAGTCAAAAATGTTTTTACAGAAAAGCTCATTTTTTGAGGGAAACACCAGTTAAGCCTTCCCAACACTGAAGGAAAAAAAAAACAAAACAAAACAAAACAAAGAGGATGTCATGGAAACAAATGCTGCCAATTTATGAAATGTAATTTTTTATACCATTCAAGACAAACCACAAACCTTCTAGAGCAAATAATTCCTGAGATATGGAATTTTGGTGATATAATTAAAATTATTTAAATATAGTTATAACTAAATATAATTAATGAAAATCGTATAAAAACGGAACATTCCAAATGTTAAAATGGTACAAAAACAAAAATACAATTCTTTTGCCCCCTCTCCCTTTAATACTTCCCTTAAAGCAATAATGGTTTGTTTGATTCATATACAATATCGCATAAGTTTCCTAAAGTAACAGCGGGCAATAATTAATCCATATATTAGTTTTGAATGATGAGTGAAAAATGAGAAGATGAAACATATTTAACCTATAAGGTAGTCATTTTCAATCGGCATAAGTACGCTGGGACATTAGTGCTCCCCAAAAGACCTACTGACATGGGGCGAGAATATGAAAACAGTAAAGATGATGAATGATGCAAATACCATTACAAAATAAAGCACATGCTGCATAAGACAATTTATTACATATATAATATATATAGTTATTCCACAATTTAAAAAGAGTACTCTGCACTTATTTTAAAAGTGCCATTGTTCAATACACATGTTTTATTTTCACTCCTTATTTCACTCACTTCGACTACTGCGATTTCCTGCTCACAGACTTAAACTCCAATTTAACGCAAAAACTACCCGTGTTCATAATATGTGCATACGTTTCATCTGCGATGTGCGTTTATTCTGCCATATAACGCCCTCCCTCGATATGCTGTCTTTGTTCCGTCTGAAAGACCGAAGAATAATTAATTTATTTACACTATTTTTCAAATTTATGCATATATCTTCTCCATCTTATTTATCTTCTTGTTTTCAAAATCTGTTTTTCTCTCATAATTTTAACACATGTTCTGAATCCCAGCACGCACTATTACCCAAGATCGCGGGTTCGAACCCGGTCAGGAACGTGGATTTTTTCGAGCGTAAAAATACTAAGTGTGGCTTCCTTCGGAACGGAAGTAAAGCCGTGGGTCCCGTGTCGTATATTTACGGCACGATAAAGAACCTCAAGCCTGAAAAAAAAGGCCTCTGAGCAAAATCAGTCGGCCGTTTCACGCCCTGAATTGAATGGGACGCTGATGACCTGTGATGTTAAAGAGCGTCCGTAAATAAATTAATTCAACAACAACGCACTATTATTACATTGCACCGAACATCACTTTACTCTTCATCATTCCCGGTAACCATTCTGTCTCTGGAATGCATTGCCACGGGATATCAGAGACTGCCGAACTTTAGGAACATTTCATAAGAAATTGTTTATTATTATCAGAAATAATTGATTACCCTAGATTCAGATTCCTTTTGTTACAATGCATGTATTTATTTATTTTACCCTGCTGTAGAATTATTCATTTATATTATTTTTACTACTATCACAAATGTTCCTATCTCCTTCTTAGTATTGTCAGGGTTTAATTTTATGTTTTGCTTGTATCTTTATTTCCACTTTCAGGATTAAGTAGATTGATATATGTATAAATTGTCATTATGGGTGTTTGTTGTATATTATTGTCCTTTTTTCTTATTTTTTTCGTCTTCTGAAGTTAATATTTTTCATTATCCATATTTATGTATTAGGCATACATTTATTCGTATACATCATGTTTTACATTGGTTTATATATGTACGAGTATTGTCAACATTACTGTCAATGTTGTGATTGTAATATTGTCGCTATAACTTCATGTGCTTATTAGATTGATAGAGCGGAAGAGAAGGCCTAATGACCTTAGCTCTGCTAGAATAAATAAATAAATAAATAAATAAATAAGAATGTTTCTGGATGGGAGAGCATAACATGTTTTACTCGTATTTAAATTTTAATGCTATGGAAAGATTGCACTGTGGGACTGCCTTAATTGATCTCTGTACATTACTGCTTCTTAAGAGTAATTTGTTTAAAAATGGGTAGGATTTTGTTTTAAAAAGTGAATTTCAGTAATTACAGTTTTTACCCATTAGATATTCTGCATCTGTGAATAAATCCAAAATTATTGTGCATCGATATCAAGAAATTTTTCAGTGTTCATAGTCTGTGATACCACAGTAGCAAAAAAGGGGCATCAATCAATGTTAAAAATACAAAACTTAGGTGCTAATCCCGTGGTCGCCTACTATCAAGATTTCATAAACTTAAATAAAGAAGTTTCACTTTTTTTTTTTTTTCCTCTTTGCCTTAAGAATCTAAAGATGTCGATGTTTTTCAGTGATGAATCTTGGTGCAATAAAGTATCTTTCCTTGCCCAAAATATTGAGTGCAGTTAGCCAAAGAATGCTGGGAAAATTAAATATTTCCTGACTTCTACTGATAAATTAAGTCTTTTCGGGAGAAATTTTTATTTGGAAAGTCAAAATAAAAAGTAACAAAAAAAACGGAAATACTTATAAAACATGTAAGTCTAGCATAAATCTCTAAACATTCATTTAAAACACTTTATCTTTATTGAGTACAGACAGAAAGTCATTACTTTACTTTATTCAACACGTGGGACTCCTTTACTCCATCTGTTCTTCAGTCAGTGGATTTGAATGTTTACAAAGAAAAGCAGTTGTAGGTGTGAGATATGACTAAAGTTTGAAGCTACAGCACACCATTTTGGGTTTGTCATAAATATAAATAAATAAATAAATAAATATATCCAGTTATTTTCACCAAGGTTACGAAAATTCTGTCCTCTCTTATCTGCAACGAATACAACAAATGCATCAACAGCTGTTAACCTTAAAGACGATAAAATTAAGAGTTCATCAACCATTTTGCTCCAAATAAAGAATATAATAAAATCATATCAACCTTCACTTTAACTTCTCCTTACAAGTCATATTTAAATACTAACGCAAAAAATGTAATTACATAGCATCATTATTTTCTTATTGTCTAAATTACGAGACATGTATATTACTTTATTTGCAACTATAACTTTTTTCTGTCATTAAAGTGCATTTATATTATAGGCTTCAAATAAAATACAAAAACTAAATTAATTTGATTATGTGAATAATGGGTATATTTCTAAAATATAATGATTGTGTCACAGGATTTTCAAGCGCACCTTTAGTTTGTCGCATGTTGAAAAGGGACTGAAGAAAATGCTGTAAAGCATAGCAGATGAAATAACATTCTTTTCTAGTGGAAGAAAGAAAATTTTGAGAGTTTGCGGTAAATAGCGTTAAGCGCAGTATTTGTGTATAGAGTGTAAATACATATTCTGTAAAAGTATGTTTGTGTGACGTTTTGATATTATTTCTTTCATGGTATTAACGTTGTCCTTAAAGAGGAATAAGAGATTAGAATTTCTCTATTAGCAAATTGCATATGCATAGCGTACAGCAGGTAAAGGTGGTATAAATGTTTCCAGTTATAACTGGCCAGCAGGAAGCCATGCATGGGTGAATGAAGTACTCGGGGGAAGGGTTTCGTGGTGGGAGACACTGGGCGGCCAGTATTTACGGGTGGTGACTGCGCGGACGCCGATAGAGTCTAACAATTTCCTGATTCCTGTGGAGCCCCTCCCGTTAGTTTTGCAAGTCCCTCAGATTCCAGGCTCTGGGATAGAAATTCCAAGACGCAAGCCACCGTCACACCGCGCCAGCTCACCTCGCCCTGGCACTTTCGATCCTGTAACAGAAACAATGGAAGAGCAAACTTTTTGTGGAATGTAAATACCTTTACATCATTCACCTAAGTGACATGGGAAAATCAGTAAAAACCCAAAGTCAGCATGTTCCATCCAAGGGAAATTGAACCCAGAACCTCCCGAATGCGAGTTTCGAGCTATTGTATTGTATTGGGCTAGGTTTAAGAAATAAGTAAATGGGAAAACTAACCAAATGTACGTAAAATACTTAATGACAAACAGATTTTGCATACAACTAAATACCTTTTCAGACCGATTCAAGTACTTCTCAAATTCAGAAGAAATACAAAAATATAGATAATTAAATACCAAAATAATATTATAACACGCATATTTTAATAATGGGAAGAAATTATTTTATAACATTTTTATTAGCATAAAAGTAAAATTTTTTTTATAAAAAGTATTGCGATTTATATGTAAGTTTATGACACTTTTATTAATTTAAAAACACTCCTTTTCCATTTTGGTTGGTTTGACTCAAAATGCCCAATCGAATACCCTTATTGCTGCTTATTTCATTACTAGTGCTGTACCAACACCCTTTGTCTCACGAAGACCAACATATCATTAAAGTTGTAAGTAATCGGCAAAGAATGCTAATAATTGAGAAATTAAATATATCCCAACAGTACATAAGTAGAAGTTTGTTTCCAGGGGAGTCGCTTTTAAATTTCAGACTATATTTGAAATTAAAATCAGTGTTATAATTTGAATTTTAAACCAGACAATTCATAAATACAAAATATTTGGATTTTAAGACGAGAGAACTTTTCACTGAATAAGCAAATACGACCCACAGAAAATAATATAAAATTCTTTTTAAAGTTTAGTTCAATTACCCTATCCTGTTCTTAGTAGCAAGTTTTTCTGTTTTATTTTAACAGAGTTTATATTAAACTTGTTACTTTAATTAATATTGAGGGCTCTATATGGAAGAGTGATGCCAAACGGTTGCAACTTAAAGTAAGATTCCTTCTAACTGAACTATCACATAACCGAGAATGTAAGTTCTAAACGTATTGATCCACCCATCCATCCGTCTGTCCAGACTCCCTACCTCCTCCTCCCTCCCTCTCTCCTTTTCCGCCCCATTCCTATAACATGTTTACTTCTCCTCGCGATGGTTTTTCCTCCCTTTATCCGGTGAGGGGCTGTTTTTGGGCCGACTGAACGGAGGAAGGGAAGAAACAGTCATTCCGAGGGAGGAGTCATTAATCACTGTGGTCTGGCCCTCGCCTGTCAATCATAGCTTTTATAAAGCCTTGAGCTCCGACCGGCCGGCGTGACTGCCAACCCAACCTTATACATATAATGATACTTCATTCCTTCCCTACTTTTCAAGGCATTCTTTCCTCTGCTTATAATTACACTCGTTCACATATTTGCGCAAAAATGATAAACCAAAAGAGTGAGATCTATAATCTGTAAAACTAGTTCTCCGTGGAAAGGAACACTTTTTATTACGGTCATCTATTCAGCATAGAATGTACGGGTTAAAAATTATTTCTAAGGATGTTAGTAATTGAAGAAAATAAGATATAAGCTTGTAGTCTTAGCAGATCACTAGTGTCTACATTAACACCAACTTCACTGATAAATATAATAGCGTTATTTGCTGAAGCAAATATTACAAACAATTAAAATATGAAAGTGTTTTAACGATAATAAAGTATTACATTTAGTTCAGTTGTTTTCAGAAACATCACTTTGCATTTAGGATAATAGATGTACTTACTCTTTAACTAGATGGTCGTATAAGGTCCAATTTCCTAAATCAGGCATGTGATCACTATAAAACATGCTAAGGTGGCAAAAATACTTAAAACTGCTAGTTGTGAGACAATAAGGAGATATTCTAAATCATTTTCGCTGTTGACAGGAAACTATTTAGTTGCCAACACCTGATTTCAGCTACAGCTGTGCTAGCCCAGCCAATTGTTTTCGACCTAAAGGTAACCAAATCAAAGTATTAACAGTTCTTCGGCGTAGGGTGTAATAGTTCAATAGATATTAACTTTCGAATGAATGAAAATCAACAATGCATAATGACAAATGAAAATCGTAGATAATGAAATGGCTACTACAAGTCAACAGCGAGCGCAATGGGTTTTTTTGGTGTGCTAAATTTGAGAGTGTTAAACAAGTTCAAAGAGAATTTCGGCGTCATTATGATGTGCGTAATGTACCTAAATACGATTTCATATGTTGTGGCATCGAACATTTGTAGAAACAGGTTCTGTGTAAAAAATACAAGCAGGAGGTCTCAGGCGAAACTCAATATGAGAAGCAGCTATCTCTGAAGCCATGACAAAACGAAAATTTTAAGATGACTGTCAGCAGAAATGAATATATTTTTGGGAGCTGGAGAGATGGATAATCAGAGAAATGTATGAATAACGTCCAACTCTTCACTTTTAATTTCCTGCTTTTGTTAACGCAAAGGGATGGACCGACTTTTGGGTATTTGAATTAATGAGGCAGTGTGTAATGTTTTACTTGGCAGATAAAGCCCTCTCCCCGCATACGTCGCTAGCCTAATGCATTGTTCGAAAGTACCTGAAACTGTGCCTATCAAGCCTTACGCGATGAACATAATAAAGCTGATTTCAATTATGCACCCATGATGTGCCAACGAATTGAATATGATGACGGCTTCTTAAACAAATGACTATTTACAGACGAAGCGACTTTTTTATATCAACTGGAGAGGAACCACTAACAAGTGTATTATTTAGGCAAGGGAATATACACATGTCTCCTAAGAAATTGAAAGTTCAAATCCAAAAGTTAACGAATGGTGTGAAGTAAGCTACAATAAAGTGTATCGATCAATCTTTTTTTGCAGAAAAGTGCGCTGTTTCTGTTGCTACAACTTGAGGAAGACCACAATATGAACATTGTATTCCAGCAAGATGGTGCAGCCACTCACTGGGCATGAGAAATTTCCGCTTTTAATCATATGTGGTGTGGTTGTGACGGACCACTTTCTTGGTCCCCATACTCTCCAGATCTAATCCCGACTTCTTTGTGCAGGTTGTGTTAAAGACACCTATATTCACATAAATTCAGGAACATTGATGATCTGAAATTATAAGTTACCCAAACATCAGACGTTACAATGGACATGAATTGAGTTGCATTATCGTTATCAGTTGTGCGGAGTACGCAATGGGGGTAATGTAAGCGTTCTGAGAAACTCCCCATCTTTCAATGTTGTATACACCAAGTTTCAAAATTAAAAGTTCAGTGTTTTCACTTTATCCATATCCAAACTGAACACCTGTATTATAGTCAACAATCTCTAACTCTATTGCATGCTCCCCTCACCGGACGTGCCCCCGCGAGGACAGTGTAATAAAGTTAAAAACTATTCTCATGCCCAATTCGATCATTATATTGTCGTGCAATAATTTTATTGAACCTGAATATTTTAATTACTTAAGAGCGTGCAATCCTGTCAGCCGTTTAAATTATTAAAAGAAGTGTACATTCTACGAAATGCTGTTTACAATGCTTTCACACTCAAGAAGGAACAAAATGATTTTAAATTGTCAATAATTAAATGAATTTTATTAATATGCATTTAACGAAAATACTACAAAATGTATAAGGAAGAATATATTAGTTTCTTGAGCAGCAACTAACTAGAGAAAGGGGCGGAAATGTTTGATGTCCCGGGTTCAAAATCCTTGGGGCTTACATTCTGTTCTTGGGTTTTATCGTGGTATCCTGTGGTCGCTTAGGCGAATGTTGGGAATGGATATTTCCTTTCCACGAATTCCATTGCTCTGTTACAGAGTCGAAAGTGCCAGAGCGAGGTAGGCTGGCGCGATGTGCTGGTGGCTTGTACGCTGTAAAGGTTTCTGCCCCATGTCTGATGTGGAGGAAAACCTTCTGAGTGGCTCGAACTACTTGGGAAGGGGTGGTCGTCACCGGCGTCTTGGTGTTCTATGTGGGAACATGTTAGGGACTCCATTTATGTCCTCACAGTCACCGCAAGTGGAGTCTGGCCACCCGGTGTCTCCCCCCACCTTCCCCTTCCTCCCGGAAGTGTCCACAATGGGTCTTAGGCACAAACGGCCATCCGTGCGCAAGGCTGAAATGCCGAAGTATTCTCCTCAGCCCCCCAAAATCCTATCCAATTCAAGCTGTTTTGCATCTTGTTAGTGGATTGACTCATTTATTTTATTTACGGACGCTCTTTAACATCCCAGATTATCAGCGTCCCATTCAATTCAGGGCGTGAAATGGCCGATAAATTTTGCTCAGAGGCCTCATCTTTCAGGCTTGAGGTTCTTTTCCGTGCCGTAAATGTACGACACGGGACCCACGTCTTTACTTCCCTTCCGAAGGAAGCCATACTTACGATTTTTATTCTCGAAAAAATCCATCTGTCCTGGCAAGGTTTGAACCCGCGATCTTGCGTTTAGAAGGCAGGTATGGTTACCACTACACCACCAGGACCGACCTCTTGTTACTGGAAGACCAGCATGTCTTCATCCATTAGCACATAACACAGTTGTATTCGTATATTTTACATTCTAGTGGGCGACATTGCCTGTTGATTCTTATATATTTTGTTCCTTTCTTAAAGTTCTCGGTTTAATATTCTCTGCAATGTCTATTTTTATACTTCTCTTTTCAACTATCTAGCTTTTGCAGACAGATTACGATATAAAATATATTTTAGTAACGCAATTTTATATTCTTGCATATTCTTTTTATCTGACATTTCTAGATGTACCAGACTTAACCAGATTTCTTTTAATTTGTTATGTATAGCATTCTTCTAAAAATAAGACCTAATATAATGATGGTGATAATGGGTATAGTAATGTTATAATAATTATATTAACAGTTATTAATAATTGATTTCAGTTGTAATAGTAACAATGGAGATATTGTTACTAATGTTCATATTTGGTATTTATTTTCCTCCTATGTAAATTTATGGATATATTACAAAACTTAACTATCGGATTTATCGGCACTTGCGCCCTATGAAGGTATAGAGTGTTCAGCGTATTAATGCATATTAAAGTAGTGTTTTCTTCCTTGCATTGGTTTCGTCAGAGAATGCATAATGACTTGGAAAACAATTCTTTAATTCCAGAAAAGTGCCTTCATTATTGAGATTCTGAATTTAGGTACCACAAAAAATCTGAGAATAACGAAAAATAGATGCAAAATCATAAAACATTGCCTAAAATTAGTAAATAATCCCCAAAAATTATATAAACCCTACATGCATCACTACCACAACCAAAACCACAAGCACTTCTATTAATAGATATTACTACTACTACTACTACTACTATTACTACTATTACTACTACTACTACTATTACTACTACTACTACTACTATTACTACTACTACTACTATTACTACTATTACTACTACTACTACTACTACTACTATTACTACTACTACTACTATTACTACTACTACTATTACTACTACTACTACTACTATTACTACTACTACTACTATTACTACTACTACTACTACTACTACTATTACTACTACTACTACTATTACTACTATTACTACTACTACTACTACTACTACTACTACTACTATTACTACTACTACTACTATTACTACTACTACTACTACTACTACTATTACTACTACTACTACTATTACTACTATTACTACTACTACTACTACTATTATTACTACTACTACTACTACTACTATTACTACTATTACTACTACAACTACTACTATTATTACTACTACTACTACTATTACTACTACTACTACTATTACTACTACTACTACTATTACTACTACTACTACTACTATTACTACTACTACTACTATTACTACTACTACTACTATTACTACTATTACTACTACTACTATTACTACTATTACTACTACTACTATTACTACTATTACTACTATTACTACTACTACTACTACTACTATTACTACTACTACTACTATTACTACTACTACTACTATTACTACTATTACTACTACTACTACTATTACTACTATTACTACTACTACTATTACTACTATTACTACTATTACTACTACTACTACTACTATTACTACTACTACTATTACTACTACTACTACTACTATTACTACTACTACTACTATTACTACTACTACTACTACTACTACTATTACTACTACTACTACTACTATTACTACTACTACTACTACTATTACTACTATTACTACTACTACCACTACTACTATTACTACTACTATTACTACTACTACTACTATTACTACTACTACTACTACTATTACTACTACTACTACTACTACTATTACTACTATTACTACTACTACTACTACTATTACTACTATTACTACTATTACTACTATTACTATTACTACTACTACTATTACTACTACTACTACTACTACTATTACTACTACTACTACTACTACTATTACTACTACTACTATTACTACTACTACTATTACTACTACTATTACTACTATTACTATTACTACTACTACTACTATTACTACTACTACTACTACTATTACTACTACTACTACTACTACTATTACTACTACTACTACTATTACTACTACTACTACTACTACTACTACTACTACTACTATTACTACTACTACTACTACTACTACTATTATTACTACTACTACTATTACTACTACTACTATTACTACTACTACTACTAATACTACTATTACTACTACGACTACTACTACTACCACTATTATAATCGCCGCCGACACCACCACCATCATTAATATCACCACAATTCCACTACCATTATACTACTAGTTCACCTTATATCGCCACTATTACTATCACCACAATTAAAACCAATAAACATCACCACCATCACCACGTTGTGCCGCCTTTGCAGGGACTTGTGTGCTACATGTGTCAAATCTTCCCTCCCTCCTTTTGTCCGGTCCATGTGGTTAGCATCGCCGTGTTCTTTCTCCCAATTGTTCGAAACTAACAGTGCAACTTCTGATGGTGATGACGTCATAGATTTCCTTTGGGCTTACTATGAGCTTGCACAGGACTTCAGAATGAGAAGGAGTGAAGACATTTTCGGCCAATTATTCAAAATGTGTGGGATCGTTGCTCCTCCCTCACGCCTCAAGGGTGGCCGAGGTCGTTAAGGCGTGGACTTGTGAGCAAGAGGTTTGGGTTTCGAATCCCACCATGACCGTCCTCCCTGACTGAGGTTTTTTCCAGTTTTTCCTAAGTCCTCTTAACTGGCAAATGCTGGGGAGGTACCCTAAGCTTAGGTCTGGAACCTTTCCTTCCTTAAAAAATATCCTTTTCCAATATACCATTTCATGTATTATCAGTGTCCATCGCCTGTGGTGCCCCAGTAGTAAAAACGGGCGTTAAACACGACTCAAAAAAAAAAACCTCATCCCATTACAAACACTGGTGTAAGTTACTTGTTATTTATTACTTTCATAGGTTTTCCTTATTATATTATATAGACTTTTTGATTTTAAATGTTTTCAATTGCAAGGCAAGCAAGCACGCTTTTATATTAATGTTTTATTATCACTCTCTAATTTGCTTAGCATTAAATTTCTTTGAAGTTCAATACAAAGATAAGCGTTTGGTACTATTAATTATTAAATTGCATTCTATTGTGCTTTACCATTAAAGCTTTTAACTATGTATGCCTAATGCTCACTGCGTTCTTGTTGAGTGCTGTGTATTTGTTATATTAAAAGTACATTTGGCACAACTCTTTTTCCGTAAATAAAACTAATTTAGGAAGCCTTTTTAGCACATTTCATAATTTAACTTGATGCGCAAGCATAAACGGAAGGCTGGCGTACAATACATTGTATTAATGGTAAAGAAGGGAAAAAAAACTGCAGCGTATGTGGCAGAGCGTAAGTCCATTACCCTCCCTGTTACTAAATGAGTGGCCGAGATCTATAAGACAATGACTCCTGAAAGGGAGCTCTGCGGTTCGATTCCCACCAGGATCGCCTTCCTGACTGAAGTTTTTTTAGGTATTCCTCATCCCTTATCAATGATAAATGTTTGGAAGGTATTCTCAATTTAAATTTGGACACTTCCTTCACTTTCTACAATTCTTTTTCCATTTTCTTATTTCAACTCATGTATCAACAGTGTCTGCCGCAGTAGTGAAAACTGCACCAAACACTATTACATAAACAAAACATTACTAGCTCAACCACCCCTGCAACCATCATCACCATATCACCACTATCACCATTAATGTTCCATAAACGTCACCTAATACCACTACTGTTGTCTCCCTTTTGCTACCCTTAGAACCAACACCCCTATTTCCAGCTGGCTGTTTCGAGAGCCGAAATAATCATGTATTAGAAATGGAAGGTAAATTTTACAGACACGGTACTGAGAGTGTATGACGTTCACATAATTATATACCGCAGGGCAGTATAATAAGCCAAAGATGTAACCGTTGCTTCTCACGTCCACAGATGAGATAGATTAAGCACTTGCTTCCCCTACTTATTTCTCGGGGCGGTGTCCTAAGATGTCAACTGCAGCACCACGTTGTAATTTTTACCTATTTTAATAAATGAACACGGAAATTCATAACTGCATGAGTGTTTTTCTCTATATCTTGCCTTTGTAGTTTGTAATTTTCGAATGGAATGTGCAGATTACTTGTCAAGGAATAGGTAAATAATTGAATCGCGTATATAATATAACATTTTGAAACGGAATGCTGATGAATTATATGAAGCATTTTCTAAAATTGTGAATTATCATATAGCACAAATAATTTTAAAAATAGATTTAGATGCTATTAGAATACTACGCTTAGTGGATATATAGCCGTTCAGGTTGGACACTTTGCTTAGAAAAATGGAAACCAATGGTTGCTGATACAGAAATCCTTAAACAGGTGATTTTAATGTAAGCGTTTGCTCTTAAGTATTGCATATAGAAGAATGATTTCAATGGCAGCATAAAATATTTTATTAGCTTATCAGAAATGTTAGGAGAGATGCAAAATCACATAGGAGAATTTGCATCGATTAATTCCGGCTATGTGTTCGAAGCAACTGGATGCTATCCAAACACATGCCAGGAGAATCAGTTGTCCTTATAAATAATTCTACCACAATACCTCCACACCACAGTTCCGGCTGGAGCTTGAAGCCCAGATATTGAAATATTACGATTTTTAAGCAGAATATTCTATGTTTGGGTTTGAGACCATATACTTGATCCTTATTTTATACTTTAATAACTTCTATTCGAATTCAGAGTTCCATAGAAAAATCCTGACATGATACGTTATAGTGTATGAACACTTTCTTCCGAACTTAAAACGTTTCATATTCATATTTTGGACGAAAGTTGTGTCTCTGATATCTTTATATCCCCCAAGGAGCAGGTAGCGCGCTTTGATAAGGTTTTTCCAGTACTTGGATTACTTCATGCCACACAGTGACTCTATCACTAAATGGACGGGAATAGAAGTAAACGTTACAGTTCATGCCTTGCAATTCTTAAGAAATGAAACCATATTTAATATTTTATTGAAGTGAGTGCGGGAGATATTCAGATGGCATATACAATGTGAGGCACTTCAAACAGGCCACCTGAATAACACGTTTTTAGCGACAGTAGAAAATTCCTCTGATGAAAGAGCTTGACTTGGTTTGAAGAGGAGCATTGTGATATTGTTAGTTTTTTCATAGCTGAAGGTGTCGAGGAAATATGAGAGTGAATTTTCTTATTTTAAAATAATTAATGTATTGTGGCAATGCAGCAATAATGAGACAACAACGTATAGAAACATTCTTTAGAAAGTGCACAGTATTGTATTGTTGACGCATTATCGCTATTGGTAGTATAAGGGAAACGATATAAGATAAGAAACAGGAGTTAAGCTGGGCTTGGGTCAACAATCGAGTGAGAGTTGTAGGATGGTTGTAGTCACCGGTCCGTCCAACAGTTAAATCTACACACACGTTTTGATAATGTAAAGTCGTAGAGCATATTTCTCTATTAAATTGTACTTTATTTAACGCCGAACACGTGTGAATTAGTTTTATGATCCCGCAGACATTCCTTCCTGGTTTTATAATGCAATGGGTAGTTTTCAGTGATTATAGAAAGGCATGTCGCTGATTTCGCCCCCTCCAGGCAAGCGTAGGTTTAAGAAGTAGTTTTGACCAGTTGTGAAGGCCTGGTTACAACAATATTAATGCTTATCTTTTGGCACGTGGAATTTACGAAAATGCATTTGCCATTCATAATCTTTTTATTGAACATTTATGAAAACTACACAAAAATGCTATATTATGACAAACTGAACAATAAGATTGTGAAAATTATTAATTGCATAAATGGATTACAATATTAAATAAATAAACATTAACTATACATTTTTAAACGCTTTTAAAACTTCGAGTTTCCCTTAAACATAGAACATATACTATAAAACTTTCCACAGTAAAAGACACGAAATTACTTCACTAGCTTCCTAATTTACTTTTGCTATTGACAGGCAACATGTTACAACATCAAATAAGTGACAAACAAAGTCAGCATTATTAACTGCTTTCAGTAGTAATCTTTGTTCCAGCACAGCGTTAATTAATATTACAACTTTTCAGAACATTTTCTCGAAATCATACATTAGCATTGCATACAATTTACATTTAGGACAAAGCAAATCGAGAAAAATATACCAAATATCAAATAAATAAGTACACTAAACCTGGGATCTTCAAGGCACGGAAGAGGTTTCATTCCCATGCCAAAACCTTTCCCCCATTGGAACTTCTTGCCTACCAACCTAGCGCTACGCTAGCACAAAGAGAAGAACAAGACAAGGAGAAGTGACGGAGTGACTCAAACTGCTCGCAGCAACACTGTAATAACCCCTCAGTAGTAGCCAATGAAATAATATTTTAAATGATATCAGCACGATCACATTACTAGAAAGCGAACGAAAAAATGTCGATCTAGGAAATGTTCTAGAGTGCAAGCGACACAATTTGAAGACGCACATAGCACCTGTGTTTTGAGGATTGTTCAAAATAATTGAAGGCCATGACTAAAGAAATTCTTTCCTTCATGAAACGGTTAACAAATTGGTTGCTCTATTGTGAAACAAATCTGTTACAAATGGAATGCAAACATACATTCAATTCGTATGTTTCCTTTGTGTTTATGGCCCAGTTTGTAGTGTGCTGTAGCAGCCTTCCTAAAGTTATTCATCTTCTCAGTTTTTATACGTTTCTCAAGTTGATATTGCTTTCATTTATGGCGAATGTCTCCAAGTTACAGCAACACTGTGATTGTATTCTGAAAAATGCACTAATTGTGCCACATCACATGCATTGTATGCTTCTTCAAACACACAATGTTGATTTTTAAACGTGTCTTATAACACACTATTCATTACCTATGTACTACTGAAAGTTCGCTCCCAAATCTCAGAAAGATACAAATATAAACCAATAACAGCTGAACCGCATTTTCTACACCCAATTTTTTATACCTATTAAGGTGTTTTAAATTTATTGCATATTTCCTATACGAGTTTTGTTATGTGTCTTTCTGTAAGGTTGAAGAATAGGATGGGGCTGGTAAATTTAATGTAATCAGAATTTCAGAGAACATTATTAATAACGTATTTTTAAATAAAAGAATATTCATTGGCCTATTAAAATGTTATTATTTGAATAACAACTATCTTCATTTTATTTGCTATCCCTAATGTACCACACTGCATTGCATAAACAAAATTCGGATTAATGTCTTTAAAAACTGAAAATATTTATACTGTTTTCGCTCAGTGAAAATTTGTCTCACACATAAAATTTACCTCTGAATTTAGGTTTCTGTAGGCTGCTACTTATATTTTATTCTTTGTTATTTTTACACTACACCACACTAGACTTTTGGTTTAAAATGAAAATGCACGTTTGTTCTTGAGACTGAATATGTAATAACCAATTTAAAAGTCAAAGCCATATATCATCGTCTTTTAGGTACAATTAGGGCATTTTCCAAGGACTAGGCGTTGTTACATATAAATGGTTAAACCTTTTAATAGTACTTGTTAATTGTATTTACTAGAAAAGTAAGAATTTCTCCATTTAAAAAGATGTAGCATTATGAAGAAAGTATACATTTTAACTAATACATACATCTTGCATTTGCCAAATTTATGAACTATTCTATACCTTTCCTGTGGCAAAAGAAGAAGATCATTAGTAGGCATTCAAGGTACATAAAATGAGATTTACCTTTAAGCCAGAAGTGAAGTTTGAAAGGGTTTCTGTTCAGACTAATTGTTATTCGATCAATATCTTTTATAGTTGGTGTTGCCTGAGTGTCTGCTATGTTATATGAGGCCCCATTAATATTTAATCACACACTTATTACGTAGATGAATAGATTCATTTCGCAAAAGAGTTTACTGAGACGCAATTTGAGAATAATACACCAAAGTGCTCGTTTTGTGTACGAACATTATCATTTGTCCCTTTGAATGCATTATTACATACTCCAGAAAATTGGCTAGCTAGAGCTAAACGCCTAAAGTAATGATTTACAGACCAACAAATTATTATCAAAATCACCATTCTCTCTTTTCGCTGTATGAATCACTTAACAAAATCACAAAATTAACAAATAGTTGTTACACCTGAATTTAATAGCAAGCGGTCCAAAAATTGACAAGTTTTTGATAAAAAATGCAAAAATGTGTCAAAAGAATTTTAAAGAACAGCATATTTTTTTTTTATTTTCTTACTTTTAGATAATACAGCCCGTGAATGATTTTAATTGGAAGGCCAAGAAAGCGAAAAATTATATTTTCATATTTTTATTAAAAGATCAAGAATAATATTTCTCATAATGTGCATATTAACTGGTTACGAATTTAGAAGTTTCGTCGCTTTGTTTTAATGAAATTTCTTGACGCTTCGCAAAGGCATCGGGAGGGAATGGGTACAAGAAACCCACAAGCTATGCCTACCTACCATATATAATGTGTCCGAACACACTTAGTCCGGGAAATATCTATTGAAAAAGAAGAAACCATATATCAGTAGCTAATGTATTTATTGTCTCGTCGTTTACACGTCCACAAGAAAAGATAAATTCAAAAGTTTTGTTAGATGTATTGGCAGCCATGCACTGTCAGAGAGCTACTCCCATTCTGCGCTGTGATTGTTGGCATTGTGACATTGGCACTTTCGCTGTCTCTCTCGTTTTCTTTACAATTAAATTTTGTTTCCATATCAATTGAAAGATTTGGCTAAGGATGAATTGATTCGGAAGTTCCCTGTGCAAATACCTCCTCCCAAAACTGCAATTCATGATTTTGTGAATAAGTTCGGTACTACTGGTTCAATACAAAATGAGAAACACACGCAAAGACGCACAATTTTAACAGAAGATAAATTAGACGAAACTAACGTAATTTTTTAACGTTCACCAACAAAATCACTAGCACAAGTTGAGGTTTCATGTCTTCTGCAACAACATTGGTAAAACCCGAAGCCTTTGAAGTGTACACGTGTCTATTGTCTACAAGGTAATCCCGTAGTAGGTGTGCGTTATTGTGAGTGGTTTCTTTCAGCACTAAACTGAAAGATGTTCCCACCAAAATGATCGTGTCGGGGTACAGGCGCTGCCGGCAGTGGTATGTCCAGCTGGAAGCTCTACATAATAACTGCATTAAAGTTGATGCAAGATCTATTATATACTTATTGGGGCAAGGAATATAATGAATTTCTTAAAAACATTCACGTTACAGAAACATTTGTAAAATTGAATATTTAAATGAGTGAATGCAACATTAGCAAGAATATATTTCAAGAATCAGTTTTAACAAGTGCTGAAAAGTATAGTGGATGACTCACGAAACGTTGAAGGGCTTCTAATCACTGACTGCAATGTTTTAAGATCGAGTCCGTCTTTCACTATATTTCGCCCTCATCATCACCGTTACCTAACACCCTGCATTCCGCCGCAGAGTGTGCTCTAGAAAACTACGCGAACTTCCTCTGCCGCCGAGGCTCAAAACTACAATGCGAAACAAACTTAACGAATAATTATATAAATTTTTCAATTTATAGTGTTACAGATACTGATAACGCTGACACAGAAAAAGAAAAAAAAAAAAAGAGAGAGACAGAAAGGAAACTCTTATTATAATAATACTGAAGAAGAGGCGTAAGATAAGGAAGGTGCAGAAACTGGAAGTGAAGAGAGGACCGTAGAAGTAGTGAAGATATAATTTTGACGACAAAGAAAAATTATTATTATTATTTTATGATATATTTTTTTGTTACTTCTCCTATGAAGAGATGTCGGCTGGTCCTGTTGATGTTAGTGACGCCGACGGTAAAACAAAAGCATATCTATCAATTTGCCATTGTTCTCTTTCCAGTAAGATCTACTAACTACTTGAGGAAATCTACTGAGCAGCTGTTAGGGTTTATTGGTTAGTTGGTGCGGATATTATACGAACTTGATGTGGGAGGCGCCGCCGGCGGGTGAGTGCGCGCGGAAATGCTGATAATGAGGGGATTGCGTGCACCGGAAATACCTTAGGGGGCGGCACCACTGTGCCACTGCCCCGTAACTGGCTCATGTGGAATATAGGCTATAATAATTGTATCAAGTAAAGCGCCAGTATCCCTCTGCTATTGACATATGCACGATAAATTAATGATAAAGTCTGCTTATGTCCCGACTCTAAAATTCGTAGTAGTGGGTTCATAAATATGAACTGAGACTAAGGTGGTAGAATAATGTACTGGGTAATTTTTTGGATGCACTTATTTTCTGCTTCATTTATTAGGCAAGGCTTTACTCATTTACCTTTGTGCTTGCAAACAGAACAAGGACCCTGTTTAATTGCAAATTGCAAACTCTTTCTATAAACAGGGAAGACTTGGGAACGTACGCTGATAATAGAACAAAAATACTGCAACTTATTCAAGGAACAGATTTTGAGAAACAGTAAAAGCGTCTCTTCCAATGAGGCTGCACAAACTGACCTGCGAGAGTCAATAAAACTGCAACAACCCCCCCGTTATCCATCTATCTACCCATCAATCTTTATCCTGTGACACATAAGGGGAATAATCTTTTATTTTAAATTTTTATTTTAAAAATAACGTAAATGAAATAAACGTAATATACAGAATAACGAACCTAAAACCTTACATTTGTATAAGCAACTGAAATAGTATTTGTGTGGGAGTATATTTTCTGTTTGCAGGCGGAATCGGGGGTCATTTCCATACTGATATTGCTGGAGAGTGCTGAAGTTAATAACATAGACGTGGCTACTGTATATCCACAGGGCCGAAGCATTAGAGTGCTGGGCTCCGGTATGTTTTCTTTCATGTCACAGGTTCACGTCCACATTACACTGAATAATTTTATTTGCAATACACATTGCTATTACGATATTATTCCATAATAAACACCTCCAATACATGTAATCAGGAATAAGATAACTGTACAAAACAGTGCGCGTAGAGTTTAGGAGCCTTTCAAAATGTATTTAAATATCCATTGAACAAGCCAGATCATAAGACAATTAATGACATTTGTTTTAATTTATCTAAATAAAAACCAGACCTCAACAGGCCGCATAGCGTAAGATGCACGAGGACGATGATCATTGGGATTAAAATGCTACGCTGATATCGCTGTTAGCCATAACTTTAAATGATCTACTTGACGTATGCTTTTTTAATCTTAGGTTAACGTTCCGAACGGTGAGATTTACTCGTCATAGATAGTGGGGGTCTTTGTGGTCTCGTCGCATACACTCCACTCTGCACGTGACTGCAGGTGGGTCAAATATAGAGATCAAGGAGGCGGGAGAGCAGCTTCTATATGACCGGTCCATCTCTTTGAGTTGGTTTTAATTTAAGTAATGTGTTATATGCCTGGGCACCATCCAATTGGAGACAGTGGTTTGTAGTTAGTGCCAGAAAGAGGGGTTCTTATAGACCTACTAGTCAACTTGTTCCAGAGGAAGTGTAGAAACCTCCTACCTGTCAGCAGACTCGAAAAGATGATTTGACCACAAAAATGCCTCAGCGAGATTGCCTCTGTGCAATCAAATGCACTGTGACTTCACATACATATAACGGTGACTTCATTGGAGAAGAAACATTCATCACTCCATAGAATATTTTGGAGTATGTTAGGATGTGTTTAAGGATCTCCACCATCTAGATGCAAAGCGAACTCTTCTTTAACAACCGTCCTCATACAGCTTTGAGAATAGCACTATCAGCTGCATGGGGACGGTGTTCTTTAAGGATACGATGAACGACGGTAATTATCGTGAACTTCACCTTCATAAATGCGTGCTACTGCTCTAGTCCGCTGACGCTTATTTAACTACAGTAGATCTCACACTCCCGCTCTAAAACAATGCGACGGACAGCTTGTAGGTTAGGTAGGTACCTGTCCTAAGTTTTTCGCTTTTCTCTGCTCATTGCCTCAAGCCACCGCATGGAGTTGGATCATAGCGCACTGTACTAATCCTATTCTACCATTTTGTTTGCTAACACTACCTTACCAAAAGGCAAGAACTGTCTTCTTCATACTGCTGAAATGTTTCACTTCATTTTCAGTTTTTGTCAATTAACTCTTGCTTAACTGTAATGCACTTATTTTGAAATTTTGAAATTAAAAAACAAGGCAGCCAATTGACTGGGCATCTCAGTAACAATCATTCTATTCACTTAAACTTGTTGCGTTCTGAGAAAATACATTTAATTCCAAATAACAGGTTAAAATAAGTAAAATCCGGGTTAAATCCACACATAAAATTTACGCCCTTGTCGACTACCCTGAGTGATCGCCTAACCTTGAAATGCATAAGTATTGTGTACCAGTCAGTTCTTCGGTCCTGGTGATGTAGTGGCAACCATACTTGACTTCTAAACTCAAGATCACGGGTTCAAACACGGACAGGATCGATGGATTTTTTCGGGCGTAAAAATCCTAAGTATGGCTTCCTTCGGAAGGGAAGTAAAGCCGTGGGTCCCGTTTCGTACATTTACGGCACGAAAAAGAACCTCAAGCCTGAAAGAAGAGGCCTCTGAGCAAAATTTGTCGACCGTTTCACGCCCTGAATTGAATGACACGCTGATGACCTGAGATGTTAAAGAACGTCCTTAAATAAAACGAATCAAACCTATATCGTTAAAGATACAGACTCTGAATGGGAGGTCTGGAGTTCGATTTCTACTACGAACCTCCTCTGTTACTTATTTTATACAGTTTTTCCCCAGTTTCTATCAATCTCAAAAGCTGAAAATATATTCTAAACTTAGATGTGACTCGCTTCCCTTTCAACTATAAATCCTTTCCGAATGTATAATTTCATCTGACATATACTAGTATCCACTTCTTGAGATGCCTTAGTAGTAAAAGGAACGTTAAAAATTATTTAACTAAAGCCAGCTGTTTTGCCCGGGATGCCTAAAATAATTCTAGAACTGCTTAACCTGGACTCTTTGTAGGTAATTTTTCTTATTAATGTAGTCTTCCTTTTTTTATACTTTACACATAACATATACCCACTTCGTTATACATTACGCTTACAGCTTTGCATTCATTGCAATTAATTATTTGACTTTATCCGAATTAACATGTGGTTGCGGGTTCTACTAGGCCCTGGGTCCAGGGGGCGTAGCGAACGCACTACATCACAGAGGTCTGTGTGCCCAGTGGTTTTTTGCTTTAGGACGGTACCTTGTTTCCTAAACCGACCCGCCATTCGGCTGCAGGCGATTACGCCGCCCAAGCGCACCGAGTGAACTGCAGCTTCAAAAGCCGAGCGCACCCAGCTACCAGAGTTTCACTGGCTGATAGGTCGTACTGGCATAGACCTACTCCTTTATAGGGGTGAGTGACCCCAGCATTAAGGAAGCCACCACCGCCTCACAAAGACGGAGATTCCGGCGCACCGGCCACCAGGGTACACTCCTTAGGCACTCCCCTGGGACACTTCGCTCTTGCGAGTACTCAATTACCCGTGAGTTCCGGGTACCACTGCCACGCCGAGTCCAACCCAATCCGGACAACTCCCTTTCGGGAGGGGCTCGTCTCAAGTCCGGCCCGGCTTAGTAACGTAACGTCAGAGGTACCACGGGTACTCAGGGTCCGCAGAGCCCGCACCTGGAGCATCTGTAGAGCAACGACCGAAGCCGCCCCCCCCCCTTAGGGGAATCCGAATTAACAACAAATTTTAGAGACTATGTAATTTTTCCTTAATATTAGTTGTGTGGTTCATATATTGATTACGCAGTGTTGCAAAGGCAACACGGCCATTAAATATTTCAAAAGTATTCGAAGCGCCAGATGCCTTGCACTAAAATACCACACACCGCTGCACTATCACTAAGAGTTCGGGCATCGGTATAGAAAGAGTTATTCCAGTATCTGAAACATTGCGCTCTTATCGAAAGCTAAGGTACATTGTATGAAATTTCTATAACATTCAATCACTGTTAGGAATTTGTTTTGTTTTATATAACAAACAGCAGTTTGGATTATAAATTTTTGAAATGAACACCAACAAAAACAAATAAAATATAGAAAACCCAAAGGAACAAGTTTAGCAAGTAATGTCTTTATATGATGGGCTATATATGTCAAGCAGGAGATTGTAGCACTTATTTGTTTAACAAAACAATAGGTGTATGGTATTAATAACAAGATATATCAGTATTTCAGAATTGAGCAATTGATGTTGATTTGATTTATTTAAAGACGCTCTTTAACATCTCAGGTCATGAGCATCCCATTTGATTCAAGGCGTGAAACGGTCGATAAATTTTGCTCAGAGGCCTCTTCTTTCAGGCTTGAAGTTCTTTTACGTGCCGTAAATTTATGTCATGGGATCTCTTCCCTTTCGAAGGGAGCCATACTTAAGATTTTTACGCCCGAAAATATCCATCGACATGGCCGGGATTAAACCAGCGACCTTTGGTTATCACTAGATCTCCAGGATCGACACACTGTAGGTACTTTGTATTGCCTAATAATTACATTCATTCTTTTCCTCAAAATATATTTCTACAGTAATGTACTGTACTTGCCAATATTATATTTCAACTTATTCCTGAACTGTTTGAATTGAAATATCTGAATATTTAATTTGCTCAACTATGTTTTCATCAAATAATTTTTATCCGTTGTTATCCATCTCTATGTATTATCTCTTGTTTTGTTTTATCCTTGGATATTTCCAAACTTATATAAAAGCCATTAGTAGGATATTTTATCCGCTCAAGTGGTATTTTATACATTGGCTACAAGGCGCAACAGATCGTCAATTCTTTCCTTAGAATTTTATAATTCTTATAGAAATATTTTCCTGGATTTTCTTTTATTTATGCTTCTAGAGGGAGACAGATGAGTGTGGTATATGAACGCAATACCTCAATTTCGTAAAATACATGTTCTGGCCGAACATTCTGTCTGAGAATCAATAGGCAAGTTTATTACCTAATTAGCTTTAAGGAAAATTATGTTATCGGATGCATTACGTTCTACATCTAACTATACTTTTCACTTAATCCTATTTATAAAATAAATTTTATATAAGTCATAAGTAAGCAATTCGGGACTTGGCAATATAGAGGGAGGAATATAATTCAAAGTACCGCGCTCTAAGAAGCCCAATAAAAGAAATGGCAAAGAGTTTTCTGATGACGCTCAACTGGTAGTCGATTTGTTCAAGCTGGATAAAATATGTAACAGAGTAGGGAGACGGTACGCCAGGGCGATATCGCGATGCCTGCACAGCTCGGTAGGGGTAAGAGGAACGTCGTGACGTATGCAACGCGCAAGCGCTATGTTGAGACAATGGTTGTCAGGCTTTTTACTGACTGCCATTGTTACGAATCACGTAATGTAACCCAGTGCTTTTTGTTCTTTATTTCAAGCCTTTCTCTCTAGGTAAGAGAATACAATTGATTTATAACTTATTCTGACGAGAGTGCTTGAAATAATGTAATTATCTACTCTCGAGGTACCTTTTATATTTTTTTAAATTAATTTTTTATTTCAGTATTACATGAAAAAGGTTAATATTTTAGGAGTTTTTTTAATTTTGTAAATACAGTAGAACATCGTTTATTGAACCATATGATTGTTTGAATAACGAAATCTAGAATCTAGAAATAAATACATAAAATGTAAATGGTTCTCTAAGGTAATGCTACTATTAAAATATTTTTCACCATCCAGAATCGAGAGTGTGATATCAGAGATAGTAAATTTCATACGTTAGTATATATATATATATATATATATATATATATATATATACTTATTAGAGACCGCCACGGGTGGCCGAGGTCGTTAAGGCGCAGATTCGTGAGGGTGGGTCTGGGGTTCGAATCCCACCAGGACCGTCCTCCCTGACTGGGGTTTTTTCCAGGTTTTCCTCAGTCCTCATAAATGACTAATGCCGGGGAGATACCTTAAACTTAGGCTTGGAACGCTTCCTTCCTTAAAAAAAATCCTTTCCCAATTTATAGGGAAAAACAAACTCTCGATAACATTGTAACATTGCATAGGCCAAGACATAGTGTATCACCTTCATTTTGCAGTAGACGGAACTTAACATGTCTCAACCTGCACGCCTCCTACAAGCCGGAACCGGAAGTGACAACAATGAAACTTGTACATGTGCGCGTTAATTGTACATTTAAACTTTATGCTTGTAAATAATTATGATTAGTTGTTATTGAACAGTCCTTACATATTCTAAGCTTTATATGGGCAAAATATTATTTAATTTCTTAATTATTTTTTCTTCCTTTTTTGTAAAGTTATTATTACCATGTCAAGTATAATCGATATGGCCTCAAAGGTCCGATATTATACACTAAATAGTAAAATACTTTTTACTTATTTATTAACATGAGCTCATGGTTTTAGATCGAAATGAAAAACGAACGGGAAATTGGTTTCAAAATGCATTATGAAAAGAAGTTGAAACTAAGATGTATACCTACAAAGCGGTAGAGCAATTTGTTACTTATTGAAGAACAAGACGAAGGTCAATCATGTCAGAATACTTGTTAAAGACAAACTGGGACGTATTTACCTTTTCTGAACCTCATCAAGCAGAAAGTTGCTCTCGAATCTTCCATATATATTATGAATTATCTATTTTTAAATCATAAAAAGGAAACTGTGTTCCAAAGACAGCACTAACCGAGAGAACAAGAACAATTTAAACAAACAATTGCAGACGAAGGTGTCCTGGTATTGTTATATTTTTCAAGAAGACAGACTTATTGAAAAGCTTGAATTTAACCATTTGTGGAACATACATACTCGTAAAGACAAACTCACATGTTGTTTATAAGAAACCAAGATCCTATTAGACTAGACACTATAACCAATGTCTTTTTTTCAGAAGTTTTAAAATTATTTTAGTGTTATAAAGCAAAATAGGAAATGTCGACTACGTCTTAACGTACATGGAGACGAGTAATTTTAATTATTAAACTATCCTCTTAGAACACAAAATTAGATGCATCCAAGAATGTTACCAAAAATCCCTCCATTGAAATCCCATTGAAATTGCGCATTAGTGTTGAAAATCCTGTACATATTATTTTGCTCCTAAGACAGGCATACACTAGCAATTTATGTGGATGGACATTTTACACATAAATAACTTGAAGATTAGAATTATTATAACGGAAAATACAATCTCAAGTATTTTGGTTGCGTAGGGAAAAATATTAACATCGATACTCTTAGCATTCATCTTTCCAATTTTATATCCACAGGGTTAAATGATAGCCTTAAAGACCCAAAAGGTGACTGTTTTAGCAGGGAGAAGTACAGATGCTCCATTAATCTTAAAGTTAACTTTTTTAGCGGGTTAAAATGCCCGAGTTAGTTGACCGGCATGTTGAATTTGTTTTGGATGATGACGTCAAGTGGATCTGACATGGGATGAGGAGGCAATGAATGCCAGTCTGATGACCCTTGACTGGATGACGTTAAAGGCGTGGCCTTCGTCTCTCGGCCAGACTAAAGGTGACATGGCGAATTACTGGAACACGTTGCCTCATATGACACTCAAAGAAGGAAACAGACTAAAAGACTGGCTGGAATTGAATAACCAAGTCAGAGAGAAAGTAAGCAGGAGATAGAGGGGGGAGGGGAACACAACGGCAATGAATAAAGAAAGAAGATATAATAAAACATTTACAAATAAAGGAAAACATAAAGACATTTTCGGAATAACAGCATAGAAAATTGGGGGAAAAAAAAAAAACAAAGAAAAATAATAAAAAGAAAGTAAAATACAGTCCAAGAAAAAAGTGACTGTAGAAAAACAGAATAAGATGAAAGAAAGATAGACATAGATACCTACCAGAACTTAAAAAACAAATATAAAAGTAAATATTAAATAAATATTATATTAGGATAAAGTGACTCTAGGTATAACAAAATTATTTTTGGAAAAGAGGTAAAGATCGGAACTTTTAATGAAAGAAAAGGACGGAGGAAATAAAAAAAAAACATACATAATCACTACTATTATAAAATAAATGTAAATTCAAAGGGTGAAAAAAGAACAAATATACAAGACTAAACAAAATATACAAAATATATAAGACTATAACAATATATATTTCCTACTTTGAGATAAATAAATTAAACTTCCGCTATTTAAAGGTAGTTCTAAGCAGTGTATTAAAATATAGACAAGAATCTCATACTAGGACTTGTCATTGCAAAAAGTTGAACGTGTGTTGTATTGTTTTCTTCCTCTGACAGAGCGCTCTCTTCTTCATTATTGTTTTTTTACTAACTCAGAATCCAGTTTATATAAATCGGGAACGGAAGAGCTCTGCGTCCAACTTTTAACCCGGTAGACCAAGATTAATGAGCGGTTAAACACATTGAGTCGAACCAGTGGACAGAAACTGAGGACGCCGACATGGCGGTTTTCGATCGCGTCCACACTCCCCTTCCCCTGGAACGAAGTAAAGGGTTGCCTCATAGTAGCACAAAAGCAAAGGAGATAACCTCCAACCTTCTCTCTCTCCTCCCACTCCATTCTCTTTAACAATTTACGAAGTCGCAGGCAGTGGCGTATCAATGTCTCTCTTATAATATCTATTGTCCACAAAGAGCGCCGAACGGCCCATATAGTTAGTCTATTTTGCATGTCAAAAGAGCGCGGATGCTGCCAGAAATGATCCTGAATTTGTCGGCATCTTACAAATGTCTTATCCTCTTTATAAGACTTCGTAATTATATCACGCAAATGACACTCCGCATAGCCGGCAGCACTGTTTTCTTATATGAGTGTAGGTTCATAAGTTTCCGGCCTCGCCGATAAGGATTATAGCCTTCATAAAATCCTTATCTGGTGCCATACCTTATCTGTTAAGTAAATAATTGCACTCCGCTGTGTTCAGTTGTTCAGATATAGTAGCATAAAGAAGACTATGTGTAGAAGATTGTGACATGTTCAAAAAGGAGTTTCGAGCTGTTATTAAGTTCTTCACAAAAGAAGGACTTACTGCAAAATGAAATTAAACAGCGATTGGACGGTAGATATGGGGAAGCATCCCCATCATATATTACCGTAAAATAATGGGCCAAACCTTTTCGAATTGGTTGAGAAAGCATTGAAGACGAAGATCGTGCAGGTCGACGTACGCTCACTTCTGGAAACATCACTCTTGTGGAAGGAGAAATTATGGAAGACCGGCGGCTCAAAGTTACAGAAATAGCAGCTAGTTGGGCCTTTCTAAAACAACAATCTTTCGAATAATTCATGAACATAAACATGAATAAGGTTAGTGCAAGATGGGTGCCTAGACTTCGTTCCTCAGTCCAAAAGCAGCGTTGAGAAATCTGTTTTCAGGCATCTTTTGGAGCTCTGCCATGGAAACGAGAGAGAAGTTCTGCAAGCCGTTGATATAAGTGATGAAACAATGGTCCTCTACTATGATTTATTGTCCAAAATAAAATCAATGGAGTGGCGTAAACCTGGCGAAGCACCGCCTCTAAAGGCCAAGGTCACTCAGTCAACCAAGAAGATCATGGCCACAATCTTTTGGAACTGTGAAGGAATACTCTTCATTGACTACAAGGAGAGGAACACCACAGTAAATGGGAGTACTATACTGGCCTACTGCACAGACTACGTGCTTCCATCAAAGAGAAAAGGTGAGGATAGCTTTTTGAATGGTGTTTAACGCCCGTTTTTACTACTGGGGCACCACAGGCGGTGAACACTGGTGATACATGAAGTGAAATGATGTATTGGGAAAGAAATTATTTTTAAGGAAGGAAACGTTCGAGGTCTAAGTTTAGGGTACGTCCCCGGCATTTGCCAGCTATGAAGACTGAGGAAAACCTGGAAAAAACCTCAGTCAGGGAGGACGGTCCTGGAGGGATTCGAACCCCAGACCTCTCGCTCACGAGTCCATGCCTCAACGACCTCGGCCACTCTTGGCGGTTTGAGGAAAGCTGAGTGGTGGGGTGCGCCTTCTTCACGACAACGCGCCTGTATACACAGCTCTTGTTGCAAAAGAAGCTGTGAAGAAATGTGGCTTCAAGAAGATCGACTTTTCTCAAAACTCAAGAAGAGTCCTCAAGGAGGACCTTCGAGGAAGGAAATTTAAGTGTTACGAAGAAGTGATGGATGCAGTTTATGCTCATTTTGCACGCAAAAGACTTCTGACTATTTTGGGGGGGGGGAAATTAAATATTAATTCAAAAATGTGAGAAGTGTATTATAAAGGGTAACTATATTGAAAAGTGAAATACAGCTTTTGTCTTTATCATGGCTAGAAAACGGTTAGGCCGGAAACTTATGGACCTACCCTCATAAGCTTGTTCATCGGTGGGAAAACTCCATACTATATCTGCTCCGTATGTTCATCTTATATGTCAGTATTTACATCTGAAGCCCGCAAGAGGTGTTTAAAGCTACTTACATTCTCTTCTACATAAGTCTGGCACTGGTTAATGCTTCATTAAACTGTTAATGGATTCTCCTATTCTTGAAATTGTGAATGGAATGTATCTTGTACCGCAACGACTACTACTTTCTCTAACTCCGTCTTGCAACATCATGGGTAGAAGGTAGTATTGCAGGGGGGCATGTGATTAACACACTGATATCCGCCGGTCGCTGCCACGTAGCTTTCGAGATCGAAGGACGCCACTATCTATTAGGCAGGTCCCCAATTGTCCTTACGAGGGTGTATATATCTCGTTCCAGACCTCCCTAATCTAAAAAATGTCTAAGCAAGCACCAGGAATCCAGCCCAGGATCTCCCGACCAGCAAATACCAACGACTACTAGGAGGCGTTCAAGCTTATTTCCACAAATTCTAATTATTCTAATCGCCATTAATATTCATTCTCGTCGAGCAAAAATTTCATTTATTAAGAACGTCTTTTAGTTTCTCACAATGCTTTAATAGAAAAAAGTTGGTTGATTCCAATTTTAAATAGAAACTTGTTACTCGCTTATACATTTTAAATAAACAAATAAATAAACAACAGTTTACTGTTATGGTAGCTAATGTGAAGACAAATGAATAAAGAAAACATACTCAATCACTGTGTATTATTTGTTTAGATATAACAAAAGTTTTATTTCAAATTTATGTTGTTCTTTACAAAAGTTATATATATCATATTAGAAGGCTGTTAAAAAAAGAATTATCATTAATTTTACAGGCATACTTTCTCATGCTGAAACCAATATTTTGTTAGCTTAATCCATAATGCACATACAGTACTAGTTTCATTTTTGTCCCTTCCGGTTCCTGTCTGTGAGAGGTGTGCACGTTGAGACATGTTCAGCTCCGCCTAGAGGAAAATGGAGGTGACGCGAGACGAACAACATGCTACTCTGAAATTCTGCTTACGTCTCAACAAACTGAAACCTATACAATGTTACAGTAGGCCTATGCAGAGTTTGTTTACCCTATAGCACAACCCCAAGATGAATTAAACTGCTTAAAGAAGGGAGGCAGTCAATTTCAACGGACAGTGATTCCGGCGCTCCTGTTTGTACTCTAAGGGAAGAAAACAGAAAACAGCTGCTGTCATTGTGAGAGAGGATCGCCGAATAACATTAAAAATACTTCCTGATATGCTGAAAATTTCACTTGGTACCTTCCACATTTTGGCAACTGAAAGATTGCACATGAGATGTGTTGGTGCATGGTGGGTCCCCAAGACTGCTGCTTTCCAACACTTTCAAAGGAATCACTACTGATGAAACGTGGCTACAACATTTCTATCCTGGAAGCAAATACTAAAGCTTTAGGCGGAAATATGCATCACTAACACATGCTTTTGCTAGGAAAGTTATGATTATCTCATTTTTCCATTTTTAAGGAATGGTTTAACAGCATGTCATATCTGTACACGTGCCGGTAACTGGGCGATACTACTGTAAAGTTGTCCTGAAAACTCGACAAGATAATATCACACGCAAAAGACCCCATTTCCGTGTAACAAGCTCTGGATACTGTACCATGATAATGCATAGCGCATATAGCAAATGTTGTTGCTGAATACTTCATAAAATCACTGTAAATTGTATACCTCACCCTCCCTATAGTCCAGATATAGCATCATGTGACTGTACTTTTCCAAAAATTGAAGAAACGCCTTCGTGGAAGGCATTTTTCATCACCAGATGAGTATAGGATGCAGGTTGCGGAGACGATTCTGAAGGATATGTAAAAAATGGTTTCGAGCATGTTTTTGAGACTGACAGATGCATTGCATCCAACTTTCATAAAAGATCATTAAAATTATGAGAAATTAAAAAAAAAAAAAGATCTCGCTTCCATTAAAGCATTAATCCACAATGCTGTTCTATAGTTATCCTGTCCATAAATTTACAGAGGATTTCCGCCAAACATCCCCACAGAACTTTGTGCAGCATTATCCCGATAGGAAACATGGTCATAATTCCACAAATTCGTTTTATGCTGGACAAGAAGATTCAAATTTATGATTGCTCCTGAAAGAACTCCATGAGTTGATGAATCAAATACCGAAAGTGTCAAAAAATGTATACACATTTTCACAGAAGATATCTATTTTATATATTGCAAACAAACAACAGTAACGTGTAGTATGATGTTCTGTAAACAGATGTGACTTACATGATAGCATTGCTACGTGACAGGTAAACCAACAATGAACAAATGAAGCCAAGATTATCATAAGTCAAAAATGAAGCCAAGATTATCGTATGATGTTCTGAAAGTAGGTGTGACTCACATTACGCTATGCTAGCGTTGCTACAACAAAATGGGGCCAAAATAATCGCTTGAACAGTAGAAAGCAATTTTAAAGTATCTAAGGTACTGGATAGTACGAAGAGGTCCGATTGGGTTGCCACCGCGTTCTCCGGGTCTAACTCCGTTGGACTTCTACCTATGGGGAACTCTTAAGAATGTTGTATACCGTAGAAAACCAGCTACACTTGCAGCACACGGCATGTGCTGCAATCGCTGAGAACACTTTCGCAAACGTTGCTCAATCAGTAGTTCAACGCACTCAGAAGTGTATCGATGCCGAAGGTGGGCATTTTGAGCAACTGTTGTAACGTAAAAGTAAAAGATGATTAGTGCTAATCATTTTCTGTTTTTTGTAAATTCAGTTTTATTGTGTTAAAAAGTTTTTTTTTTCTTTTTTTGGAGTTTGTATACATTCTTGGCACTCTCTGTATATACATCTTGTAACCACTATCGATATTAGTGCTTTTTCCAGCACATTATAGCATTGAATCTTTGTCACTTTTACACCAGCATTGTCTCTGTTATAAAGGTCATTTTAAGCTTTTGGTTTTTGTAGTTTTTACTCTAGATTCTTGGACAAATTTAATATTCTGGCAAAAGTTTAAGGTTCTATGAAAATTAATCATCACAAAAGTATCAGTTTGTCTTGCGTAAAGATACACAAAAAGCAGCATCAAAAAACGAACAAGTACATACAGTGTAACGCCACTCGGAAGACTGGCACAAGAAATCCTAAAGTAGCAACGTCTAGCAACACTGTTTGTTACTATAAAGCACACGCTAGTAATGTTACAATTCCGGATATTTTTGAATTTCTACTTATATATCACCTGTTTTGTTCTTCATTTCTTTTCGTTTTATGTTCTTTTCTTCTAAATGAATAATATTGGTTATACTTCTTTGGTAAGTGCTGAGAAAGTCAATGAGGTAACTTTAAACGCTTATGTTCAGAAATACAAATTATAACAATCCAAGAATATTTTCCCAAAGCAGTGTTAATATGTGGATAATATAACCACTCCACGCTGAAATGTGACCTTTTGTATACAAAAATGTTATATGTAAGGAGGGATTACTTTGGTTTCAAACAATCTATTTGTTATATATCTATCCAGCAACAAATGATATCAAAACTTTCAAGGAATGGCGTAGCTATAAAAAGAGAAAGGTGAAGAAGTTGATTATTCTTTAATCTAACTCGCCACTGATGCCGGGACATCCTTCCACCCACAAGCGTTTCCAGCGTATCTCCTTTTTCTATTCAACTATTCATTCTCTGTACAACTACTACAGCCATGCTCCAATGGATGATAACATATGAATATACGTTCTATCTGTCCATCAATCTAGACGTACGTTTGACAATGTTATAGATGATGAATTTGCGTGGTAGTGTATGCTTCCTTTTAGTTTTTAATGGCCCTTTTTTACTCGTATCCCACTTTTTAAATGTTGTTTGACTTCTGTTTCTCTAGTAGCGGGTTACGAATTACTGAAGGAGTTTGCTACGGCATTTTATGAATTTTAAACGCTGCTATCAACTTGGTGTACTAAGATAGACGTCACGCAATGTTTGTTTTCCTGTTTCCAGTATTTAATATTTTGCTTTGCTGTTTCTTAGTCCATTAGACAGACTTGTCGTGTCCTTAAAGACTTTAAAATTTATATGAGGACAGAGGTACAACTTCCTTTAGTGCGATTATGGCATTAAAAGGCACAGGGCTAGAAATTAATTGTTTATTTTCTTTGTTTCTAATTGAATATGATTATGAATTTAAAAATATATATTCTGGTAATGTTTTCAGCATTATATGTTAAAAGCTATATTTTTTTTATTATCCATTGAGCTTGTTTTCTTCCACACTGTACCATTTATAATTATATGCATTTTCCAAGTTATTTAAACCATATAAAATACATTATTTTAAATACGTTTTCAATTTATTAATATGCATAATGTTTAAATTTTTAAAATAAACTGACTTTATTATTGCATTCTACATATTTTTAGCAATTTCTTTTGAGAAATACAATATTAAATTTCAAATGGTTAAATAGAATTGTTTATTAAGATTTATTTATTTATAAGACGATTAATGCAATTCTTTTTATGCATTCCCATCGCCATCTACCTTCCTTTGTACGTAAACCTTTTATTCACATATATTTTTCATGTGAACCCTAGATATGATAAATTGTTTTTTGGTGCACACCACATAAACCATTTTTATATCGAAGTTCCCATAGGAATTTTAGCTTCCATGTAGCATTTTCAAATGTGCTTTATATACACATTACTTTAATTTGGATTTGCTGTAAAACTTCACAAATAATCAAACCAAGAAATAAGCATTTTATGATGTAGATTTTATTACTTTGTGCAAAATTAACGAAGCACAAATATTACAATGGGAAAATGGTCAGAAGTAAGGCCATTAACTAATTTTTTAAAGCGTGAACGGTTGTTTTTCAAATAAGGCACTTCAATAATTTCTGGGTGTTAAATTTTGATATTTTTATACGTATTGGCAAAAAAAAAAAAAAAAAAAAGTGAGTATTAGAAGCATTTTTGCAGAATATGTAAATAGCTCTCTTAAAGATAAAGATACATTATTGTGTCTCTTAAGGGCAAAGGCATCTTAACAAGTAGGGAAAGCCCGTTTTTTCCTAACGTGGTGAGCTATTCTCCGCTAGTTGTTCGTGTGCTATTTAACACACTGACTGATTTGTTCTTTGGTTACTCCATTTCTCACGCACTAGTTGCTTTTCGCGAAATTTCCATTTTTCTCTTCCTTTTGCTACTCTTGACAAATCTGGACCTGCGTGTTCCTTGAAAAGGTTGTCCATCTTCTTCTGGGTCTGCCTTGTGTCCTTTTTCCTACCCGGGGCCCCACAAGGAGATCTTGTAGGTCCATCTATTGTCCTGCATTCTTGCAACGTAACCGCCCCATTGCCATTTGCTTCTGGTAGCCATTTGTGCGATGTCTGTTGTCTGTGATAACTGCTTTATTAATACTATACGTATTTTGTCTTTCAAAGTTATTCTCAGGATCTTGTGTTGCATTTTCCTTTAGCATATTTGAATTTTGTTCTTTTGCTTTTCTGTTATTGATCATATCTGGCACCCATATAGTAATACAGGGTATACATAGGTTTCAAGCGTCTGGAATCTGATTTTCTTGGTTAGTGTTTGGTCTAACAATATAACTTAAAGACCCAAAATGCTCTCTAGGTCAACGAGATCCTTCTTTGTACTTCTTTTTCCATTTTATCATGGAAGGAAATCTGTTGTCCTAGGTATGTATATTCGCTCATATGTTATTCAGTGCAAAGAACTTATTAAAACAAAGCCCTCTACTGCAGCAATTGTAATAAGTGAGAGTTTGAAAACTTTTCATTCTCGAATGGTCCATGTCACCTGACTAGCAAATGGGCTTCACTGGGTAGCTGAATAAATTTGCTGTAATATCTCAGTCAACAATATAATTTCTTCAGTGAAAAAGATATTTTTGAAAACATCTTCAGGGAGAAGTTTCCACCAATACCGTCCGTCCACTACCTGTAGCGACTTGTGGTAAATCTGGCTGTCAGCCGCAATATATTAATAAAAAAAATGAGGAGAGCATTAGGACACATTGGACGACCGCAAGGCTGCCTTAGTTGTAAATGCAAAGAAAGCGCTCACTCAAGTTCTGCTGTACAGGAGTTGACCCATATAAAGGCTCAATTTTCCCACCTTAAGTTTTCAAGAAAGAAGCAACACTGCCAATGACGGAAGCGCTTTAAGTCATCTTCGAAGTGAAGGAAAAAATGACTCCTTGACCAATTGGGGCATCCATTGCCAAGATTTGGCACCCAATTCAAATTTAAAGATTATGGAACAAATGGATCGTGTTCTTTGACGAGAAGAGCTACTTTGGAACCCTAATCGCCGACATGAAGTTCGCATCTCTTACATCGTGTAACTTGGATTGCAGTTTTTCTGCATTCAAGCGAATTTTAACGGAACAGATGGGATCTCACACAAATAAAGTATTTCATTGTTCCCTGTCATGCTATTAAGTAGTGTACAGTTAGAACAATAAAGACAAATAAATACTAGTTGTCTTGTTTTCCGTGTTTTAATTTTTTTATATGGAAACTTACAATTTCCTAAATGAAAAAAATTAAAACCTGCAAAAAACAAAAACGTGGATTCAAAATGTAATTTTAGTGTTTTAGATCCTAAAAATCTATATATCATTTCCATACATAATACCTGAGACATATACCACTTTATAAAATTTTAGAGTTGTTCGTTTTTTGTCCTTATAACTGCATCATACATGTAATTGAATATTTTTATTTTTCCTTTCTGGTCAATTTTTCCTAAATATATCATATTTTTCCGAAAAACGTAAATTTATCAAGTCACTCAAAAGTTTTATTCTTGATAGTTTAGATGAAATTGTTCTTTTGCCTTGAAAAATTTTCTGTACATAATCCTCGTTTTTTTAAATAGTTACTTTTCCATCAATAAATACCATTATTATTATTTATTTCATATTATTTAAGATATTTAAATCGCGACATGGTGCAATCTTAGCATATATCTAAATTGATTTCTTCTGCTTTATTGGATGAGTGCCAAAGATGTCCATTTTTGAGATTTGTACATACTTTTAATGATCTCATCAAGGTGCGTTGTTATACCTGTCTTTTTCAAAATATTCCATAAAAATATTCCGTTGGTTTGCCAAATTCTGATATGTAATTTATAAGTAACTTGTGTTTTCTTTGTTGAAGTCTTTGCTTTTCTATAATTTTTTTAAATGTGTAAATGTTGTCAGTAAAACTTCTCGTTTTCCGAGGCCTGTTTGTTCTTCTAATGGTTTATTTTCCATTGTTGGTTTGAGTCGATGTGCTATTATTTTAGAATGTTTTGTAAGCTGTATGTAGTAGTGATATACTTCTATAATTCTTACATTTTGTTCTGTTGAGTTTCTTCATTTTGAGAATACCAACTTTCAAACAAATTTAACATAAATACGTTCAAGGATAAACTACTTTATTGCCTCAGAAATGTTACAATCTAATGGATTCTAGCTGGATTATTGAGGTACTGCTATATATGGTTATTATGGTTTTTATAATATTCTTATAATATTCCGTTATTTTGTATGAAAACGACCAGAATTTAATTTTATGAATTCTCAATTATACGTTTTTAGTTATATGGTGTTGCATGAAAAAGTTTAAAAAGAGCAATAGAAAAAGCAAGAGTACTTTTAGGATGTTTCACACTTCATCCAATGTACACTTATAAACATATTTAATGTGTTCAAAATAACACTATCAAATTCGAGGTTTTTATCAATGTATTCGTTGTTGAGCTGAGGAAACTTTTCCGTTATATATTCAAGCTAGTTTTCTGGTCTGAAGCTCCGGTTTAGCTGCTAGAGCTATTAAAATGAAGCACTTGTTTTCTTAGTTAAGCTACATAGCCCCTATGTTGCTTCAGTGTGGAGCAGTGCGAAGCATTATAGATAATATAGACGAGCGGGACAGTAGAACAGTGTCAGTCGCATGAACTATGTCGGTATTCTCATTATTTTCCATATAATGCGTCATTACCATGTTAATATCCAGAATTTAATACCTAGCTCAATAATGAAGAATTAACACTAACGAAGAGCCACAAAAGCAAGACCGGATATTGCGAACGCTCCAAAAACCACGACTGAATTATAACTTACATGGTCCGCTAACACCGGCGTTATCTTATGGAACATAGCAGCCAGTACAAGACAAACACAAATTTCAGCCAAGCTTCCACACATTTTTCATTAGCTTGCTAACAGCTATTGTTCATGTCTTATGCATGGAGATGAATGTTAGAAGAAAGGCGAGAGGTGGAGGAATTCGGGTAGGGGACGGAAAGTGTATAATGATAAGGGGATGCAATCAACCACAAAACACATTAATTAACTATTGATCGGCTCAAGCGAAGGGGAGAGAGTCTCTTGTTTCATTAGGGCAATGTGAGCATTAATTCTGCTCCAGCGAAGGCCAGGAATGCTAAGGCGACGACGGGGTAAGGTTACCTATGTAGCGCTATGGTCAGATTTTCGCTCATTGCATTCACTTCGACAAAATGTATTCAAAGTGTTCGTGCTAACTTTTGCCAGTATTTGTGTTGATTGCCAATGAAATTCAAGTGTTGATATCATCTAGCCAGATTATTAGTATTTAAGGAATATTTTGAATAAAAACTAGCACAAAAAATTTAAAAATCAAATAAGCGTTTCGGACAAATAATACCAATAATAGTTTTTAATAATCACAATTAATACACAGGGTATGAATGAATGGTGTTTAACGCCCGTTTTTACTACTGAGGCACCACAGGCGGTGAACACTGATGATAAATGAGATGAAATGATATATTGGGAAAGGATTTTATGGAAGGAATCGTTCCAGGCCTAAGTTTAGGGTACCTCCCCGGCATTTGCCATTTATGAGGACTGAAGAAAACTGAGGAAAACCTGGAAAAAACCTCAGTCAGGAAGGACGGTCCTGGCGGTATTCGAACCCAGACCTCCCGCTCACGAGTCCGAGACTTAACGACCCGTGGCTTTTATACACAGGGTGTCAAAATTGAATTCACACAAACAGAAAATGATGAGCACTAATCATCTTAGACTTTTACAGTTACAACAGTTGCTCAAAATGTCCACCATCAGCGTCGATACACTTCTGAGTACGTTGAACTACTGATTGAGCAACGTTTGCGAAAGTGTCCTCAGCGATTGCAGCACATGCCGTTTCAATTTCTTCCCGAAGTGCTGTCAGTGTAGCTGGTTTTCTACGGTATACAACATCCTTAAGAGTTCCCCATAGGTAAAAGTACAACGGAGTTAGATCCGGAAAACACGGTGGAAAGTCTATCGGACATCTTCGTCCTATCCAATAGCTTGGAAGATTGTTATCAAGGTATGTACGTACATCTCGGTGGTAATGTGGTGGTGCACTATCCTACTGAAAGTAAAATTCCTCATTTCCATATCGTGTATGAATGGTGGGTAAGACGGAATTGTTACTCGCGTTGGCGGTTCTGTTCTGTACACACGTCTGCATTGCCTTAGAACTTCAACAACATTCTCGGTTTTCCACTTCAAAATTGCTTTCCGCTGTTCATACGATAATCTTGACTCCATTTTGCTGTAGCAACCCTATCATAACGCAATGTGAGTCACATCTGTTTACAGAACATCATACTACACATTACTGTTGCTTTTCGGCCCAACTTTGAAGTATATTAAATAGATATCTACTGTGAAAGTGTGTATACATTTTTGGCACCCTCGGTGTTATATTTTATTCTGTTTAAATTTATTGCTTTTTAAATTACGAGTTAATGAATATTGCCGAATTCTAGTTTTAGTCTTTAAACATACATATTTTAGTTGGTATTAACGTTTGTAAAAGTAGATACTCGGAATATTATGCTAAGTAAATTTTAATAATCATGTGCCTTAAATTGAGCCAGTACATCGTGTTACAGAAAAAACCAACACTCAGTAAATTTTAATAATCCTATGCCTTAAATTGAGCCAGTACATCGTGTTACAGAAAAAACCAACACTCAATGAAGACCAAGAATACAAGTATTGTTGTAGTGTTTGGAAAATACACAAAGGGTGCTAGAGAGAAGTTTATTCCCCCCTCCCTTAAACTGTAGTGAACGATACTTTCCATTTGGTCTCTAAATGAGTGTATCGGTCACCTAGTGGGAGCATCGAGGGCCGGGCTAAGCTAAGCGAATAGAAATTCAATTGATCTTGGTCCAGTATTGTACAGTAATCCATCTTCGTCAGTGCGAACTGTCTGGACACATGAAACTGTCCTCTGTGCCATCTCTTATCTTCCCCTTGCCCCTGCTGTCTCCCCAGGCGATATTATGATTCATTGCGATGATTTTCTGCCACTCTCTGGCCATTGTTTTTCCAGTTCAAGGGTTACTAAGGTGGGGAAGATAATCCAGTAGCTTTAACTACAGCACAAGAACTTCATGAGATGCGTATCAAATTCAGGTAGAAGTTAAGTGAACTTTCTCTTCCAGATAAGGCAGGAAGCAATTGAACTAATAATGTATAATCTATGCCCACACGCAAAAATGAATATTAACCCCCCCCCCCCGGTCCAAATCTGTTTAGCAACTCATATTTTTCGGAATAACCAACAATTCTCATGTTATTTGGAATCTAAATTTTTACGGCTTTTAAAACTTTTATATTTGTAGAATAATTTCTGAAATGCATTTATTCTGTGATTCCTGCTTTTTCAAATAGAAGTTTAAAATACTCTTTTTTTCATACCGGGGACGATATAAGTTTACCTAACATAATGTGTATCATTAGGTAAAATTCTTTTTAATGGACTAAACAAGAGAAATGATAAATTGGAAAACTATTTCATTGGGGAGAGGAAGCTTTCCAGGACTAACTGTAGATTACCTTCCTGACATTCATCAGTGCTGAATAAAGATTGGAGGAGGAAAGGGAAAAAAAAAAAAAAAAAAAAAAAAAAAAAACAGTAGCAGGAAGGTCTTAGCGGATCCGAACCGCATACTTCATGGGTTCGTGTCTAAGTGATCTCGGTCACTCGTGTTGGAAAGATGGTCTCTGATTAGTAAAACTAAAGCAAGCTTTAGGGCTTAGAAAAAAAATTAAGAAAAGATTTTACTGATTGGGTACATGAATATAGCCTTGGAAAACAAAGGAACCAGTCCTTCAATCTGTGTAATGCATATGTCACTATTTTGGAATGGCTGGATAACATTTGAAGAGTATAAATATATAAGAAAGGTTAAAAGGGGAAGGAAACCCAGATGGGAACAGAAAGCCCAGAATGATTAGATTCTGATGTATTGAGAATGTAGGGGTAAAAGTGAGAAAATCTGATGTAAAACAAGAGAAAGTCTTGGAATAAAAGATTGGCCACCTGCCTTAAGCAAAGCCTAAAACAAACTGAAAAGACTGATCGGGACATATACTCTCAAAGAATAATTTGAATATTCAAGGATTGTAGCTACTTTTATGCAATACCTAATAATTCACCTAACTATTCGATTCTTGTAAAATTTCACCATGGTGTTTGTTTCTAGTTTTCTCTTATATTCATACCTTTTCTCTCTTTCATGGGTATTTAGTTACTAGTTTGAGAAAACTGCATAGAAACTGTGTCACAAAGGGATAGCAGAATTAAACAAAATTAGAACTAGCTTCATATTTTTAACTTTTAGTATCTTATATATACTACTGCAACTTACAAATGTTTTGTGAAATATAACATTCCTAGGTCTAATATTTTAAAGCATAAAGTTGCTGTATTGAATTAAAGTTGTGTTTTTATAGACATTCCTTTCGAGTCCCTTAAAATGGATATCAGAACAAGGCTCATATCTTGCCAAACATAGTGATTTGTTAAACATAGCCATTTTTACAACATTAGAAGAAACCCAGCTTTATGCAAATTTGAACTTTTTTTCCCACAAAAGCAACGAAAAATTAAAATATGGCAAATTTTCCAATTATTAAGCCATTTTTTTCAGATTTGTGCTCCAAGGTAACCTAGTATAAAAAAAATCATACTTAGAAGTAGAATTGTACATCATACTACACATTACTGCTGTTTTTCGGTTCAACTTTGAAACATATTAAATAGACATCTACTGTGAAAGTGTGTATACAAATTTTGGCACCCTTGGTGTAAGTAAAATAAAGCCGGTTTTTAAGTTGTATTATTTACTGAAGGACGATATTTTACTTTCATATAATATACATCTTTTACATTGCTAAACCTTTCCGCAGTCCAAAGCTACCGGAAAAGCCATTTAGGCTGTAGTTTAAAAATAATTTGGCATTGATCTACTTTAAACACCAATCGTTGCTATTCTCTCATATTTTTAATTGTTAGTATAATATTATTTGCGAGGACCTAACGGCGAGCTAAAAATTCCCTTTGATATTAAAAAGGCGTTAACTCAAGTCTTACTTAGAAAGGCTTTTGATGATTAATTGAAATATGTGCTTTTAAAAGTACTTCTAGTACAAAGCAATATGTATGGCAGTAAATCTAAATCCGCAAGAATGGCCGGCGAATCTTATTGCAAGTTTCACACAATACGCGAAGAAAAACCTGCTATTTAATTCGATTCAGTTACGCTTACATTGGGGGAAAATCGGGAAGATGGAAAAAGGTAAGCGGTAAAAACATTTTCTGTCGCTACCTATTGACAACCTAATGGTCTAGGAAAATGTCGTCCCAGAAGTTGATTAAAATTCAAGGAAAGATGACGTTAAAATAGATACGCTTGTTTGGTACTGAATCTTCAGAGGAAGAATTTCCAGGAAATGGAGCTGGTCCGGTGACCTTCCTCTACAGCATGGCCTTCCTTCACGTACAGAGTAAAGTTCAAGAGGGAACCTTAAAGGAGGAGATTCAATTACTTTTAAGCACGTTCCCCGCTTGGAATATAAAAAAATACTTATAAGATTCCTTATTCACCAAGAGGCAACTTAAAGTATAAAAAATACGTACGAGTATAATATTCTTTATTAACTAAGAAGTTTTTCACATATATTTTAGGGAATGTGCACTAGTTTTCTAAATTCTGCAAATTTTATTCAATTTCATGCAAAGAAAGCAGAGAGAGGGGGGGGGGGAATAACATTTCAATCAAATTGCTGCAATATATTTTAAAAATATTTTTAATATGCATACTCAAAATGATATTTGCGATTTAAATGTTAAGTAAGCTCTAAGGAATTTTTTTAACGCCTGGTTAACTTTTGTGATGAATTTCAAGGTGAGATTTTAGATTTTAATTATTGTTAGTTGGATATGTTTAAAAAAATTATTCTGCTGTTTTAATTCAAAACTTCATAACTTTAGAAGGCTGAATTATTATTTATAGTATATAAAAATGCAACTAAACATTTTCAAGTAATTACTTAGGCACGTATATGTCATATATAAAGTTATCACATGAAAACGTGATGATTTATTTTGAAGATGCAAAAGTGTAATTTTGAGAAAATTGCAATGTTTCTAATATGCTCAAGAGTTCAAAAAGTTGCGCAAGGCTATTTAAATTTTGCTACTGGATTATTAAAAATGAGCAAAAACTATCTGAAGGCATTTAAAAAACGAAGTAATGTGGGTCAATCACGTGTTTAAACATAATCTTCATTCAAACCTAGTAGTCCTCAGAAAAAATTAAATGATTTCGAACAGTACACTATATGAAGAACAATGAAAAAACGATACCAATGAAATATTTTATATGAATATACTATGTGATATTTTTAAATAGTACAGTTTGTAAACAGCATGGTGAGGGTGGCCTGAAGCTAGAAACCGATAGATGGATTGAACTGGCAACTACCTTCAAATTACATTTTGAGAAATTGAATTTAGTACCACATTTGTAATTCACATGTATGTCAAGTGTACAGTGTAAATGTGCGTTTAGTATATGCAATGAAACCAATTGGTAAATGCGCAGCAGGTGGTTGATACACTGCTTTGTGGTCTATTGAATTGCTTCCTCCTCGAGTCAAATATAACGAATATTTTGGAAATATTGTTGAGGATGTAGACATAGAATCCTTGAATATTGCAACAGAAAAGGGTGTAGCAGAAAATAACAATATAAGAGATATTTCTGCAGCATTGGTAGGAACCTGGCAAAGTTAAGGTGGTGCAAACAGGAGAAGGTCATGTTACATGTGCATTGGGAATGGGAAAAAAGAAAATAAAAATTCTGTGAGTTGCACAGTCAACTACAGTGACTATGGAGGTGGCAGGAGTTCTTAAACTTTACCAGAAGTCTGAACCGTGCAACCAAGTAAAATTTGTAAATTAATTAGACGATGAAAACTCCAAAGGTTTTAAAGCAGTTGAGAAACAAAGGCTATTTGGAGAAAATGTAAGTCACTAAACTGGAGTGCATAGGTCGTGTATAGAAACGGATGGTTTTGAGACTGCCACAGCTGTACATTTCTTACAATGGAAAGAAAGTAGTAGATGGCAAAGGGTTGGATGAAAAAAATGATTCACTGAATGTCTCATTGACAAAATTCAAAATTATTGTGGAATAGCAATCAGGCAAACTGTGAATAGTGTTGATAATATGAGAAAAGCAGTATGGCATATGCTCTCCAGGAGCTCTTAGTTTTAATAGAGCTAAGGAAAATGATGAATATTTTACACACAAACAACCCATGTCTGACGACATGTAGAGTTACTGAAAGATATATTTAGACACTTATGGGACACACAACTTTATTGCTGAAAAAAAATAACGTATTCATGGCCAAACACAGAACCCTAACAAATTTGTCATCAGAACTAGAATTTATTTCCATCGTTACGTTGCATTTTGGTGTGTAAGGTACTGTGGAAATTTTAATGATGGTAATGTTGCAAGATGTGAAGTGCTGAAGAGACTATTAAAGCATTGACTACTTCACTGTGAAGCAGTTGTTACACCTGGATAAAGAAAGACGGGGTGCTTAGAGAAAGCTAACAGAGACATGGAAGCAAAGGCAACACAGCACAGGAGGACAGGAAAAAGAAAACAGGAAGATAAACTCCAAGAGGATGCAGACAAGCAATCTTGCTGGAATGTACTGACAATTTAAGGACATTTCCCATAAGTTGTATTTTTTTCTCTCTCTCCCTGCAAATGGACCTTTTCTCTGCATCTACTGGTCAGAATTTGCTCAAATTTACTGCATACCTTTTGTATATATATTTTTACATGAATTTTGTTATATTTTAAATTTCACAGATGTTAGAGTCTTACGTACACTGAAAAAAAAAATTTTTTTTTGAAAAAAAGGAACCCCTTTTAAAGAAAAAAAAACTTTGAAACTAACCAATATTTCTAAATATTCCTCTGTTAAAGTCATAAAAAATATGTAATCTATGAACCATAATTTATTCACATTTTTAGGCCCAGTAGTTTTTTTTTTAAAAAAAAGATACATTTTATATCAATGTGTTTTAGATAGGGAGATTCCAACATGTTCGGAGCCCTTTATTTCCAGAACGACGATGCCCGGACAAGAAACGTTTCAAGCATAAATTTATAAGCATGGGGCCCTGGTCTTCCATTAAGCTGATAAAATTTGAATTTTTATGTTTTAACAAAATTCTGCAACTAGTTCGACAAAGAGAATTTTTAATGTATGAGTAATAAACAACGGTATTTTTAATATATATTTCGTTCCTGTGTTAAGCATGCAGCTAGGCGCCCTCCTGTTTAAATTCTGTAGCAAAATTTCTTGGGTAAAGGAACTTTACAGTTTAGTTTTATTGCTGCTTACACACCCTCCTTGAACAAACTTTCTCTAGTAAGGGACTTCACATTCATAGTGTACATAACTGTATTTTATTGTTGTTGCGCAGGTACGTCTTCTATTTTTTCTGGCAAACCTGCTTTAGGTAAAGGTTTTAGGTTAACTGACCTGTCCATTGGGATCTTATACAGTAAAAACGCCGACGACTTTGCGGCGAGACTGTCCATTATTGTATTACTTCTTTAGAAAATTCTGGTATGCAGCAACAGCAAGTAGATTTAATATTAGGATAGAGAATTTTGAATAAGCAACAAAGTGCAGATATTATGAAGTGTTTCAAGCTTGGTTCTGAGACTGCTGAAATTAAATTCTAGTAAAAAAATTAACGAGGCAACTCTGCATTCGTTTTTTTCATTGTGCTAGTCAGAAACAGAAACAGAACAGTGACAGTGTTAACGGTGTTAATGATCAAAATTCGGTTGATCAAACAAGTGCAGGAAAGTGATAAAAGTCTGGAACTATAGGTACCAGATTTGAAAATTAATTTAGAATACTTTTTTAGTTATTCTTGAATAGGCTAGGCTGTTGCAGTAATAATTAGACTGTCTGATAGGCTGAAATATCAGTTATTGTGTAACCCTTGGGCATCTGATTCTCTCTCAAACATAGTTATGAGCATAATAGAAAGTTTCAGTTGAAATGGATGAAGGATTTTGCTTGGCTAACTTATAGTGCTAAAGATAATGGTGCATACTGTCTATTTGTGTGTTATTCGACAGAAGTGAGAAGGGCAAGGCTGACCAAAATCTTGTAGCCCTTTTAGTAAAAACATTCACTAGGTATAAAAATGCAACACAGAAGTTCAACAACCATCCTACACAACGGTCTACCTGTTCTTAAATCTATTTTGTTTTTAAGGAATTAATGGAAGGAAAGTGTCAAAATGTATCTATCCTAATTTGACAATCATTTGAAGGAACCTAATCATAGAAACTATTATTCTCTGCGGCCATCAAAATATTCCTCTCAGAGGTGACGGAAAAATCGTTCTAGATTTAAGTTCAGCATCTGAAGGAACTGAAGGGAAGGAAATTTTTACGCCCTCCTTAAATACCAAGTAATTGGAAGTGATGCAACATTGAAAGAACATTTAGGAACGGTTCCCAAAAATGCAACCCTCATCAGTAAAACCACTCAGAATGATTTAATTTATTACTTTGGGAGTTAATACTTCAGAAAATTGTAGATCGTGTAAAAAGTAGTCAATATTTTACAATAGTAGCTGATGATACTTGACGGAAGTACCTACGATCAATTAACATTGTGTAACAGGTATTTAGATGTGCAAAGTTATTGTAATAGAAGATGTTGTATTTGTAAATATCAATAACCCAACAGGAGAAGAACTAACAAACACCATACTAACCATGGTTAGTAATATTGGTTTGTTAGTTTAAGACTTACAGGACAAGCTTATGATGGAGAATCCAACATGACAGCAAAATGTTGCAACCGTTAGTCATTGAGTTAATCACTGCTTAGATCTGGCTCTATCGAAGACCTGCAATGTTAAATAATTGGGGAATATTTTCGGGACTAGAACTATATTGCTGGGAGCAATTCAGTTCAAAAACATTTCCCTGAATCTAAAGTGAAACGTCATAAAACACTGTGTGTAACTCGCTGGGGGTGCGGAAGCATACTTCCTTGTTGATTGTTTATGACATATTGCCCGCAATAATTGAGTTCCAGGAAGAGAATGCTGAAGAACAGGAAGGAACAATCAGGACTCTATGTAAAAAGTATGTTATCTGACAGTTTCAATTTATTGTCTCATTGGAAATAGTAACTTTACCACTGTCTCGCCAAATTCAGTATGTCTCACTTGATTTAATCAATGGAAATAAAATAGCTCTTAATATAACCGACAAATTGCATAACGATAGAAAATCAGTTGAAGAAAAATTTGAGAAGATTTATTCCAGAGTAGTTTTATTAAGTGAAAAACCGGACATCTATTTGCCAGTCCTCCAAAGAGCTCACCCTCCATTTAGTGACCCGATAATGTACTACCCTACTTTTAGGTCATGTGGTGTCAGAGTAAAAAGTACGTTTTCCTAAGGAGCAAGACACGTTTGTTTGTTTTGCAAAGTTTTATACCAGTTTATTGTTCGGAAGCAGCTGTTGATGTAGCAAGGGCTTTAAAAACCGCAGAGAAATATAAAGGCGATTTACTTGGCACGGTCACTGAAGTGGGAGCAGTCACACTGAGGAACTAGGTCACATATTGGCAAACCAAAAAAGGTTGCCGATGGCTCTTTTTCACTGCGAAAGATTGTTACCCTATTGTACAACGTCTTCTACAAATAATTACAAATTTACCTGCAAGTGCATGCTCAGTAGAACTGAGGAGTGAACTTATCTTCGTTCAACGATGACCGAAGAGAGATTAAATAGTTTGATACTTTGAAATAAACACCAGGACATTGACATTACTCCAAGAGAAATAATCGATATCTTTGTACTGAAACAGCAGCGTAGGTTGCAACTTCTATGTATGTACAAGTTTCCGGTCTAACCAGGTATGATAAAGACAAAAACTACATTTCACTTTTCAATATAGTTACCTTTTATTGCAATACATTCTCATATCTTTGAATTAACATTTCAACCCCCCCCCCCAAAAACCTTAAAAATCTTGTCTGCAAAATGGGCATAAACAGCACCCATCACTTCTTCGTCACACTTAAAGTTTCTTTCTCGAAGGTCCTTATTGAGTTCTGAGAAGTCACTGGGAGCTACATCTGGACTGTAGGGTGGATGGTTATCTCCTTGAAGCCACATTTCTTCACAGCTTCCTTTGCAACAAGAGTTGTGTGCACAGGCGAGTTGTCGTGAAGAAGGCGCACACCACCACTCAGCTTTCCTCGCAAATTTTCTTTGATGGAAGCACGTAGTCCATGCAGCAGGCCAGCATAGTACTCCCCATTTACTATGATGTTCCCCTCCAATGGATCAATGAAGAGTATTCCATCACAGTCCCAAAAAATTGTGGCCAAGATTTTCTTGGTTGACTGAGTGACCTTGGGCTTTAGAGACGGTGCTTCGCCAGGTTTATGTCATTCCATTGATTCTCTTTTGGACAAGGGATCATAGTAGAGGACCATAGTTTCGTCTCCTGTAACAATGGTTTGCAGAACTTCTCTGTCGTTGCCACGGCAAAGCTCCAAAAATGCCTGACAAAAGGTGACTCGTTGCTGCTTTTGGACTGAGGAAAGAAGTCTAGGCAGTCATCCTGCACTAACCTTATTCATGTTTAAATGGTCATGAATAATTCGAAGGACTGTGGTTTTAGTAAGGCTCAGCCTTGGTGCTATTTCTGTAATTTTGAGTCGCCGGTCTTCCATTATTTCTTCTTCCACAAGAGCGATATTTTCAGGAGTGAGCACCTCCAAGAGACGACCTGCACACTCTTCGTCTTCAATGCTTTCTCGATCCATTCGAAAAAGTTTGACCCATTTTTTATGGTAGAATATGAGGGGGTGCTTTCCCATACAGATCGTCCAATCGCTGTTTCTTCATTTGGAGTAAGTCCTTCTTTTGTGAAGAACTTAATAACAGGTCAAAACTCCATTTTGAACATGTCACAATCTTCTAGACATAGCTTTCTTTATGTAACTATATCTGAATAACTGAACACAGTTACAGCTGCAATTATTTATTTAACAGATAAGGCTTTTGTAAAGGCGATAATCCTTATCTGCGAGGCCGGAAACTTATAGACTCACCCTCGTAGGCCAGATGGCTGTCTGGAGAGTGTTACCTGAAAACATGTATTCATACCGTTTTTAACACGCTGATTTACTTGCTAACAGAGGTCATTTTGAGCACTTGCTTTAAGACAGATTGCCACATGATATGCTATTTTTATTTCATAATATATCGCATAATACAATATAAGAAGAATTGTTGAAAAAAGAAGTAACTAGGGAAAAAGCATTTTCTGTTCCATGTTCATATAATATATTTTCATCCTGTACAAGAGAGGAACGTACCCATGAATTTTTGACATATATTTTGCCATACTGCATTTATTCGATAGGGCTACGTCAACCTCCCTACACTAATAATAATTAAAGATAACTTTTATATTGAAGGCTGTAATTATAATAAATTGGATTGCTGCAATTAACTAAATATTTGTTAAAATTATTAGAAATAGAAAAGTAAGGAATCCAGTAAGTTGAGTGTGCATTTGTTTGGCATTGTGATAATTTTTTTTAATATTGTTTAACGCCCGATTTTACTACTGTGGCACCACGGCGGTGGACACGCATGAGATGAGATGAAATGATATCGTGGGAAAGGATTTTTAGGAAGGAAACGTTCCAGGCCTAAGTTTAGAGTAACTCCCCAGCATTTGCCATTTATAAGGACTGAGGAAAACCTGGAAAAACCTCAGTCATGGAGGACGGTCCTGGTGGGAGTCGATCCCCAAACCTACCTCTTAGAGTCGGCGCCTTAACGACCTCGGCCACCCTTGGCGGCCCAGTGTGCTAATCACATGGCATTCTATATAGCGGCAACGGGCTGCTTGACTTAATTACCCATAGTTGTTGTGAATAATAACTAGACATCGCATGTTTAGACAAATATTTATTTTATTTGAAATAATTTAATAAATTTTGGTATGTGTATCATGAACAAGCAAGCATTCTGAAAATTTTAATTCAACGTCTTTATGCCTTTTTATGTAAATAACTTTTAGTTATACATTGTTTGTTATGTTAATTTTGATTCCTTTAAGGGTTTTTAACTTTCATTTTTTAGTTTTGTTAGAAAATAAACTTTCAAAATATGCAATAATCACTTCACACACATATAAATACTTGTGTTTTCCAAGAACTTGACAGCAATCGACAACGGGTTTTTCTTGGAAATGTACAGAGAGTAGCACTCAATATTACTCATATATTATTTTTATCAGCAACGTTTCCATGCTGCACTTGATTGAGTTCTTTGGTGGAAGCCGAGCAGACTCAGATTTTATCCGTTGAGGCCAATGGTGCAATTATGAGAAGGTGCTAAATTATTTAAACTCATTAAAGTGATTTGCTTTGGCAATGGATAATTGAACTTGCCTGTGTAATAATGTGCCACATCGGCAATAAAGCAATAAGAAAATTGTATTATAAAATTGAAATATTCAATATAATAAAAGTTCTAGTGTTGGTCAGGTAATTTGCTTTTACTTTTCTGTTTATATAAAATAGTTTGTTTTCTCAATCCATAGCTGCCCTTAATTTTACTCTTGTATATTTTTTCCATCAACATAGTATTTTAGAAAAAATAGTATTTATTAATTAATCACAAATGACAAAATAAGACATTTATTCAGAAATATTTTTGAGCTTAATTTATGAAATGTGTTACAATTTGCCTCTATTTAATACCTACTTTTAAGGTTTAAGTGTCTTTTTATGTGATTAAAGCATACATTTTTAGCACCTTAATTCCGATGGATAATTGTAATGATTATAACAAAAAAATGATCTTAACAATATTTCTTGAAAAATAATTACACATAATCGTAAAAAATAACCCCAACTTCTCCCTAATTTACCGAACGTTTTGAAAGAGATGGAAAATTTTAAACTTGCACACTTCGTAGACTAAACTGCAAAGCTTACATTAATAGTCATTTATAACGACTAAATTCATAGTGAAGCTCTGTGAGTCCAAAAACAAAGAAACGTGTCAAAGAGCGCAAGATTTTAGCTGAGTAAATGTGCTTAGTTTGCCGAACACAACAAAACACTCTAGAATTGTCCTGCGCGGATTAATTCGAAGGCAACTCTGCATAGAAGCCGATGAAGCATGGTAAGGCGCCATCAGGATGAGATTGGCTGTTGAAAGATGGGAACTTTGTAAATGTAATTATGTTCGGTGCCGCCCACCCCTCCACGGATGTCGGCAAGGATCTGGTTTCTGATGACATGCTTAAACAATCTCATTGTTCGCTTCGACTTGTCCTTTATCTCCACTCTGTTGTTCCTCTAATTGCGTTTGCTTTATTCTTTGTTCGTTAAACTTATCTGGGGTATTTTATATTTGTTTGTAACCATAAATATCTAAAATATATCATTTGACTACTACTACTATTAGTATTACTGGTACTGCTATTATTAATATTATTACTATTACTAATACTATTACTACCAATACTACTATTACTACTAGGTATTACTATTACTACTACCTATTACTACTAATACTATTGCTACTAATACCACTATTACTGCTAGTAGTACTACTATTACTATTACTGCTATTATTATTGCTACTACTATTAATACTATTACTATTATTATTATTATTATTATTATTATTATTGCTGCCTTTATTATTATTATTATTATTATTACTGCCTTTAATATTATTATTATTATTATTATTATTATTATTATTATTATTATTATTACTGTTACTACTAGCAGTACTACTAATACTACTATTATTACTGCTATTACTACTATTCCTACTACTACTACTACTACTACTACTACTACTACTACTACTACTACTACTAGTACTACTACTACTATTATTTCTTCTTCTTATTTTAATACTATTGCCACGACCGTCACCATCACCATGAGGCCTAATTTAGTTTTTTTTTTTTTGATTGCTTTATTTAAGGACGCTCTTTAACATCTCAGGTCATCAGCGTCCCATTCAACTTATGACGTGAAACGGCCGACAAATTTTGCTCAGAGGCCTCTCTTTCAGGCTTGAGGTTCTTTTTCGTGCCGTAAATGTACGACACGGGACCAACGGCATTACTTCCCTTCCGAAGGAAGCCATACTTAGGATTTTTACGCCCGAAAAAATCCATCGGTCCTGGCCGGGTTCGAACCTTGCGATCTTGGGTGTAGGAGGTAACCACTACACCACCAGGACCGACCCCTAATTTAGGGGAAAGTATTGCTTATTAGTATTAGTATGTCATTATAATATTCTTCTTCTTATTATTATTGAAAGAGGACAAATGCAAAATATATGATATTTTTTATTTCTCCCCTGGAGGTAGAATGCTACAGTATATCATTAGATATTTAACTGTCGCGCAAACGTGCATTTGATGAGTTTCTCAATTATAGGAATAAATTTATTAATGTATTTTAAAGGCGGTAAATTTTGAAATTGTTTAAGATTATCTAGGATGCTTCTCTGTTTGAAATGTACCTAAGACCTTCTCTGAGAGCCAAACCTACTTTTCTAGGCTTATAATGACCTATATTCAATAGCTTAAGACGGTATGATCTGAAATATATTGTATTAACTTTACAATCATAACTTTTTAAAGGATTTCCTGGAGTGCGATCTGTATAGTTAGACAGAATAATAAAAATGTACCTCAAAGCCAAAGGAACGTAATTCTAATTTTCAAATTTTCTGTAGAACATTAAATCCATTTAATTTAATTAGAAAGCTACATTATTGGGGGTAAAATGCTAGTTACTCCATTTCCTTCCAGAGAGTGGCAAATGTGATTTTTCTACTTGGTTCTCAAATATTTGGTGCTAATAAAGGACCGCAGATTGTGAGTTGCTACTTGTTTCTTGTGTTAAAATGCACGTGTTTTAAAGCAACTCCATTAACTTCCCTCTATATGAGTACAAACATTAATGCATTTCTAATTGGTTGTT
>CM060842.1:109752500-109902500 GCA_030762175.1 Metallyticus violacea | reverse complement strand
TTTGGCTACTCTTTCTTATTACAAAGTATCCATTGCTGCCTTAGTAAAACTTCAAATTGAGTGCATAAAATAATTTTATATAGTTTTGAAATTGGTGTACTAATTATTAAAACACTTTATATAAATTATTTATTTCATAAATGCGTTAGCTGCTTTGATTGCTGGATTATGATTCCTTCAGTATCTGCTGCTCAAGGCCAACATGCATTTTGACCTTGGGAGCAGAGACTGCAGTTGCACAGTTGATGTTTTCTTTGGAATAGGGTGTGAGGAATTACGTCATCATGTCGCTACAGCACATGTCTTATAGCAACAGGTGTAATGAAATGTCCTTACATGAGTTCTACCTTCCAAATTAACAGATTGACAATTCCATGTTCGTACATGCAATTTATGACGTGTGGTCCTGATTTATTTTAATTCGCATATTTGCTAGCCACAATAATCAATAAACTAAAAACAAAAGGAAGTATTCTCAATCCAATTCAAAATTAGAGAGCCTTATATACTTTGCAAATGTTGAATTTATGAATTCTAAAATGAAAGTATCTAATTCAGAAAAAACCCTTTAGTTCTAATAATATAAACCAAATTTTAAATAATTAAAATACTTTAAACAGAATTTAATCAAACTTATTTAATTAATTTAATGAGATATTCATGATGTTATTATTATTGATTATTGTTTTATCTGCAATAATAATATGAACAAAATTTTGAATAAATAAAAATACTTTAAAATTGGTAGTTCGTAGAATTTAATCGAACTTATTTAGTGTAATTTGATTAACTATTCATGATATTATTATTATTATTATTATTATTATTATTATTATTATTATTATTATTATTTGTTCTCGGCAAAAGTAAGAAAATTAATCCATTCTTATGTTTTAACGTAAACAGATATGGCATAATTTCCTTTTTTCATTCTTTAATTTTAATATAAAAGTAAATGACAAAGCGAAAGAAGCAAAGGAAACTCCATAGGCACAGAGAGAGGGGGGAGGGCGGGGAACTGTAAAGACGGCGTTGATAAAATAAGAAATTCATTTTCCCAAAGGAAAATTGCTCTTTTTTAAAACACCAGAAAAACAACATAGGATTAAAATAAAAAAGAATATTAATTACGTTGATTTTGAAAAAAGCTATTTGTAACAGAAAAAAAAAACCAGTTAAGAGCCCTTTTATTTGTAATGCATGTGTTTGCAGTACAGAAGTGCTGTTATGAAAATTGTATTTGTTTTGCAGTTATAGAGGCTTAAAGCTGTTCTGGACTTTGAAAGCTCTTTTAATATGCCTATGAATTACATAAAGCTGCAGTAGATCCGCAGACGAAACAAGTTATTATAGCTAATAGGAAGTAAAAGGCATTGTTGTGCGAACATAAAACGACTGTTACCTTGATTGATTAGTTTAAATATGAAAAGTGTGGTAGGTGAAATTAATCGGGAAAGTAACTAGAAACAAAGAAATACCGCAAACAGGGATTGAATGAGTTAAGAACAACATATATAAATAATTGCAGTTATTTTAACGTTTTAATGCACCTTAGCATTATAAACATGTTATTTGAAGCAATATCGTTCATAAGGTATGCGTACCAATAAAGGTTGTCTAGCAACAAACGTCATATAGATTGATATACAGAGGGTCCCATAAGTCTGGGCACATAGGAGCAGAAAACAATGCAATCACAGGATCTGTTCAAAGTGTTGGCCCTTGTGTTACATACACAGATGTAGACGCAATTTGTGCTCTTAATGGAACAATCATGCATGGACACAGCCTCTTGAAATTTTAACAGCAAGATATGTAGTATGATTAACCTTTTGGCACATTCTGTATTTAAACAAAATAAAAATTTCGCCATTACATAAAATACATTCTTAGAAAAACATATGCTCGTTTTATATAATTTAGGATTGCATTGAAAGTTGTATACAAATCACATGTAATTAAAACCTCAATAACAACATCACTCATGCTCTAAATATGGACTCATTCCATACCTAAAAGGATTATGAACTTGCTATATTAAAAATATTATTTTGCTATTACCGCTCTGATATTTCATAAACATTTTTGCTGTCAAAGACGATTAATGATTTGATTTTCAGATATTCTGATAGCTTCCCAAATGTAGGGAGATGCAGGTGTTCATGTCATCATACAAAAGGGCAGTTTAACTGCAGCGAATTAACTTCTAACGATATAATGATTAGTAGGCAGAGGTTATGTGGTGAAAAAATAAAATCAGGACAACAAAGTAACTCTTTAATATCAGTGAATACACCTGAAAAAAGGAAACATCGTGGAAATGAGGGATCGTTTCATCTACACCATGTTGCATACTAGATTTGGACATTCAAGGAAATGTTGCTGTTTGTCAGAAATTGTTTACGTCTTGTTAACAATTAAGGGTTATTGTTGTAAAAGGTATAACAGAAGATGCTGCAATTACTGAACGTTTTGGGGGAGACCAATTAGGAGAAATGGGTGAGATATTTTATTCAACTTCGTGACCGTGAAAGTTATTTCAGTTGTTCGAAATCCCAGCGTATTCATTTATTATCTGAACTAAACTTTAAAAGCTATTGATATATGCAGTTCGTACACGAGGTTTAGGAATAAGACTTCTCTCTACAAGATCCAAAACTAAAGGGCAAATACATTCTACAAACTAAGAAAAAAGTCTCCAAATGAATCTTGCTGTTTTTATCTTCAGTAGGTACAAGCAGGCAATCAAATTTCCACTACATGATAATTATTATGCAAAGCAGATGTATTTATACTGTCTTTGCATTACTAATCTGTCAACACATCAACCTGTATTTTATATGTGAACAGAACACCAATCTGAACGCGAAGCTAATAAGGGTGCATTAACTTTGAATGATTTCTACCACGAAACTCCCACCTTTGCAAGCAATAATGAAGAAATAAAAACGTGTGTAGATGAATGTATTGGCCAATCATATTGTTCGTACTTTGACTTTATAACTTCGTTCCCATGAACACCAAGAAACTTCTTACATGGCACTCTTTTCTACTCTGGGACACAGTAATTTGGTCGAGGAAAAAGTTCACATTGTAATATATTGCGAAAGGACAAGAGTGTGTTTGAAATTTAGGGAAAGATTGGAAAAATATTTAATTTAAAAGTTTCTTCCAGCTTAAATAAGATTTATGGCATTAATGAAACTAAAAAAATAATAGTAAAGAAAATGTAAAAGCCCTCGGCCTCATCAAAGATTGTGGTTAAGACAGAAGTTTTTTATCGCCACAATGATCCAACGCAAACATTTCGATCTTTGTTAAAACGAGGCCAATGCCATCAGAAGGGTCTCTGAGACTCAGAAAACGAAGAAACTGCTCCATACAAGTCATATTAATGATGAATGGTGCAAGAACTTTCTTTTGATTTGGTTTGGTAGTTGTAACCAGAGCACAGGAAATGAACATATTGAAGAATGTTGTGACAGGGAAAATGAAGATTCTGATATAAAAGTATAAGCAGGAATGAACCACAAAAAGGGTGACAGTGTATTCTCTTTAGTATAAGATAATTCAAAACCTTGTAATAAGCCATAGTAAAAAGTTATTTGCAATCATCTTTGCTTTATATTTGAAAAAAAAAATATTGGAATAATAGTTATATTAAATAAACTACTACATGGACCTTCCAAAATGTAGTTTCCCCTATTTTTCTAACCAAAACCTAATTTCTCCCCTACATTTTGCTTCATCATTTTTAAATTATAATTGCTTTATTTTTCAGGTTCTGAAATAGAATGTAGGATTTTTCCCCATAATTTAAAACTACTTTACATTCAATTTTTCATTTTTAGTTTCAACGTAACAAAATTTTGCAAGTTTTCAAGAAAAAAAGTTGTTCACTCCTCAAATACATACATATATATGTATTTGAGTCAGTGTTTTATCTTTCAAATTTTGCAATTTCAAGTGTGACTCTTTCTCAGTGTTTTATCTTTCTCTACTTTTATTATTGGTGTTAATTTGTTACATTGTTAATAGTGTTTCTTTATTTTTATTTTTCATTAATATTGTTTGCACCTCTGGTGCTGCTTTTAACTTTGATTATTAAGCTTTATTTGCTTTTATGTGTTTTGCTTTTGACTTCTTTACTACTTATCTATTATTCTTTTAATGTTATTTCTATGCAATTTCAAGTGTGACTCTTTCTCAGTGTTTTATCTTTCTCTACTTTTATTATTAGTGTTAATTTGTTACATTGTTAATAGTGTTTCTTCATTTTTATTTTTCATTAATATATATATATATATATATATATATATATATATATATATATACAAACTACACTACAATAATTGATAAAGTTATGTTTCTTTTGGTAGCTTTATAAAATTTTTTTCTTTTCTTAAGTGATCCCAGAAGTGAGATTGTACCTTGTCAATTTGAATGATTTTGTGTGATTAAAAGTTGTGCATATTCATCTCCTGTGCTCTGAACTTCGGTTACAACATCCAAACAAAATCAAATGAAAGTTCTTGTACAATTCTGGACTAATACGACTTGTAAAAGCAGCCGAGTCTAAGGGGGTTGTTCAGCGATACTTTTTCTGGCATAACTGGCCTCACAGACACTTCTAAAAAGATCTTACATTGAGCAACTATAAGGCATAGTATAATATTTTCTGGAGTAGATTTTACCTTAAAAATTCATTACTCCGCACTGCTTGAAATAAACTGTAACTGAAAATAACATTTAAAAATTATGAGAAAAATCGACAGTACATTCTTACTTTTTTAAAAAATATAATTCTAGAATTTCGATGTGTTGCAAAAAAAAAAAAAAAAAATGTTGCCAGAAGTCACATAAAAGATGAACATTCCAAAATTGCAGGCTTTTAAAAAGAGAGTTTGTATTTCACCACTATTCCGATTCCGAACATACTAAAGAATGTTATTGTTAAAATTATAATATTATAAAACTATAAATTAACATCACAATTAAAGGTAAATAAATATTGGTAAACTGAAAAATGGAAAAATACTTATTTTGTACAAATTTTTACCAAATATTACTAAATACGAACAGATTTCTAGCACTTATTCATGCTAAAATGTAAAAAATAATTTTGTTAATCTGTATTTATCGTTATTCAATAGGAAATCTCATGCAAAGCTTTCCCTCTTTAAGAATAATTTTATCCTAGTCATTGTTTTTGTTGCAGTTATAGTTTCTCATTAATATAAATTTTTATTGTTTATCTAATTAGAATTATACCCTTTTTCTCTTGATCTTATGTAACTGTGCGCATTATTACATCCTCTCCATTTTTAAAAGAATTGTTTAATTTATATCATTTGTTTTTTATCCTGCTGTAATATTTCTGACGTTAATTATGCTATTTACTCTCTGAGAAGTAGTTATGCTGTTTTTTTAATTACCTCCACTAATTATCTCATAACTCTTTAAAGTTGAGTGCAATCTACATAACTGTGCTATGTCGCAAGTTTTTGCATGTCAAATGAGAGAAATAGGTGAAGAGGTTGTAAAAGATAAACTGGTTTGATTCCTCTACTTGTGACGATACATTCCAGACTGTTTTATGGCTTTTGGATTTAGTCCAAACACCTCTACCGGATTCCTGCTCACACAGATATAAAAATGTGAGCAAGCGTGCTCACGACCGCTCTTTGTATGCATTCAGCATTCACTTGTTTTTATTACGATTGCTTCTGGAGTAATAACTGGCTTGCGCTGCAAATTAGAAGAGGCCTTAACCTGCCTTACTAAGATATCCGCGGGAGGAAAGAGCGTTCAAAATCTCTTGCTTTACGAATGCAATACAGCATCATTGGTAAATAAGAACAATTTGTCTTTCGTGTTAAATTATTTACCATATAAATCTTCCTAAGACAAATAAATACTTGTATAAAACACGTGCACATTGCTCCAAAGAGCAATAGTATAAAACGTATTAAATGCAAGGTAAATAATAAATAACAGATTAGTATTTATAATATAATACATTCATATTAACAAAAACTTGCTAAGTATCTTATATGCGGTTAGGTTAGGGATGCTTTGGAGTTTGAAGAGAGAAAATTATCACAGGCAAAGTAAATTTATCTGGAAAGCTCAGACCCTCTCGTGATATTCATTAGCACTATTTCACGAATAAAATAAGAATTCAAATATAATTCCCGTAAACTTTGCTTACAATATTGTAATAATTGTACATTTTTACTATTAACACTTAACCTTTTCAAACCATCTAGCAACAGATGAACACCGATTGTCAGTAATGGCAACAGAGAAGAGCCAAATATGGGTTTGGGACTATTTCATGAATACGATTAGAATAAATGAAATTCGGCACGGATCATCTACAGTTGTATAAAATGTTATGCTTACTTATAAATGCCTATATATTCAGGAACGTAGGAATGAAACAGACGAAAGTCGACTATTACAATTGCTACTGTTCGATTTACTAATACCAACTGAGAAAAACAAAACAGATCAAACATTTTACTATTTTACTGTTTATTAAGATTTATGGTTGCTTAGGCAGATATTGTTACACAATTTACGAAGTAATTTCAGATTGTTTCGCAGAATATGCAAAAACAATTGCTTAAGTGAATACACATTAAGTTAATTAAATTTACAATTACTGAAAATAAAGAAAAATGCTCAGTGATGCGTGCTCAGGAATTATATAGTGGATGTACAGATTGACTACACTGACCACAGATAAACGCACGTCACCGATAAAATGGATTTAATATAACCTTTCGATAATTTCCTTACTATATTACACAATGATTCAAAGGAACACATACATAGCCAAGAATATGGAGATATTAAAACCACATATAAGAAAATTATAATACTAAGTGAATCAACCAATGGTAAGCGTACAAACAATAATAATGTGTTCCAAGAATAAAACACAAGGCAGACAGTTTTATTGCGACTAAATAGAAACGAACGAATTTTATTCACTTAGTGTACGTATATTGTAACGTAAGGTATTATTACAATCCTATTTTAATACACGTCTTTTTAACTCAAAATTTGTTAGTTATGCGTTGGATTCCGTAGAGAGAAGTTGTGTTTTAAGCTTTTTTAGCAGAAATTGTTGCCCTTATTCCGTATTAACATTAACTTTAACGCTACATAAAGAGAAGTAGTAATTAACATTTCGTGGAAGAAATTACAAAATTATTTGTGCTAAAACGATAGTTATTACGAGTGTGAATTAATATCCATGTGCGGTTTCCCTCATTTCGCCCAGAAGCAAAAATCTGAAATATCCAGCTATAGTACCGAACATTGAACCAGCTGAGCATATTGTAGTGGTGCTAGTCACTTCGATGTCTACGACGACGGCGGCGTCTCCATCATCCATCACACTTTTCTCTCATTTGTAGAATTACTCTTGTTCACAGCAGTTGTAATGTAGAGAGCTCTTACAATTATCAAAATACACTCAATGTCGTCTAAACTGGTTCGAGTTAAACATTGACACGACTAGGTAAGGCATTTCAATGAATGTGATATGTTATTCTCTCCAACAAACACCTTTGTTTGCTGCAAATAAAAATGAAGGGTCTTAATTAAGTCTCATCAGAATCTTTTGAATGAGCCGCTTATCTCAATTTCATTGTCAGTTATGAACATCTCTGGACGATGGAGGGAATATTTTTTTTTCTCTTCCCGACACGAACAGAATACAATAAATTAAGGGCGAGGCACTGCGACAATGTATAAACTTTCGTTTCCAAGTCAAAAACTGTTTAAATGTAAATGCTTCTGCAAAGGATACGTTGATTTTTGACTTCCACTATGTAAAACAATTGATCAGCATAGTAGCTACCTATTCTCAAGGGTCATTCAAATGAAATAGAGAATGCCCATGGCTACTGTCCAAAATTATGCTGAGAACACTGCCTAAAAATCTTATCATTTTTCATTATAAGACACGACAATTTAAAAACTTATTTTAATTAAATTTTTTATAAATACTAAGGGTGCTAAAATTAATACACACTTTCATAGTAGATATCTACTTAATATGTTTCAAAGTTGGACCGAAAAACAACAGTAATGTGTAGTATGATGTTCTGTAAACAGATGTGACTCACATACATAACGATTACGTTACTACGTGATAGATAAATCAACAATGAACAAATGAAGCCAAAATTATCGTATGATGTTCTGTAAACAGATGTGACTCATATTACATTATGCTAGCGTTGCTACAGGAGCCAAGATTATCGTTTGAACAGCGGAAAAAAAATTTGAAGTAGTATTGGAAAACCGAGAATGTTGTTGAAGTTCAAAGGCAATGGAGATGTGAGTACAGAACAAAACCGCCATTGGACCCTATGGGGAACTCTTAAAGATGTTGTGTACCGTAGAAAACCAGCTACACTGGCAGCACTTCGGGAAGAAATTGAAACGGCATGTGCTGCAATCGCTGAGGACAATTTTCGCAAGCGTTGCTCAATCAAGTAGTTCAACGTACTCAGAAGTATATCGACGCCGATGTTGAGCATTTTTTGGCATCTTCTGTATAACATATTTATAACTTTTATTGCACTTTATATTTTTATTGACAATTTAATTGCCTAAAATATGCGACAAGAGATTAGAATATACATTTCATACCTTTTTATTTAGATGACACAGTATTAAGTACTATTATTTTGAGCACGGTCATAATTCATCATGTCACCAAACCAACAATCAGCATTTAAATTGTTATTTATAAACTATGAATTCATTTCAATAAGGGATATCGCCATAGGTGGCCGAGGTCATTAAGGCACGGACTCGTGAGCGGGAGGTCTGGGGTTCGAATCCCACCAGGGCTGGTTTTTTCCTCAGTCCTCATCACTGGAAAACGCCGGGGAGGTACCCTAAACTTAGGCCTGGAACGCTATCAGCTTCCTTCCAAAAAAAAAAAAATCCTTCCCAATTTATCATTTCATCTCATGTATCATCCATCAGTGTCCACCGCTTGTGGTGCCTCAGTAGCAAAAACGGACGTTAAATACTACTGAAAAAAATAAATAAGGTCTATAGTAGCAGCGGTTAAAAAGAGAATCTCTTATAGATTTCTGTTTTCAAGGTCATTTGTTGGTCATCATAATATTGACACTCTATTCAAAATAAACTTTTCTCTACAGGCATTTTTTATTCAACGAAGCCATTCGTTGATTAGAAGCTAACATCGAAATGTATAGCCTATTTCAAGTGCTTGTTTTTAAAAACTTAATGCTATTTTAGGCTGCCCATTTTTTATTTTTAGTTCTCGCCTGTACATAATATTTAAGAGTACATTTAGAAAACTATGGGGCACATTTTCCTCTGAGTAATTATGTGGACTGGGAATAATGATAATTTATCATAATTTAGCCTCTAATGAGAGCCAAAATTAATCATAACGAATGAAGTTGAAAGGGATACAGTTGTGCAAAATACAGAGTTCGGGGTCACAGTAGCTTCTGTTTCCCTGGACATGTGCTTAGTACATATCTATCAGCAATGGGGGTTGCTGCACATTAGTTAGGGTTGAAAAGCGGGGCGACTCGTCACGTTTGACATTTAGAGCAGCGAAAGAAATCACACAAAAGCGTGCGCAAATGCCAGCGGTCACAAAACACGTAACTCGGTGATCTGACATTAAACGCTGGTTAAAAAAAAAATACTGCCCCATTCCCAGATATGGGGGTTGGAGTATTAAGATAAGTCGTAAAGATATGAACACACGGTTGTTCTGTAACACGCCTCTGTATTGCCATAAACACGCCACCCTTTGGTAAAAAGTTATAAGGCTAATTACTCATCGGCGTAAGGTCTTAAAACCTGATTGTTACATCCCTCCCTGTTTATTTTTTGTGTGTGATGAGACGAGTACTCTGCCAGGCAATGAAAACCTGCAATTTGTGCTTAATTATTTTTGTTGGATACTCACAAATTTAGCTTATATAGTTAATGTCAACACAAATTTAATTTTAGTGCAGTAATGTAATCGATGTTGCCAAAACAATACCGAATAACAGAATAATCACGTAATTAACGGCATGCTTCTAATAAAAGTAAATATTACATCCTACAGGTTAGCCAAGAACGCTTCTATGATGGGTGAGCAAATGAAGGGTATATAAGTAATTTATAAATAATAATAATTAAATATCTTCACAGTTAGCAAACATTAAATTTAGTAAATTAAGAATAAATGATTTTGACGCCTTTACTTAGTTTTCAAAAGATATTGCAGTAAATATGCTGTTCCATAAAAGTAATTTGCGACAATATCCATTCCAAGGTGTGCATAACATTTGATGGTGTTAATAAAATTTTCACCTTTTTGAAATTGTATTTGATGTTCCCATGACTAAGATTGATTGAGTAAACTCATGCTAATGGCCATATTTTGAAGAAAAAAATTCTTTAAGTGCTAGGGTTGTGTTTGTTTCACAGATTTTGTCACTGCTCTTCTAATTTAGCACCCTATTATAACAGAACTTTAAAAGTAAAAATATATATAATATGCTAATTTGATCTTTTACCTAAATTCTTTAACATTCAATTTACGACTGCTTATCATGTTATTTTCCCATGAGATTAAACACTGTATACATTACATTTAATCTTTGCGAAAACAGTTTGTCAGTAGCAGGAGAATGGCGAAGTGCCATCAAGTGTCTAATGTAGCTTGGCACAATATGTTTAAATGTTTCAGAGCTGACGGGCATTTTGGGTCACCATGAAGACCTACAAAGTTATTCAAAATACAAGTGTATGGCAGTAAATAGATGTAGAGTGTTTTATGTCGGTCCTGGTGGTCTAGTGGTAGCCATACGTAGACTAAGGTCCCTATTCAAACTCAATCAGGGTCAGTGGCTTTTTAGGGCTTAAAATTCCTAAGTATGGCTTCCTTTTGAGAGGAAATAAAGCCACTAGTCCCACACGAAAAAGAGTCTCAAGCCTCTGAAGAAAAGTTATCGGCCTTTTCATTTCCTGAATTGAATGGGACGCTAATGCCCAAAGATGTTAAACAGTCTTCATAAAAAATAAATAATTAAAATTAATAATAATAATAATAATAATAATAATAATAATAATAATAATAATAATAATAATAATAATAATAGAACGCTTTATGAGCGGTTTCATTTTTCATAACAGCGCATTAACCAAATGGTGTTACTTCTATAATTCCTTTTACTGTTTTTAAATTTTGGTATCGTTTCTGCTTGATTTACTTTAGCACTGGGAGCGTTTTTGATTTAATCTTGCCTGTTAACGTTAAATTTTTACTGCAGTATTCTGTATGATATTTATATTTGTTGAAGAATACATCTTTGTTCAAATTTGGTTCAACAAATTTAAAAGAAGAAGAAGAACCATAATCTATATCATCTATAATGAAATACTCTTAAGGTCTCATTCACAATGAAAATTAAACGTAACGTAAACTTAAAAGTAAAAACTAGATACTGTGTTTTATAATGGAACTATTCACAATGAATCACGTAAACATAAACATAAATATAAACGTACAATTAGACATAAACTTAGAAGCTTGCAAGATTTTGTGTCTACGTCTAACTTAAACTTAAGAAATCAGCCAATCAGAACACAGCTGCTCTGTTTGTAGAGTTCTATGGCAAAATTTATCCATACACGGAGCACGGAAATCAAATGCAACTCTTGCTGCTTGCTGCTACAAGTCCCGAGCGACAGCGGAGAGAGCCGAAGGCAGCGACTCCCACAGATATAGCTACATAATAATGCTTTCAAGCGAATAGTATCACGCACAGAAGGCGCTGTAAATTGATGTTTATGAAATTTTTCTGCTGCAATCAAAGGAGATTTGCCACCATTACAGTGATTTATTGCCCGTATCAATTTATATTTACGAAAAATCCACGGGTCCACCTATAGGATTTATCCTAGCATTGAGTTAGTATATATATTGAATTGAATTAATTGCCAATTCCAATACGAGCAGATTTGCCACCGTTACAATATTTTACCCGCCTAACTATCCCCTATCAATTTATATTAAAAGTTACGGAGAACAACGCATAGGTTACATTGTGTTTAACAAAAAAAATAATACATGCAACATTTACATTGCGGCCATGCATAGTAGTCGGCTCTCTCCGCTGCCACTCAGGACTTGCAGCAGCTAGCAGTAGGAGTTGCACTTGATTTCCGTGCTCTGTGTAAGGGGAAGTTATGGTAAAGAGAGCTGAAGATCAGTGACTCTGTAGACAGAGAATGGTGTCAATGGACAAAAGATTAATTGCATTATAAGAAAGCTATCCTTGCTCATATTACTCCTAGCAAATTAGTTATTGCACTTTGCATATGCATAAACGGTACCGTTGTCTGCTCAGAAGCAGTCATTTTCAGTCAGCTGTTAGTTGATCTTCGCTTGTTCTTATTTCTGATTGGCTAAGATGTGCGTTTGCGTCTATCACTGTGAATGCCTACATACTACTAAGTTAATATGTTACTTCTTATTTTACTATGTTTATGTTTAATTTCCATTGTGAATGGGGCATTACACAATCATCAAAACTTCCTGAGTTTTGACTTTATTTTAAACTTGAATGCCTTGTAATTAAGGCTAACTCATGCTCTATGGATATAAATTGTTCAAAAGTAGCATTGTGTACTTCCAACATTTTTGATCCTGGCTATTTGTTAACTGTGTTTTATTTGTCTTTCGCGTTTTGTTTATAATTATTTAAAAATTAGAACTTATAGGAGGTTCAAAATAAATGTGATCCCTTCAATTGCGAATTAAACAAGAATGAAATGGTATAATATTTCTTGAGGTGTAAACCTTGAAAAAAAAGTGAAAAGTAATATAAATAAACCGAACTTAATAAAAATAAACAAGGAAAATATTCGGTAAAGCCCATTCTTCCCAATGATATCCTTAAACTCAATTCCAGATAATCAGTAAACAAAGGTAATACTAACTATCTTTATAAGGTACAGAGTGGAAACTAATTAAACGACAAAATTTGAGAGTTTGCACGGTTATCAAAGCAAACATTTTTTTTTATTCTGATGCCATATATTCATATATGACGGTTTTTACGGTATTGATGGCCTTTCGGTGTAGCCATTGCTCAAAATTTGAATTTTTTGTACATTTTGATTTAGTGCTTGTTTACTAACATGCAGTGACACCCCCGGACATGGTTTGTTCGCTTATATATTTCGTTTGCAACATATTTCCAAGGAAGTGATCTGGCAGAAGCGACCCTACATGATGAGACTTCCTGATTTGTCTCCTATGGACTTTTTGCGTGAGATAGAAAGCGTACGTACGAGGCCCCAGGTGAAACAGAGGAGGTCACCTGAATAGTTGCAGCAGCAGCAGGGGACATTAGACAATTCTACAGTCTTTGACTGCGACAAGAGGTTCAGTTACCGACTGTGTAACCTTTGTCATCAAAGGCAAATTTGAAACGTTTTTGTTAAGTTAATTAGTTGAAAATGTTTTGTAAGCTATCAAGGCAAATAGTATACATGCAGCGTCCTCGAAAAACAATACCTCATTGGAAAAAATGTTTAGTGTTTCAAAGTTTGTCGGTTTAACTTTTTCTACCCTGTAAGTGAGGTCGATAGAATATTTTGGGAATCACGAATGACTTTAGGCATTCTCAGTTTCAATATGCAACCACTATACATATAGAACTTTTTATTTATTTATTATTCGTTCCAAAGGACCTGGCATATGCTAACAGAGCCGTGGATGTCAAGTTAACAGTTTCTTAGATTTAGTTTTCTATAAAATAATTTCGGGTTAGCCGCTAAGAACGTAGTCCTGTAGGAGGCTTCTAACTCTCAAATATGGAATCGTCAGCCTCTTCAGCTGTTTAAAATATCTGCTTCAGCGACAAAGTACTGCAAATGCTTAAGTTTTAAGATAATAGCTTTCTGCTGTATAATGCTCGTACCAATGATGGGATATAAATTCTTTCAAATTGATTTCGAATATGTCACATTTAGAACTACATTTTATTCTTTCAAACGAATACTATAGAACAAATATAGAATCATATATACTGCTTTTATTTCATAGTATATTATTATATATGCGATTTCGGCGTGTATATTTAACTAATATGCTAATATACCCACTAATTATGAAAAACGAACACTGTTGACTTAAAGTAAAACAAATGGTGACTAGGCATATGATGTTGAAAATAAATTTAAAAAAGTTTAAATAATTTAAACAATAAATAAATAAATAAATAAATAAAATATATTTATGTATATTCTAATTTAATTTTAATTATAGAATGTTGTTCTTTAATAGTGTACATAACCAGATTAATGTTTAAAATGTGAAAAATTAACTAATAAAAATAAAACACGAAGTATTATTATATTTAATTGGATAATCATTAGTCAGATTCGGGAGTCCTGTATTCTATGTAAATAACAACATAACTACAAAATCTAAATCTAGTAAGTTTTTCTAAAGATTAAGTTCTTGCTTTGTTTCTGTTTTGTATTTTAGGGCATGTTTGTTTTTAAAGTTTAATTGCGCATCAGGAAAGTAATATTTTAAGAAAATTCTCCTAGAAGTACATTTACAGTAGTAAAACAAGTGTCCATACACTTTCCACATATTTCAGCAAAGTAGATTTCTGTGGTGCATAGTGATGGAATTCTATAACAGTTTGACCGGGTCCCAAAAGTAAAGAGATATAAATTCCGGTTCCCCGTGTACATGGATTGTGTTAGATCATGAATCTTCAAATAGTGAACTTACTGGAGCGAGCAGTGAACAGTACATGATGTGGAATATTAATGTGACGAACAAGACGATGTTGTTTCATATATACACATCACACTAACCTAAACCTAATCTCCGGTGAATCCTAGAAATCAGAGGATCAAGTGATTTACCGTTGCTCGCTACGGCCTACGGCCTCCGCTCGTGTATGCTATGCACGTTATGCTGCTTACAGGAGCGTATATCAACATATTTACCTCTTAAGTTAGACATTCTTTATATTAGAACTGGCGCAAGTGTCTATGAGTTTCTAATGAACGAACTTCTCATGCAGAACAAATAATATCGATCTGTCGGAGTCCATGTACACTCATGAAGCATGGGGAACTTGGTATCTTCATACCATCTCCAGAAAACATACTGGATGGCATTCTGTTCTTCTAATTAGATTAGGCCATGACGTTTCTTCAGGTTTCCGAGTTTAAGATGTATTTCATGTATTTGTTTCTAATTTTCTTAAATACCAGTATAGTAATCTTCAAGTTTCTCATACTATTCGAATATTCTATGTATATTTTTATGCCTTTAGTACATGAATGAAATATGAGAAACGTAACAAATGGCCGAATTTTCTCCAGAAATAGCTATAGAGATATGTAGTTACTAAAATTCTATCGAACCCAGTTCTTATGATGTCCTGTTAATCCTTACTCAGAATTAGCACCTACAGTTCAATAAGCTGATCAGGAGTAACCATCCATAAGTTCATATCTTTCTCATCGTGTCACGTAGAACCAAAGTAGAATATTTAAAATTACAATGTTATTGGTCCCGTATCTGTAAAAATGTGGCTCCTTGCTTCATCCACTATGATGCACATATATTTCGGTTCCTTCACAGTTAAATTCTGCCATTTTATGATGTTTTATCTAGCATATATTCTTAATTTTTTAAAAAATTTAATTTCATATTGATAAGCTACTTAAAATGTTAGATAGAAGCCACTATGATCTAGATTAATCATTCAGAAGTTAATGACAAATAAAAATGGCAGGCTTTCTACAACATTAGCGTATAACGAGGAAAATTTTAATAGATAGCTAACATTACTAAGCAGTAAGAGATGAAAAGAAGTTACTAAAGGTAGCCATGATTTGAAAAAAGGATGCTGTTTTAGTAAAGAGATATTTAAATCGTTTAATAAGCAGATTATAAATATTTTTAAAGATAAAGGAGGAAAAATTGGAAGAATATTGACTCAAAAGTCATGCATAAGAACTACTTGCGCTAATTATATAACAATAGAAGTATATTCTGCATTTGTGCAACGTTTTCTTTTATAGACAGTAACAAATATATTAAAACTCCAAGCTGAATCTTAATTAACTAAATATACATAGAATATTAACAATTTGCCCACTACTGGAACTTTAATGCACACTTGTAGCCATGCCCAAACCACTATTAAAACTACACATCACGTTAACCAAACTTTCTTAAAACCCATCCGAAAGTTACAGAATATGTTGCTTTATTTAAGAAAGAAAGTGCAAGAAATTTCTCGAAACTAAATAGACTTGGAGTACAAAAAAGGGACGTGATGAACTACTGGTTTATTTACAAATATGGAGGAGAGATATAGCACAGTAATGCACTCTACAGGATAAATCTTCAATTAGTTTCACGTATGAGCAGCTCAGTGCGCCCCACCATGGTCTCCTTATTACACATACATGGTCTTCTGTATTCTACATGGACCCCACGTTGAGAAGTTAATTTTACCCCCCATTGAACAAGCTATCCTGAGGCACTATGTAGAACTTACACAAAATAGAGACAGGAAGGCAGAGACTGAAAATAGAAAGAGTGTATGGATAAAAGAGGTAAGTGAATGTAGTAGAACTAGAGATACTAGCAGTAGTAAGAAATGTATGCACATTCCGATCTTTAAGAAGTGCTTTTATAAATAGGAAATATTGTGATTTTTATTTTAAAAAATCTAGCAATTAGAATAATAGAATTTAAAACTTCAGGTATGTGTAAGCGTGTGTTCAACTCACCGATTTGTGGATTCCAGTAATTCCCTTCTGCAAATTAAAAAAAGAAATTATTTGTACTACACATCTTTCGAAATGGGATTTATGCTAACTATTAAATTAGTTTTTGTGTTACAATTATTTTCATTATTGCACAAATTATTCTGAATAGGTTATGGAATCCCTGTAAGACATTCTTCATCAAAATTATATCACATGCATCGCCGCCTTTGTGGTTTTGTACCGAAACTTATAAATCTTTAAGAAAATTCATGCATTTTTTTTTTCAAAATCACAAGGCGGCGGTGCTGAGTTTATAAACCAGTATTTTTGTAGAAAAACATAGCATAAACTTTAATTCATGATTAAAAACAATATTTTTCTATTTCTATTATGTGTAACTAATCTCACACAGCTACATACTAGTCGGCAAGCCAAGATGTGATGGTCACAAAGCTCACATTAATATGAAAAGGAAAATAAGTCTATAAGTATTCATCTTTCTTTAACTTTCAAGAAGGATGCAATTGTGTATAAATGATTTTCATCGGATACCGGACTTAAAAGAACTAACTGAATAAGGAAATTAGGATAATTAATTAAAATCTTACTTCTGAGTATAGCTGTGTCTTGAAGGTAAAATTGGGTGCTGAGGTGCCTCCTTGTTATATTAGTCTCCAAAACTCAGCACGCAATTTTACCTTCAACACACAGCAACACTCGGAAATAAGATTTTAATTAATTATTTTAACTATGGACAGATGTCGTGGAAATTTACGCACTGATTTAAGGAAATTAGGATTTCTCTCGTCGCATTGTGAAAAGCTGCCAAAAATGTAAACACACTTTCACAGTAGATATCTATTTAATATATTGCAAAGTTGGACCGAAAAACAACAGTAATGTGTAGTATGATATTCTGTAAACAGATGTGACTCACATTGCGTTATGCCTGCGTTACTACAACAAAATGGAGCCAAGATTATCGTTTGAACAGAGGAAAGCAATTTTAAAGTGGTATTGGAAAACCGAGAATGCTGTTGAAGTTCAAAGGCATTGGAGACGTGTGTACAGAACAGAACCGCCAACGCGAGTAACAATTGCACGCATTCGAGACAAATTTGATACACCTGGTACCATATGCGATGTTCACAAGGGCAGATCTGGGAGACCTTGCACAGCAACAAGCCCCGCGCATTGGATCTAAGGCATTATCCAAGGCACTGGATAGGACGAAGAGGTCCGATTGAGTTTCCACCGAGTTCTCCGGACTAGTAATTATATAGTAATTATCTACATTAACACTGATATTTCACAGATATTTAGTGAAATTTATGGAAGAAAAATAATTTTAGTCCATCCATAATATCAATATATTGAGATAATTCTTAGGGACAGTATTATTAAGTTTATAAAACCAGTCGCTTTTAAGCATAAAATAGTATTTTCGGGCTTTCTAGTTGAAAGAATATAATTTAATGACAATATTTCTCTTATTATAAATAGCTCCGACTAGCCTCGTAGCATTAAGAGTTTATTAGGTTTTCGGTTTCGATTCCCGGCTAGACACAAGAAAATCCTCTTCGATTATGAAGATTTCTTGTCATGTTCTGAATCTAGTAGATGAGTGTGAAGCATGCTTGTGAATATTTCGGTTATTTAATAACCAATTACCCACTTGAAGACTGAAATCAGTATCCAGTCATAATATAATGACTAATATATCAGTAAAATGAAAGCATCTTAGGTGTGCGTGTTTCATAACTAAAAATTGCTGTATATGTCCCAAAAGCTTGGTTTATCAGCTGTATTCAAAAGCTTAAAAACACAGATGACATATTTTATTTCAAGCTTCAAACTGATAAGATGCATTAAACGGTATGCATATCACCAAATAAATTAAAGAAGCTCATTTCAATTGTTTAATCGCAGTGTTGAAAATGTTTTCTGAATAGGTAGCTACATTAAATTTTGAACTATCAGAAACTTTTATTTACCCAGGAAGATTGCAAATAATTTTGCTGGCCAGGTAACTGTTCTACCTATTCATTTGTAGTGATGGTATCGAATACACCTCGAACAACGTGGTCAAAATTTGTTGCACTCCCGTTATGCATAAGCTACATGGTTTCTCTTATTGCGAGAGGCACGTTATCTAGAGTCCTGAAAGAGTGTATACGATTAATTTCTTTGCGTGTAATCCTTTATGGGACACCATTTAACTAAATATAGATTTTGAACTGCTGCTATATGGTTTAAATTGTACCACGCTGCCATGCTGATAAAACTGCATGGTTTTGTGTATATTTTTCGTAGTGGCGTTACATGAAAATTAAAAGCAATTTACCTGCGATACTAAACACATTTCTTACGCTACAAACCAATATCTATATCCACGAATACTTAAACAGATTTCTTTAGTATTTCATGTTTAATTAAAACAGTTGAAACCTTTCGGGCTGTTTTGACGTGGTCAGTGGTTTAATATGCTACCATAGCTTTCCCCAACTACTGCGGTTGACATCACCAGTGGACGATGAACAACGCCTGACTGCTAAACGAAGACAGTATTGACCAGTCTCTGTCTGTTTTTAGAAGGTCAATCAAGTCTTTTAGCAGTCAGGTGTGATTCATCGTCCAGTGATGATACCAAACGCAGGAGATGGTGAAAGCTATGGTACCATATTAAATCACTGACTACGTTAAAAGAGCCCGAAAGCTTTTTATTTTAGTTATAACCCTGGCCATGAAAGCCTAAGAAGTATAATAATTAATTTTTAGCTGTATGAAATTACAGCGCGTTGCCTCGTTTTTGTACAATTTATAGAATTGCACATAACACTTGATTACTACAAGCATTTTTTAATCATAGTTCATAAACCAGGAATTTCGGACATATGTTAATTTTTTCCGTTTACAGTTATGTAGAACTGATACCCTAAAGTATTAGTTACACATGAGTTTTTCTTATTTTCGTGTTATTCACTTACTCAACAGTATTTAGGCAACGCTTAATCACCCAGTGGAAGATAATGGCGGAACTTGGACCAGTAATTTTTAGATCAGCAATTTATTGTCTTAACAAACACGGAGATTGGGTTATTTGAATATTAATGTTTTTATAAAATAAAATAGTTTAAATATCAAATCTGGATACCAATGCAAATTACTTGTTCTGTGCGTATTTAAAAGCACCATATAATGTCATATAAGCAAAAGGTTCACTTCGCTAAGTTATGGCAACTTGGGCACCAGTCATTAGCATGAAATATGCCGAGCATAATGCAATAAAAAAACTACAAAATATTTTTAAGCATAAACTTGTAATCCAAATGTGTAATTTGCAATGTCAATAGTTTATGGCCATCATATTAATATTTGTGATCCCTTAAAATTGTCTGCCAATAACTATTCAAACATCAACAATATATATCTTATTTCTCACCCACTCTTCACTAACTGTAGAAGTGATTAGTTTGTTGAGAAAACTTAATATGAAACCCTTAGACTTAGGCTTAGCTCAATCTGTTAGTCATAAAAATTATTAAAACTTTCCTTTTATAACTCTTATTGAATTTTAAAATGTCTGCATTTTACTTAGGCATTTAAGAACAACTTTATAAAACCTGAGTGATCGTTGAAAATGTAGCGGAAGAAAATTTTAAAATTAAACACACAGTGCTCTGTATGTAAGTTGGAAGAAACATTTGAAAGAACTGTTCCTTTTATTTCCTAATATGTAGTTCAGTACAGTACTTACTCTTAAATAAGTTGTGTTGAAAACATCAAATAAATATTTTGTTTTTGGCTCAATGAGCAACGAAATGTCCAAAGTATAAACAGAATGTGTATTGAAAAATCAGCATCCTTGATACAAAGACACTTGCAAGAAGTCTACAATATTCGTAATCATTTGCTTATACTCGTATTTTTATTCATCAAAGCTTATGAATGGTAGCTAGCAGAGGGCGCCCATGGATTATGGATTATGAAAGGGAACTCAATGCCATAATTTAATAGGATGATTCCACTCTATAAATAGAACAATCTTTCTGATACCATTTTGACAGTTGACTTGTTTGGCCGAAAACATTTGTTAAATTTCATATGCTGTAATATTAACATACGAGAATTAATTCATTTCGAAATAATAATGGACAGGCAGATAGAAATAGAGCAAAGAATGTCTATTTTTTTATAGCTCAAAGCATTTTGATGTAAACTCATCTGAAAATGTTATTTGAATCATTTTCGTTTGCCATTATGTTTACGTCTGGTATGATTCATACATCTGTATTGGAACCGGAAAAAATGTCGGTCCTGGTGGTGTAGTGGTTACCACACTTGCCTCCTAAACCCAAGATCGCGGGTTGGAACCCGGCCAGGACCGATGGATTTTTTCGGGCGTAAAAATCCTAAGTATGGCTTCCTTCGGAAGGGAAGTAAAGCCGTGGGTCCCGTGTCGTACATTTACGGCACGAAAAAGAACCTCAAGCCTGAAAGAGAGGCCTCTGAGCAAAATTTGTCGGCCGTTTCACGCCCTGAGTTGAATGGGACGCTGATGACCTGAGCTGTTAAAGAGCGTCCATAAATAAATCAATCAAAAAAAAAAAAAAAATGGAACCGGAACAGATCTTGTGTCAATGTTGATTGTTCGTTACTGACTTACTTATGTTAAGCGGCTATACACAATCCATCTTTCAAGATGTAAACATTTAAGCAATAATGGTACCATATTACACAACAAACCTAAACGACATTGTAACTACAGGCATAAGACATTAGAGGGGTGAAAGTAATATAGGCTGCGATGAACCAAGAATATGGCCATACTTTGGATGTGACAGCCGTCTGTGTGTCTGAGGGCTGACTTCCCCCTTTCAAGGCTATGAGTGTAGCAGGGGATTTCCTGGGTCCGTCTCTGTTTGAGCGCTGGGAAATGGGACATTTTATCTGTAGTCTAAGTTGACGCAGGGTCTTGCAATGCGTAGATTTTCGGAGCCAGATAAACGGAAAGAGATGGCGTTGGTAGTAAGGAAAGTAGTGTGGAAACTTGGGAGTTAAAGCCACGCTTTGTCGAGGCAGGTTTGGGAACAACAAAATATAATCCCAACATGGTCTTTGCAATATTTTTTGATATTTGGGGATTTAGAGTGTAAAATTTAAAGCACATTCAAATTTTTTTAAAGAAATTCATAGTTTTGCGCATTGTACATAAAACTGAACAAATCACACAGATTTTATCCAGTTTCTCTGTGTAATTCGAGGCCGTAACTAAATTTCATTATAATGTATACAGAATACCTATGATTAATAATTTAATTCTACACAAGTTTTAAGCTTTGCGACTAAAAAAAAAATGATTTAGCTTTAGGGAACCCGGAATCTTCAATGTCTGAGATCTTAATTGACTTTGTGTATCTTTTTTTCACGCATTCACTTGAATCTAGATTTTTTTTTTTCAAAATTTAAATATGTATTTTATCATGTGTTATTATTTTATGCGAAATATGTTTATATGAATTGTAATTTGAATACAAAAATTTACATTAAAAAGTTTCATTTAGAAAAATTTGAAGTTTGAGATTTGTTTTCAAATAATTATTTCATTTCAAAATTTTCATTATGAATAATTAGCTATTTGAAATATATTTAATAATAAACAAAAACAAAATGAATTTGTACTTTGAGAGGGAAGTTTAAAACTAATGTTTCAGTTTCTCACTCCCAGCAACCACAACTTAGAAGACTATGTTATAAATAAACTATTAAGTGTAAAACTACAAAACCCTCTAAGTATTTAGTGCAATAGTACTGTTTTAGCAATATGTTGTTTCAAAATGCTGTATAACCTATAGAAAGATACCAAGCGGATTAGTCGGAAGTTCCAAAATAGGATGCTTAATAATTGTAATTATAACCAAAATTATAACCAAGGCAACGATATAAAACAAATTATGTGATAATAATAGAACCCTCTTTCAAATTTAAACATCATAAAACGGAATGTTTTGGATGAATGGGCGAAACCTAAATGTAATCAACATTGGTTTAAAAATTCCTTCTCAATTTCTAGCTTGCTTTTGTTTTAAATTAATTTGATATATTTTAAATGGAATAGGAAGTCAATTAGACTGGAAAGATTTGAAATTAAAGGCCTGTATATAAACTTTTATAAAATAGTGTTTTGGAAGCTGAGGAAATCGTGATCAAAGCTTTAACATCATTCTGGAACTAGTGCATATATGTTCTTATCCAATACTTGTATTTTTGGTTCAAAAGCAGAGGCGTATGGAAATTCTCATTTTTGAGTTTAGAATTATGAAGTGATGTAGTTTTTATGGAAAATATTTAATATTACGTTAGAAAAGATTAATGTATAATGCACCGCATTAATGAGGAAAAATTTAATAATAAAGAAGGCCCAAAATTACATTTTTGCTATTTTCAACTTCTTTAAGGAATAAAAAATGGGACATTAAAAGTAGATAGTAATTTAAGTATCTACATTTGTGAAACGAATGTTTGCAAATCTCAGAAAATTAATAAATATAAATAATTCAGATTATTTCTTACAAACGAATGAATACTATGCTGTGTATTTTTAAATCTGTTTTGGCATAAATTTAAATTTGAAGCTGTAGAAAGTATAGATTGCCAATGACTGTAAAATAACTTCTTAGTATTTCAATTAGGTTGTTTCAGTTTGAAATGAATTGTTTGTTTTTAGTAGACTTTTTCAGTACACTTGGATCTTCGAACCAATACCGAATTTAAAGCACTTGAGTTCTTGTATCACTTGATATGCGTCTCCGTGTTTCTTTTAGGTTTTAAGAAGAAATTTCCGTTCTTCTTAAAAAACAATAATCGGAGGTTATAGATGGCTTCTTCCTCTTGCCACTTTCAAAGAAGAGACAATTTTGATCTTGGTTTGCCACGCCGTTTGTCCGAAGCGAACTTGCTTATGCATTCAAACTATAAATATACTTGCGTGGCACTTATTTGAATTTATATTCATAATTAGTTATTTATTGGCTTTAAAATAATGGATTTTATTAGTTAACGTTTCACAAGCTCTTTAAGTGCGGCAAGAGAAAGAAAGAAGGGAAAGAGACATGACTTGAGTAACTGGAAACTTGAAATAAAGAAAGCACTAAGAGTGATTTATTTCTTATATTTACTGAATAGTAAAAACATGGCGCTATATATAACAGGCAAAGCCTCAAAAGTGGGGCAGATTGGGGGCCAATTTAAAACAAAACGAAGTACAAGAGAAACATAGGACGTGTGTGTGTGTGTGTGTGGGGGGGGGGTTTCATTAATAATGGATAACAAAATATGTGCAATTGGTGAAATAAGTTAATACCTTTATGTTTATATAAACCTCGCTGAATTTCGCAAAGTACTGTATTTTGCATTTCATTGCATAAACTCAGAATATATTTAGAAGTTTATGTCATTTATCAATAATATATCATTTGTGAAAGCACTTTCCAATTTAAAAGTTTTGCTTTCAATTAAATTTTCTTTTGGCTTTACGATACTTAAAAAAAAATTGTATCAGTTAAAGACAATGAATAGTCACCATTATCATCACCAACAACAACAGAAATAAAAACAACCCTTTTGCAGCTACTAGGTGATTTCTTAGAACTAGTTCTGCCATGTTCGCTCCTAATGTATTTGTTTTCTTAATATTTTTTCCAGACATTCTTATCACTTGTATAAGAAAATGTTTCCGAATAAATTGTTCCTCTCACAATCACCTTGTTACTTCTTCCACTGCCATTTTATCCGTTTCAATACGTTTTTCCAGTTCTTTTAGTAATTGTTCAGCATTGCTAATCAGGCATTAACAGACATGGCATTATAAATTTTATTAATGTTATGGTTTGGCATTTTCCTTATAAGTTCATTTAATGATCCCATTGAATGCTTCGAATGTTGTTTGAATATTCACTTTTCTAATTTACATGCTAATTAATTGAACTTTTTCTTGTCCGCTACTTTCTCCATCTGTTAACATCCAATTTCTTGTTTCCCATTAGAAGCTAAAATAGTCATCTGGATTTGGAAAAAAAAAAAAAAAAAAAAAAAAAAAAAAAAAATGGTAACAGAACTTTCAATCTTCAAATGAAAAAAAAATCTTAAATAAATATAACAAATGAGTGTCATTAAGCTTTTAATATATTTCAGAATTAGCTTGCTCACCTGTTTTATATTTTGCAAGTATGGAATGACACAGGGATTTAATTTGACAAAATATGTTGCATGCAGTAAATTATTTTGTATCACTTAGCAAAAAAAAAACCTGTCTTTGAGAATAAGCACACACTTTGTTTATAGGTATTTATTTTTATTTAAAAATTATATTCTGAAATGCCCCATTATTTTCGATCTAAAATTTTGAGGGGTCTTATTAAAGTATTCAATAAGAAATATACCAGAATATGTTTAGAAATGTTCATTTGTTCTTGTTTCTAATAACATATTAACAGCTTAGAAAAAATATTTATTCCGTATGTGTTGTGTATTAAAGTAAAATTGAGAAGTGTTAAATTTAGGACCAAGGGAGAGAACGTGAAAGTAGAAGCGAGTTTAAAAATTAAGGGGCATATGGAATAGATTAATATTAATAACAAAAGGAATCTCAAATTACCAGTTCTAAGTATTAAATTTATATTGAAAATTGTGTAAGTTTCTACCTTCTTGGGTATAATAATAAAATTGAAATAATAATAATAATAATAATAATTTTTCGCACTGTTTATAACGTAAATAAGAAATGTTATCCAATCATCTTATGTAACAGTTTTAAATATTTTCGTCATAAATTAAAATAGAACTTGAAACCTGTTGACGGCAAGGTAATAAAAAAGTAGAAAAAGAAAGGACAGGTTGTACAATTGAGTTTTAGCTTCTGCAAGGTTGTTGCGCCATTCTTTGCAAAACCTGTGGTATCTGCAGTTTCCTTAAGTCCTGGGACTAAGAAGGGCCTCTATTGGCCACGCCCCTCACGCTGAGAACATCCCGGCATATCCACCACCATCATCCCCATTCTTTTCCCCGAGACGTCCTTTGCACACGCGGGTCGTAAAAATGGAAGGAACGCTCTTGATGACTTCTTGTGATGTTGACTCCTTCACATCCCCCTCTGCTATTCAAGTTTTTTGTCTTCGGGCCTTCCCGAACCCTTAGTCTTTCTTCACCCAACTCCCTAAAAATCCTTCATTGCCATTACTCTTTCCTCCACTCGTTTATAATCCTCCCCTGCCTCACCCTCTTGAACCGTCCGGAACACTCTTCACCTTGCTGCATATTTTACCTCCAACATATATTTTTTTCTATCACCCTGATCGTATATCTCGTTATGTATGCCATACATTTCCATATGACAAATGCATAGCTTTATTTTTACCCCTCCTAGCCCCTACTAAATGCACACTATCATTTCTGTTGTAATAAGAGAAGCATCTTTTATTTATTTATTTTAAGTTGATGGGTTAGACTTGTAAAACAACGTAGAAAATATGGTAATTATAGGACAATATTTTTGAGGCAGATACAATGACCATATTTCTTTTTTCGATTTAGTAAGGGGCCTCATTTACTAGTTCATTAAATTAAGTATATTCAATTAATTGAAATCAATAGAAAGGGCTTAATAATTTAAAAATCATCAGAAATTTATTGATGAATAAATTAGACACCCAAAGCAAGTGAAACTACTTTTTAAACAACATATTTTAAAATTGAAATAATAGGTAGAAGATCTTTCCATATACCCTGTTTGTTAATGTACAATATGGCTTAACATCTACTTGAGCAAAATGCATTTAATTCATTTCCGTTTAAATGAATGTATTACGAGGGGAATTCGGAAAGGATTTACAATAATTGCATTTTGAAAATATCACACGCGCATTCGATGGCGCTTATAAGCAGCCTGTGTAACGAAAGGACAGTGTTCGCTTGTGGTCAAACAGAGAAAGACGTGGACAAGATGAAAGGCAACTATCATGGAGAACAATGGACTGCATTGTTTTGGGGGAAGAAAGGCATCAAAGCTGCAGAAATTCATAGAATTTTAACTGCTGCATATGGTCAAGAAGCTCCTGCACAGAAAATCGTTTGCTACTGGATCTAGTCTCTCAGGAACCTTGAGATTGTGTCTGAGTTGAATATGGCTGATAGACGCATGACGTTTGAAGAACTGGAATGTCAGATAGGCCACGGCCACGCAACGCTGCACACTATTATTCATGACGATTTGAATATGGAAATGGGGTACGCACATTGGGTTCCACTGTAACCCAAAAGTGCAAAAGGGTTAGAGTCTTGTCTTTCGCTACTGGAAGTGCTTAATAAAGATGCGACATTTTTGGAGAAGCTGGTGATTGGTGATGAGCCATGATGTCACTACCACACAGCAGAGAACAAAGTCCAATCCATGCAATGGAAACACTCAGGGAGTCCCGAAGCTGCTCCTTTGCGGGTAAGCAAGAGATCACCATCCTTTGAGGCGCTTCAGGCATACTGTTAATGGATTTGCTTCTTTAAGGAAGGACTGTCGATAGCGAGGTTTACTATGAGACCCTTGTATGGCTCAATCGGGGGAAGTGGTCGATAGAAGTGTTCCTCCAACATGACAATGCAGGTCCAAACCTACAACACGATTGCAAAGTTGGTATCACTGTAGTTCATTGTTGTGCCGCTCTCATCATATTCATTGGATCTCACTTCGTCCTGATAATGCCTTATGTGGCTAAAGACTCGCTGGAAGGTGAAAAAAAAAAAAAAATCGGTAACAACTAGGAAATTCAGGAAGTTATCCACGCCGTAACCGTAGTATTCCAAAACAGTAATAAGTTACTAGAAAATTTACTGTTTCAAATTCTGCATTATGTGGAATACCAATTGTGGTGCATTGATGATGGATGGAAGTACACTGAGGGGTTCCATGTGCAATAAACCATGATAAGCATTGAATAAGATACAAAAACTACTAATGTAAATCATTTCTTAACATCCCACATGATTACACGTATAATAAAATAATCTGCATTAATAAGATTTAAGATGTTCTTCTTGCAATGCTGATCACTACTTAATGTAATCCCACTTGAGAAGGAACACTCTCAAGTTCGAACAAACCAAATCGCGTCAAAAATCAGTTATAGGCCATTTACTTATATCTGGTAATACAGAGGGTGCCAAAAATGTATACACATTTGAAGCAAAGAAAAAACTGGAAACTTCTCTGCAGGCCAACATTTAAAACAGTTTACAGATATGCTCATTTTTACAATTTCATTTAAAGATGAACTGCATTCTAAAGATTAACGCCAGAGTTCCGAATTCATTCTCAGTTATAGAGAATAATAATTACTGACGTTACCCGGTTATTTAACATTATTATTATTATTATTCTTATAGTTGTATAAATTTTATACCTGAAATGCTCAGGTAGGAAGTATATTAATCAAGTTTTAAGAAAAGTGTATTTATTTTCTTTTCTATTAGTATTTGAATGGTACACTGTTAAAAGTTGCTAAATTACATTTAAAAGTAAAATCATAATAGCATATCCACATAATCAGCAATTTTAAATGTTGTCTTTTCTTTTTTCGCTAAATTTATCCTCCTCTGTTTATAGGACTACAAACCCTGAGATTTACCTACTAATGTATGGGTCATGTGCCTGTTGGAGAACTGTTTACTACAGATGCACACATGGAGTACACATACATACACACCGAGGGTCTACCTGAATGTATGGTCAGTCCTATTTGAGGGCAGTTCGATGACATCACAAATGCAGGCATACACAGATTGAAGGAATGAAAATTAATAATGAAATGAAAGTTGAATTTATGGGAGAGAAAAATCGGGAGCGGACTAGATGAACAATTTTTTAAAAAAAATGAAATTTAATTTATTGGGCAAAAGTGGTACACAACTGTATCCTTTTTCTAAGTGGTCTCTGCGCTGAATCTTGACCAATGTTCAGAATTTCTGCCATTTCGTCCACCGTTACTCGGAAAATTTCTATCGCAGATTTGAACAGCTACAATATTCTCTAGCATCACAACTCCACAGACCTGACCGGGCAATGAGCGTCACACTATTTCTGAATTCCCCACTTCATTCGTAAACGTGCCCTTCTGACAAACTTAAATCATCATTCGTTCATAAAGGTCTATAGATTTCATGTCACTGAATACAATCCGAATAAAAAAAAATTTGCTGCTCTTCTTCGATTCATGTATGAAATAGGACGGTCATCATTAAACCTCGATGCTACCTATTTTCCTGCATTGTTCTGCCACCTAAAGGATATTCCTTAAAGCATGGTAACAGTACTGACAAATAGGGACGAGAAATTTCAAAATGTTAGTACAATGTTAAAGTTTTTATTTTACTGGACATGGTAATAATTTGCATTTTTCTGTTCTTAAAATGCTCTGAGAAAACCACGTAAAACAGCATTCAGGATAGTCGACCTCAGTATTTTAATCTAAGACTTTCCGAATACCAGTTCCAAGCGTACTGCCTGAGCCAAACCGCTTGGTACTTTTCGCTCAAAGGAGGACCTTTTTTCAGAACATTGTAACTTCTTGCCAACAGCAGTTAGCAACAGAGATACAGAATAAAAGTACCATAAACTTCTTTCTTCATTTGAATAATTTTTATATTTATAAATAGTTTACTGCTTGGGAAAACTATAAACTGTCAACTGAAATGGCCACAAGATGAGCTTTATGAATGCTAAAAGTTTAAAAAAGTAAACTAATTTTTTACAAACATAAAGAGACGTACTTTTTGATGAGGAGAAGTTAGTTTGGAAGATAATTGATATGCTCAACAATTTAAGGGAGTGTGAGAAATTAAATGTCCTGAATTCCTAGGCTCGCACCAAATTGAAAGTTAAGGAATACTACCGTTTGTGGAAATATTTGGATTGTAGAACGTTAAAATGAACTTTTATTCAGAATGTGCATGTGCAAGAAATATGAACAACCTCTCACCAACATCCTATGACAAACATATAAACCAGAAACATTTGCTTAACAATGTGTTAATGCCGGTAGCATTGGCCCCAATCAATACGTAGCTTCTGGCACAAACCTGTCCTGTCTTGTTGATATTGTTTAGGAGAAACAGCAGCACATCGCCAATTAACTCGGCTATTTCCTCTCTCATCAGTTTCGCCTCCAAGACGCCCTTATTCGGAAGCAATTTGTGAACACAAGTACGAAGCCATCGCGCAGCATCCAATGAGATCTGATACAGATAGCTTTCACTACTGTTAGGATGTTTAAGGTATTTACCCTGCACTTCTGCACTAAACGCGCTTTATGACCGGAAGGGGGATGAGATACCTTTTATTACTCTATGGATGGGGTGTAGGAATGCTTAGTCATATTTTATTTTCGCAATAACGGCCCCAGGAGTGGATGCCGGCTCCCACGTGGTCGTCTCGAGAGGGTCGCCATGAAATAAAGGCAATTTTGGACGCCAATAACGTTATTTCCTTTCATCACGCCTAGAAAGAGATGGAAAGAGAACAAAGCAATATTATCGCACACTTCCGGGGGCTGTCATAACGGGAAGAAATATGAAAATGGCAAGAAATTGAATTGAAGGAGGTCTTAGGGAGCGCAGCACGAGGAAACATATAAATTGTTAGCAGAGTAAGAAAAGAAAGATATTTTTGGATTAACATTTTTCTCTTGGGAACGAGTAAACATGGACCCTTTCTGAAAGCTGGCACACGAAAAGAAATGTGTGAGGCTGAGCGGGACGGCATCCACGCCCCCAGAGCAGTAACACCAAATCCAATCTCAGAACAATTCCTTGTTATCTCCACTTCGTGACAACCCACTCTGCCAATTCTCTTTCTTTCCCTTCCATGGCATGCCCGGGACGCTAACAAAGTTCCAACATGCCCAAAATTTTGTATTCCACTCACCATATCGCGGCCTGGGACCGAATCTAAAGTGCTTGTTTGACAAGGATTTATACCTTTAAGGGTGAATATTGTTGGTCAGTAAATCAGCCACATATTCACAGGTGCATTTCTTTAATAAAAAGGTTCACAAAATGCTGGATAGTTGCAAATTGAATATTCACGTACATGAAGGAATTGTGGGTGCTTCAAAGAATCTAGAAGTCGAGGTAGGGAATGGTTTGAAAATTCTGAACATTTAGTTCTTGAAATTATTGGCGGTTTTGTGATTTAAAATTCAATAAACCGCCAATAAAGAGAAATTTTATTCATAATTTTCTCTGCTGGCACCTATACATGTTTTATTAATTATTAAGAACTATATTTCGATAAAATTTCTGGCTTCTAGAGACGATGAAATATCCAAATGCCATCTCTCGTTCTTCTTCTATCCAAGAATTTGAAAAAGTGAACTCCAGACGTCCAGTAAATTTTCATTTATTTCTGGAGTGCTCTTTACGAGGTGTGTGGCTGGGCGTTATCATGGTATCATTCGCAGAAGTGTGTAGTGTATTAAACTAACCGCAATCTTACATAACCTTTCTCTGGGTGGTTCTGTTTTGCTAAATGTTTATTTGCTTCATCGAGATTCCATCTTTATGCCAATCGTTTGCGGTTCTCGTAGAGAAATTCACTTTTCATCACGTCATGATAGGATCCCTAAACGATCATTTTTGTGAAATAAAAGCAATGAAGCAGACTTCAAACCAATGATGTTTTTGATACTAGTTTTTCACGTGGAGACTATTTAAAAGGTTTTTCACTTTACCTATTTCATTCAAGTGGCTATAAACAGTTGAAGATGTAAGTGTGAGTTCCTTAGCAATTTCTGGAGTATATTGTTGTGAATTTGCTTTAACAGTTTCCTTTACTTGATCATCATCAACTTCTCTGGTCGTCCATCTTTTTTCTAAACGATCTAATAAATCAATATCTTAAGTACAAGATGATAAATTGCTAAATACCGCTTTGCAAAGACAAAATGAACTCCTTAAAATAAAGTTTATTTAAAATGCATGTTATTCGTTTTAAATTTTGTGGAAGGATAAATTATGGAATACTGGCGGCTCAAATTTACAGAAATAGCAGCAAGGTTGAGCCTTTCTAAACAACAATCCTTTGAATTATTCATGAACATTTAAATACGCATAAGGTTAGTGCAAGATGGGTGCCTAGACTTCTTTCCTCAGTTCAAAAGCACCAACGAGTCATCTGTTATCAGGCATTTTTGAAGCTCTGCCATGGCAACGAGAGAGAAGTTCTGCAAACCATTGTTACAGAAGATGAAACTATGGTGATCTACTATGATCCCTTGTGCAAAAGATAATCAATGGAGTGTCAGGCGCCTCTAAAGGCCAAGGTCACTCAGTCGATTAAGAAGATCATGGCCACAATCTTTTGACACTCTGAAGGAATACTCTTCATTGACTTCAAGGAGAGGAACGCAAAAGTAAATGGGGAGTACTATGCTGGCTTACTACACAGACTACGTGTTTCCTTCAAAGAAAAAAGGAGAGGAAAGCTGAGTGGTGGTGTGCGCCATCTTCACAACAGCGCGCTTGTTGTGAACACAACTCTTGTTGCAAAGGAAGCTGTGAAGAAATGTGGCTTCAAGGTGGTCGACTATCCCAGACCATCCCTACAGCCCAGATCTAGCTCCCAGAGACTAATTCCTCTTCTCAAAACTCAAGAAGGACGTTAGAGGAAGGAAATTTAAGTGTGACGAAGAAGTGATGGATGCTTTTTACGTCCATTTTGCAGACAAGACTTCGGACTATATTTGGGGGGCGGTTGAAATGTTAATTCAAAGATGTGAGAAGTGTATTCCAATAAAGGGTAACTACATTGAAAACTGAAATATAAGTTTTTGTGTTTATCATAGCTATAAAATTGTTAGGCCGGAAACTTATTAACCCATCCTCGTATTATCGAATACAAGCAACTGGAGGGCTCGGTTCGTTTCCATTTAAAAGAAATTGCTTCGTGGTATTCTTTCACGCAGAAAAGGATAATGTCAGGTAATCAGGTTCTGACACAAGCTGGTTTGTATAGTTCCAAGAAACACTAACACAGTCAACATGAAAGCGGCATTTTCATAAAACACATGCTTTAGTATGGATTGCCTTTTTTCTGTCCCTATTCTTCTTCTTCATTTTTAAATTATAAGTTAATGCTGTAAAACGTTTGAGCTTTATACCTTTTGCTACAGACTCGTGCAGAACTCCTATTTCGTTCCAGCGTAAGACAAACTTGGTGACATTGAGTTCTCTTGTCTTTAAGCGAACAGATATTCTCCAATACTGCTTCTTAATTATTTAATGAATAGTTATATTTCATATTTGGTCGTATCGCTGTTCAGATGTATTGCTTTCCCTCCTACAACTGTGTAAAAACTTAAAAGCTTAGCATATTGCATACAAAATAGTAGTGCGGTAATAGGCATAAATAAGTGGTCTTTAATTTTCAAAGAAACGCAAGGGAATTTCAGAAATGTGCATCTTTTGTTACTGTGAATAATTTTATCCATTTTACCGCTGAAAACCAATGAACGAAATCAACTACTAGTTCCATCAACATTTTATAAACCATAAAGCACTTTACATACATAGCCCTGTGACCATAAACATCGCAAAGCATTCACCTCGGGGACTATGCTCATTTTAAAAATTCTATTAGCTGAAACGATTTTATGATCAAACCGTTCAGGCAGATTATAGACGCACATTATACGGTGCGATTATTTTTGCTTTCTCCAGGAGTGCCTGTGGGCGAGCACGGTGATTAGCTCAAAGGTAAAACAATAAAACCAATCATATAAGGCGTGGCAAATGAGTGGGGGCTCGCACCACAGGGGAAAACATTATTGATCGCAATTTATTTTTAAGCTAGATGATGCTCGCAAGAAAGGAAAAATTTTAGATGTAAATTGCACTTCACAGCTTTAATTTTTATTGTTGTACTTGATTAAACATTGTAATAAAACAATTTCCAAAATTTGACTTTTAATATCTAAATATTTTTGAATCACTAATCGAATCTTAATCTCAATTAAAACCTTTGAGAAATACAGTCCTTCAGTAAAATAATCTTCATGTTGTTCATTAATTTTATGTCATGTCATTCTGATTAGAAAATAAAGTCCATAATTGAACCTTTAATTATATGCCTCTCCTTTTGTGCACTAATAAAATAAATGGTTTTTGTTGTGTAGCCTTGGCATAAATACTGTTACCTAGATTTAGTTCAGTATCTAATACACATTTTAGGATAATTTTATGTATTTAGATATGTTTTACCCGGTGTACTCCAAATATCTAACACTAGTAAGTTCTCAAAATTGTATCCTCTTTTGCTCGCACACATGGCCATCCATCTTTAATAGAACTCACAATCTTCATTGGAAAATACACCGGGCTGACTCGAAGAACCACTTGGAGCTCTCAATATTATTTGTCTTTTTTGCAAATCACAGTTTGCAGTCCTGTCGGGACTGCTAGAAGACCGATGTTGAATTCGAATAAAATCTGAAATAGTTCTCTCAACCTAAGCCTGACAGACCTTTCCTTGTGGGCCGGAATTGAATCTTGCTGAAAGCTCTAGTGCCTGTTCTTGAACAAAGTTGTGTTCGGATCCCTAGTGGTTTCGTTTACTTTGGTGGTTATCTTCAATTCCTTTAGAGGGACATGGAGCTTGGTGACACAATCATAGCTCATGATCCTCAAACCATTACTGAAGTAGGTTGGTGATTTCTCTGGACCTTCAAGACTCTCTCGCATGTTTCTTGTAAAGTCAAGGCATACATCCTAATTTGCTTTTTGTAGCTTTCTTCAGTAATGAATACCCTATCGTGAGTAAAATGATCATTGGCGATCTGGCGATCGTCGTTAGTATAACGCTGTAGTACTCGTTTGCATCTCAAGAACCTGAGCTGCATCAGTTCAGTCCAGTACCGCAACGAAAGGCCAAAGGTCTTGTCTAAGCAATCTGGGCATGGATCGTCTGGATATTTTAAATTTGACGTTACCCGCCGAGCAGAAAAAACTCAACTGCTACAGCTGCTGCTGCTGGTGCTAGGTGACCAAGTGCCCGAGCAGCTAGCCAGAGGTGAGCGACAGCGGATAGAGCGGAAGGTAGCTCAGCGGATAGAGTCAAAGGATGTGACTGGCACAGCTATTAGATAGATAATACCGTTTCAGGATCAACGGTGCAATAGCGCAGGCGGTTAGAGCGTCATGCTTCACTTGTGAAGATTGAATAGTGGGTGCGAATATTAATTAGCCTTGTTTTTTTTTTTTTTCCCCTCCTGCCGCAGTTAAAGGAGGTTTGCCACAATTACAATGTTTTACTGGCTAAACCACTGGATCCCGCGGTTTCTAGGATTTATCCGAGGCTAGCCGACAGGTTAGATTAGTGTGTGCATATATGAATTAGTTGCGAATTGAAATAAGAGCATATTTTCCACCGTTACAATATTTCACCAGCTGAACCACTGCATCCACCGGTTTCTAGGATTTACTCGAGGTTAACTGACAGATGAGGTTAGTATGTATATATGGATTAGTTGGGAATTGGGATCAGAGCACATTTCTCACTGTTACAATATTTCACCCGCCTAATAATGCCCTCATTACAGCGATTTACCTGTCCCTATCCATTTATATTTACAAACTACAAAGTAAAGAGCGTGTGAATAAGTTCCGCTCTCTCCGCTGTCGTTCACTTCTGGCTTTGGCCACTTGGGCACTTAACACCAGCAGCAGCTGTAGCACTTGAGTACTTTCAGCCCTGTGTGTAACGTAAAGTATTTTCATGGGCCACCAATTCTTTGACAATAGTTAACGGTTCCCACAGAGCGCAGGCGTCAGTATCTCATTAACAGTATCAGTCTCTGTAAAGCGTTGGGTGGTATGGTACACAAACATCCTATTAATTTCCAGCTTTTTAAGAATCTGAAAACTAGCGCTTGGTGAACTTTTAAACCCTATAAAGAAGCATTCCAGCAATAACATTTTCATAATTCCATGATTACTCATTAGTAATTTATGTATTCTTTTTGCTGAACCTAAACTAAACAATAAGGGTGTAAATGCAGTTCCTTTCAAAATATTACACTTTTAACTGCTTTTAATCATTTAGTTAACTTCATTAACTGGACAGAATATAACTGATTTTATACTAACATCTCAATTCGGAAAGTATTAGATTAAAGGAAATAGATATTTAAGGTTTCTGTTCCAAACAACGTTTCAGTGTATTGAAAATGCCTCCAGTAAGCAGCGTTTATGCAAAATATATATTGTATGTTGGGTTCAACACACGCACAAGGTCAGTTACGTGTCCTATTTGGGTAACGGCCAAAAGAAGAGGAACCTTTTAAACAAGAATTATGAGCATAGATTGTAACCCTTGACCAGAAGAACACCAGTGGCTGGGCGGGAGGTCAAAGACCGGGCTGTGATGATACCGTAAGCTTATTTCTCTTCCTAAGCTACCATTCGAGCATACAGCTTTATTATCTTTCCTAGAACAGTTAGTTTTCTCCACACTTCATTGTTGAACTTATTTAACAATTAATGACGTAGAATGTTGTTATTAACATTGATTCTAATCACATGTTTGAAAATATGGATAAAATATGTTTACAAGAAGTATTCGATAAGAATAAGTTGATTTAAATTGTTTTATTTATAGTTTCATTTTGCTGACCTTTTTAGCTCAGTGATGCGTATCCTACTGTTTCAGGCTTAAGTTCACCAATGAGGACATTATAGTTTCTAATAGCACAGCTACAGTTATGATGATTTGCTTCACTGATCGCATTGAAGCTTATTATTTATATTTGCTCGTAATTATGGCATTTATCAAATTCTATCAGATTATCTGCATCATTTCTCAAATCCATTTTCCACTACAGCTTGTTGGTAAATTACTGTTCTATATAATATGTTTGTGGTTATGATCGATAATCTACTTTTAACTTGTATTTCACTATCAGTTGATAGATCTGCTATAGCTCTGGCTAAATGTTGATTATGAGAACAACATGGAGAATTGTGGCCTACATATTATTAATATTATAATTTTATCCTTAATGTACAAGGTTAGGTCCATAAGTTTTCAGTCTACTGATATAGATTATCGTCTTCACAAACCCTTATTTGGTGTCATACCTTATCTGTTAAGTAAATAATTGCACCTGTAACTTCCGCTCCGCTGTGTTCAATTGTTCAGATATAGCTGCATAAAGAAGGCTATATATAGAGCATTGTCATATGTTCAAAATGGAGAATCGAGCTGTTATTAAGTTCTTCACAAAGAAGGACTTACTCCAAATAAAACAAAACAGTGGTTGGACGGTGTATATGGAGAAGCATCCCCCTCATATTCTACCGTAAAAAAAATGGGCCAAACTTTTTTTTCGAATGGGTCGAGAAAGCATTGAAGACGAACAGCGTGCAGATCGACCCAGGAAGTGCTCACTCCTGAAAACATCGTTCTTATGGAAGGAGAAATTATGAAAGACTGGCTACTCAAAGTCACTGAAATAGCAGCAAGGTTGGGCATTTCTAAAACAACAGACCTTCGAATTATTCATGAACATTAAAACATGAATAAGGTTAGTGCAAAATGAGTGCCTAGCCTTCTTTCCTCGGTCCAAAAGTAGCAACAAGGCATCTGTTGTCAGGCATTTTTGGAGCTCTGCCGTGGCAACGAGAGAGAAGTTTTGCAAATCATTGTTACAAAAGACATAACTATGGTCCTCTCTATTATCTTTGTCCAAAAGATAATCAAAGGAGTGGCGTAAACCTGGCGAAGCACCGCCTCTAAACACCAAAGTCACTCAGCCAATCTAGAAAATCATGGCCACAACCTTTTGGCACTGTGAATGAATACTCCTCATTGACTTCAAGGAGAGGAACATGAGGAATACTATGCTGGCCTACTGCACAGAGTACATGCTTCCATCAAAGAGAAAGGGTGAGGAAAGCTCAGTGATGGTGTGCGCCTTCTTCACGACAATGCGCCTGTGCATACAGATCTAGCTCACAGTGACTATTTCCTCTTCTGAAAACTCAAGAAGAATTTTTGGGAAGAAGGAAATTTAAGTATGACGAAGAAGCTATGGGGGGCGTTTATGTCCATTTTGCTGACAAGACTTCTGACTATTTTGGGGGCGGGGGTTTGAAATGTTTATTCAAAAATGTGAGAAGTGTGTTGCAATAAAAAATAAGTATATTGAAAAATGAAATATAGTTCTTGTCTTTATCATATCTAGAAAATGATTAGGTCGAAATCTTACGGACCTAACCTCTTAGCTTACCACTACCAAGCCATATCTAAGTTGAAGCGTCAGTCAAAGTAGTAGGCGACGCCTCGTGAAACTTCGCAGAAGAAGGCGAATGCCGTTTTGTCAGCTAAGAAACTGATACTCAGTTTTTTTTTTTTTTTTTTTTCAAATTCATACCTTTTGGGATGGAACTTTGAAAAGGGTAGAATAAATAACAAGAGCATTATTAAACTGATTGAAAGATGAACTGAAAGGAACATAGATCGGCGCTCTTTCGGCAGGAGAAAGGCCGTACTAATCCTTACTAATCACAATGGCAAAAGTGCCTGAATTGGATATGTTTCGAACAAAGCATTTTAACTCGGTGGGAAGACTTTTTGTCAAGTCTATTTTGCAGAGTGTGATGTAAATAAGACATTTAACTTGCTTCTTACCACATTTTAAACAATGTTTTATACATATTGATTTAAAAAACTGCTTTGAGAGCATTACATATAAATATTCACTCTTCCACACCGTAACAGAAAAAGACAATCAAAAGAGAACGAATTAAGCTGGGACTTTTCGTTACAAGTACTGCCTGAAATGTGAGTTTTTCAAACAGATAGGAAAGACTCGAGGACGCGGTTGGGAATCCAACCACATATCTTTGGCTTACCTAAGCCCAACACACCTTTTGCATGAAAATATTACTATTCATATAAACCAACCCTGATAGCGTGATTAAACATGAAGCTAAGTTCCTAGTACTCAAAAGTTTAGAACTTGCCTCTGCAAGTTCCAGGGTATGAGACAGATGCACGACTGTAATCGGGGAGGGCACGGTAACTCAGACGGTAAGGACATCTGCACGGTAAGCCGAGTTCCGGTCATGTCTTGGCCTTCGGTAATTTTTAACGCAATGAGTCTTTTCGTCCAAGCGTTCTTGTTTCTCACTGTATTTTCGAGTAACACGTGTTAATAATTACAACAATATCAGTAGTTATTAAAATAGCATTATCATGTTTTCATGTTTTTTAGAAAATACTTTTGTATTTCACAGACATAAATATTTAAAAAAAATCCACAAATAAGCTGAAGTTGAACAATAAAGGAAACTGAGTACAAGCGAAACTTGTGCATTCTCCCATGTAATTAGCCCTATAAGATAGGCCTTTTATAAACTATAAACTTAAAGAATAATTTTTAACACAATTTCTACATATTTATAATATTATATATCCTTTGCAGGTTTTGCAATGCCTGTAAGCGAAGCAAACAATCATTATATTAACAATATAGTACAACAGATGTTACTAGATAGAAATATATATTAATACTTTTAAATATAGCTCTGTACAAAGTATTAAAGAATATTAATGAGAAGAAATACAGTATATATCATACTATATGAAAGATGAAACATGCCATTTAAACATTTTTAAATGAATCTTAGGGAAATGACATACACACTTCTCACAACAGCAGATACTTCCTATTGAACACTGACGAGGAACAGGTAAATTTCCTAAAGACCTCAGCTGTACAAACCTTATGCACGAACACGCTAATGGAATACTTCAGACTGCATGATGGATCAAAGTAGTGACAATGCACCGAAGAAAACACTAATTGTCATTTCAAATAAGGGGTTGCATACTTCACTATCCACAGGATGAATTGAATTACCTGGCATATGTCTAGGATTGTTGTGTGGAGCTCTCCCGGTCAAGATCGTCATCGGCCGAGATCTACGAGGCGCGGTTAATAATTTTTTGACCTAACATAAAAGGCATTTCCTTTCGAGCACGCTATGCATGAAATTGCAGTTTGTTACAGTTTAATGCCTCTAATAACAGCGACGGCCTAAAGAGATGGTGAATGAATATTTTGATGGAACGAGTGTGTAAACGAGCCCGGAGTCCACAACGCTCAAAGTTACCAGTCAATCACGTTTTTTCGAGGTAAGAAAAAACTTTCGAAAAAATCTTAAACAAGCAATTGATCCAACAGGATTCGAACCAAGGATTTGCAAGCAGATAAGCTGCCCACAAGACCACGGGGGAATGGAGAAGCTAATTTAATTCATCTTCAACATTGAGTGCAGAGCAGTGATTAACTTATTAACTACAGTAGGACTGTACCCAGTTATATTAAACACCTGCATCTTGCAGGTGTGTATAGGTAAGTTTCCCCTTCATATACAAGTGTGAAGGAGTGGTCATATCGTCTCGTTTGGGCGGAGAGAGCCTTAAAGATAGAATTGCGCACTTTCAAAAGACATTTTAGGTTTAATCGAAATTCTATAATACGATTCTAAGGATCCAAGTTATTGTTATAATAATTATTTGTTATTATATCTTTACAAATATGTACTAAATTAATCGTATGTGTAATGGACATATTTAAAATATAAAAGTAACTATTGTATTTATTAATACTGTCTGTCAATAGTTTTGTCTTTTGATGCTTAGTATATTCATTACACATATTATAAAAACTTCCTACATAGATAACTGAAATTAATAAACTTTTCCAAATCCGCATTTATAAGTAGATAAGGGATAAATTAAAAGAAATACGGGATCTAGGATTTTGCTCAAAACATGGTGGAAATACTGGATGGTCGGTAACTCTACTTGAAGGTGACCCACGTGATAATAGGTCGGTGAATATGTTGACACAAGAAAACATCTATCTTCTCGAGGAAGAAGCTCCAAGTGATAGGAGCCTGAAGTCATAAGAAAACTGCAAGGTTAGGGCTTTCTAAACAATTGCACTTAGAACCTCAACATTTGCATATGCATAAGATCAGTGCAAGATAGGTGCCCCGAATTCTTTTAAATGCAAATTCTGTGGAATGTTGCCATAAGGTTTTGAACCTTTGTCGTGATAACGAGCTAGCAGTATTGGAATCCTCGTCACAGAAGAGAAGCTATGATCCTTTACTATGACCCTCTTTCAAAAAGGGAATCAATAGTAGTGCAAGAAAGTTGAAGCATTGTCAAGGCCATACAATTCACTAAGAAGATCATAGTGACAAATTTTTGAGACTACAGAGGAATTCTTCTAATTCACTTCAAAGAGAGAACACAACGAGATGACTGCAAAATCTATTTTGAGCTACTGTATAAATTTCTCAGGGTATCAAGGAGATGATTTATTGAACGCCGAGTCTAGAAGTTCGTCTGCTACACAACAACGCACGGGTTCACACGGCTGCTATTGCCAAGGCTTTTAGGGGCTGAAGCATCCAATGTACAGTCCAGATCTTGCCCCAGCTATTATTAATTGTTTTCAAAATGGAAATCTGATCTTTCATGGTGGAAATGCAAGAACAATAGTGAGTTAAAGGATGCTGTTTTCCAGTATTTTGCTTGCAAAGTAATTAAATATTTTAGGCGCGTTGAAACATTAACCCAGAGATGTGATAAATGCAATGAAGCAAGAGAGAACATTTTTATTACACCACCTACCTAACACTTAAGTCTGGAATCTTATGGACCGCGCCTCTGGGTAGATTTATATAACCCCTTGGTAGAAGTATTTCTCAGCAACGTTCTCGCAGCAGTTGGTCATTAAATACAGACATAATGAAACAAAGCTCTAGTTCTTGAAGGAATATTAAGAGATCTTAAATGGCATCTTCGCTAACGATATGAGAAAAAAGAACTTCTCAGGCACTGCAGCATTTCGATCCCAGTTGGTTCATAACGACAATGACTCCTTGGAGTTTCTTAGAGATCTCCGAAGGTATTTAAACTAAGTTTCTCTTTACAAGAAACAAACAACCACAGAAAAGTAAAAAGAGAACTTCTCTATGTTTGCTTCTTATATTCTTCTCTTTCGTAACGTAACTTTACACCGGAGAAAATGCGAGGGAGGAAAAATGTTCTCTAGACGAATTTTCGTGGAAGATAATGGCAAACAATTTTATGCATGAACGCAAATGTAGGTTGGAAATGGTAAGTACTGGCTTATGGTTGCGTTGTAGAGAAGGAGGAAAAATGGGAAGAAATGTGCTGTGAGAAGGAAGTCTGGAGGAGAACGTTCATTCCAATTTCGCCTCCTACCTCCTTGGGTCGTTAGACTTCTGCTACTCGAGTCAGAAGTTCTGCCCCTCTTCTTTCTCTCTCTCTGTCACACATGCACACGTTTTTGTTAGAGAAAATGAAAGCACTAAGACTATCCCACAAGCCTCTTTCGCTCTTTTTTCTTCAATATAAAGAAAACAGAAAATAACGATAACGAAGACTTTGCAAAGCTACAGCACTTTGTAATATCATTGTGTAAATCTCAGATAATTTTGTTAGCTTGAGTCATTATAGTCGTTTCCGCCAGATATTACCGTAATGTACAATTGGTCTGCTTTAGTTCCTCCCCATAGTTTAAGGGCAAAATCTTCTTATTGTAGCAGCCAGTTTCAGTAAATGCTTCGAATAAAAGAACTAATGACGTAGAAGTCGCTATGGTGTTCAAAGAGTCTCCTAGTAACCTTTCTTCCGGCCACTCTGACTTCCCTTCATCATCATCTGCATTATTTGGTGTACTGTAATTCGTCGAATTATTGGTACCTTCTGTCGAATACGAAATTTCAATGCTTTGGTTGAGAAGTGAGCTACAATTTTTCCCAAACTGAGGAACTCGTAACAGCTGTGATAGACCAACGTTCAACAAAGTTGATTTTTAATGGTTTTTGAATGGTTTGAGGCACCGCTGGCTGTGGACACTGATGATACATGAGATGAATTGATACATTGGGAAAGGACTTTTTAAGGAAGGAAGCTTCCAGGCCTAAGTTTAGGGTATCTCCTCGGCATTTGCCATTTATGAGACTGAGGAAAACCTGGAAGAAACCTCAGTAAGGGAGGACGATCCTAGCGGGATTGGAACCCCATACCTCCCGCTCACGGGTCCGCGCCTTAACGACTTCGGCCACCAGTTGCGGTACAGCTGCTATGATATACGAACTGATGTATATTTTACTATATGATTCTTCCACACTAAAGCCATATACAGCCGAGAGCTGGAGAAATAAGTCACTTAGAAATTTCCAGGGCAGGATTCCAAACACGAATTACAGGTCTATACTTTTCTCCATGAGGCAGTGTTCTATATTTTCAAAATATGGTTTCAATTAATCATCTAATAATCGATGTAGAGGTAGGACTGCAAAGGAAAATAACCATCGCACAAGGCCATTCGGGTTACACAAGTCGGGACGATTGGGCGGGGCTTACCGAACTGTTACGTTGGCCTTGAATCTCACGCCGTTTAAGCAGGTAAAGAAAAACAATATTTAATTCTAGAGTAAAATCTGTTAGGAATACTGAATGGCAAATAGGCCTACTGTTGTATTCCACAACGAGTGTTTATTTATAATTGTATGTTCGTACCGAGTCCGCTCATGCTGTAAGGGGATTAGTTGAAGAGAAATAATTCATATGATTTATAAATTAGGTATTAAATTTCACGAAATGGGAGATTCAAAATAAAAAGTTAAGAAGACGGGTGCAGTGCTCACAGAAAGAACTCTTGATTTCACCTGGAATATAGCCCTAAAATCTCTTTGCTGTCCTCAGCAAGCGGGAATTTCTTACGGTTCCGAAACATAACATACTTCAAATTGAAATTATCAAGAGAATTAAGAACAATTTCATAAGCAGATGCGAGAAATGCGTGGAAAAAAGAATGCAGGTAATTCCGTTATCTTTTTTGCATGATATAGTAAAATGCTTATTTTTTAAGTACATTTAAAGTTATTAAACTGTAACTCTAGTGTTTTTAACACCGACTCTTGTGTAGCGATGGGCTATCGGCCGATGCAGTCTTCGCCCCTGCGTCGGCCATAAGTTAATTAATTAATTGAATAGGTTAACGAGAGGATTCAGTTAACTTCCTGGTGGAGCTTCAGCACAATCATTCGTAATTCGAGTCCAAGACATGATATTGAATGTTTCCGTATCTGGCGTACTTATTATTTAGCTAAATATTGAGATTAAAGGTCTGAAAACAACTTGTGCTCGTATTATCAACGTTCCGGATTAAGAGAGTACAGCCAACTACAATTCTAAAAATTTCATTTCCACCGCTTCTATTATATTCTCTTCTTTTTATGGTTAAAATTCACAACCATATAACAATATGGGGCTGCCATAACTTTATAAAATTTGAATTTGGTTTCTTTTCTTTGTTCTTAATGCTCTTTTAATTATACCATATTTGCTAAGTTAATTAGAAAAGTATTCTTTTTGTATAGGAGGTATCACACACCAGATAGTTAAAACTATTCACCTGTTCAATAGGTTTTCCACCTAAAACTAGTTTAGGTCTTAGACCATCTGTTCCTCCAAATGCTAAGACTTTAGTTTTCTTCACTAATCTTTTAAAATTATTTAATTTAAATAAGGAATTTTATAAACATTTCTCTGAGCTAGATATAAAAACCTGGTCATCTGTAAAAAGTAATGCTTCTAAAGTATGATTCTTTATTTCAAAATGTAAATGTAGAATTATTTGCCAATTATAAATGGCATGGTCAACGTATAAACTAAAAAATAAAGGACGAAAGCGGACATCTATGCTTTATACCGTTATTTATAGTTACTGTTATAAAATTCCTATTTTTCATTCCAGTTTATGTTATTTTCTTATCCTCTATATATAAACTTCCGTTGCAGTTATCATATATTGAGATACATATTTTATATATTATATTACACAATTTATTCCTGTTTACTCTATTAAACGCCTTCTTAAAATTTATAATATATTATATTTCCCATACTTCTCAAGCATTTTTAACACTAAATATACGATTTGAACAAAAATTGCCTTTCCTGAATCCGTTTTGAACTTCTAGAAGAAGAATATTAAGATGAGTTTTTATTATAGATGCATAAATTTTATAATAGATTCAATAGAGAATTTCGACAATTTTGGCGATTTTTTTTTTTTTTTTTTTTTTACAAATTGGATATATTTTTGTATTCTCCATTCTTCAGGGTTATGTCCAGTTTTCCAACATATAGTCAATAGATTTAAAATATCCATATTTGATTAATTCATTTTTAACATTATCAGCTTCAGGAGTTTTTCGTTTTTACAGTGGTTGATGATATTTACTAATTTTTCATAAGACAATGAATCTACATTTTCATTTACTAATATCACAACTTCCTCCTTTGTTTTTTCTGTCCAGAGATCTTTAAAATAAGATATTACATATATTCTAGTATTAGATTTATAATATAATGATTTTTGGATTGAAAAGTTTTCTTTGACGATTTCCTGTTGCTTTAAATCTTATTTATCATATTTATTCCAAAGAGGTAGTACACAAATTATTCAATAGATAATATTTAAAAATAGGTAATCGTTCCATTTTTACTTACATTATTATACAAGACTGAAATATTGCGTTAATCCAAATTCAGTTTAAGTAAACTTTCTTTTTGCCAGTAAGAATGAAAGCTGTACATTTTGTCAGTTTAACATTATTTAACCGTAACGAGTGGTACCACAATCTTAATTTCTGGCTCCCTTGCAGAAGTTAATTTCTACCAAGCGAGCTGACTCGGGAAGTAGCATCGGAGATTGCATTCGGAAGGTCTTGACTTTCGGCTAAGTCACCTCACCTTGACTTGATGTCTATGGAGTTCATTAGTTATGGCCAACTTTTTTGATTAAGAGACGAAGTTATACGGTCTGAGAGAGAGAAAAAAACATTTAAATCTGAGTTGACTTTGACTGACAACTAAACTAGCTGAGATATAGAGGTAGTTCTAAAGCATTATAATCAGAAACAATAAAGAATTAAAAGAGGGTAATCTTTAGGTCGGAAAAGCCCGCGTAGACCTTGCTTCTTTAAAATGTGTATGTTAACAGTTGCAACTTCTCACTACCCTGCTTTCAGTAGTAATTTATAGCTGGAGGAAATGGTAGCACTTATTTTCCTGCATCAGGCAATGTAAAGGCAGTTTACTTGTTAACTCTCTGTATATGTTTCCTAATAAGTTAATGTGATAGCCCAAAGTGATATAATGTGATATTGCCGACTTGTGCTGAGTTCATTTACTTTCTCCAGAAGTAAAAGACAAAAACCACGCTTACTCTTTCAACTCTTTCGTTCCCTTAATTCTGGGAATTAAACCGAAACAAAACCATACTAGCATCAGCGTTCCCTACAGCTTAGCTTACAGACATTTTGCAGTGGTATTTTCTGCCTCTGTCCAAGAAGTCATTTTGATAATCAGCTTATCTTGCTTTCAACTTCAATTGCTCTTCTCGGCTTTTAAAATAAATTTCTGAAGATAGTTATTGTCAGCTATTCGTATCAAACTATGTCTATAAGAAAAGCATTGTAACCATTTTGTTTTTATTTAAGGAAGACGCGAAGTAACTCCATTCACTGAGAGTAGAAAACAGGAGACAGACCTATCGAAGTATCCATTGTGACGCAAACACACCAGGGTTACAATGAGATGGGCGTAGGGTAGAAGGGATGATATAAACATTCAAGTATATAGAAGTGGGATGGGATGGAAGGGGAGGTAGGTCGGTAGTATTTGCTGTGGTAGTCGAACTTTCAAGGAGGGTAATGGGACTATTGGTAGGCCCCAAAATGGCGCCTGTGATGCGCCATTGAAATCTCCGTCAGCTACCAACTCCCTATATCTACGTTCTATGTTACTAAGCGTCATTGAGCTGACGTAACGTGGCGTCAAAACTGCTCTGCTCTGTCCCCAGTAAGTACCGACATTTGCTGTATTACTCGTGTGTGCTTTGTTGCAGACTTGAGCGAGCCAAGGCACCTGAAGGTCATTCTGTTATTCATTAATTAGAGACCTATGTACTTCTTGATAAAGCGTTTCTTTTCCTTTCCTTTTTTCTTACTTATTTTTCTGTACGTTTCCTATTCTTCCTTTCCGTTCCTCTTATGCCCTTTACTCTTTACTCTTCTATCCTTCTTTGTTTTGTTTTCTTTTTCTGTAGATATTTCGATACTAAACAAGAAACACGCACGGTATTTGTGTATTATGATAATCGCGATAAGTTTAATTTTTTAGCTAATATTAGTGAAATAACAGTTTCCTTGTTATATCGCGAAGAGATCGCCTCAAAGAGAATACACGCTAATAAAGCTATTCATTATCTTGAAGGCCTGCTCTTCCATGAAGTCCAATTATTTGATGACTGACGTGCAGGCGGGGGGAGTGCAGCGACCGACAAGCCATCTTTCAAGGTCAGTCGAGTTATACGAATCGGGGCAGGAAAGCAGGGTTTACCGCTACCATATGAGTGGCAAATATTAGATCTAATTATTCTATTCTACAATGAATGTTTATATGCTATTCTTGCCGAATCCGTTCGTGCTATAGTATTTGTATTGAAACCATTAATGTATAATTTTCTTAAACACTATATTCCACCCCTCGATATTTTTCAGGTTCTTGCGCACATATGCACTAAGCTATTAATACTAAAAAGATAGTATTTACACTACATGTTCTTAAGCTATAGAGCTACAAAAATATGAAGGACATTAAAGTGTACAGCTTCCAAAATATTGTAAAATAATCCACTTTAAAAAAATTATGAATTAAATAATAGCTTAACATCTGATCACTATTTTTAAAAACTACTTCGTGTTCTTATACAGAAAAATTAAAATTAAATTGGTCGTAAACATTTCAAAACTATATATTTAGTTCCGAGAAAATCGTATCGGAAAAAAAGGGGGGGGATATGTACGATAGAGAACAGACTTACTTTCTTAAAACACACACACACACACACACACATATATATTGTATATAGCTAATAAAAATTGCAACAACACGATGGAATCTACTAATATAATGGCATACACAAAGACTAAATTTTCAGATCAGTACAGCAAGATTACCTGCACAGTACCAGTATCTTAAGAAACCTCCACGAGCTGCAATAAGAAATAGTTGTGCCATCGAATCAAAGAGTCCTTGGATGTTTTCCTGGGGTATTTCCTGCATGTATGCGAGTCAATTTTTCATTAATATTGGCTGCTGGGGAACTTTGACGATACAGTTGTCAAAGGATTATATACCAGACGATCCATATGCGACATGTCTAATGGACATATAAGCCAGAACAGTAGCGGCATCTTCTGCGAGCTGCGAAGAACGCTTGAACATTCCTGGTAATATATGATCGGTAAATGTCCAGCTGGAATATTGAAGGAAGAATAAGTTCCTGCCTCTACAACTTTTCTGATGCCATTAAAATAATTCGTAGCAGCCGAGATTGCAGATCACGCCCAATGATGCTCCACACCATCATGCCTGCCGTTCGGCCCATATAATATTGGATAACTTACGTTAGTTGATAGGGTTCACCGCAATATAATCTAAAGCGCATGCAGCCATAATTAAAATGGAATTTATCCATTCCGCAGCATGACTCTCATCTCATTGTAACCTAAGATGTGGATGATTCAAACAATGCGGGCAGCCAGCCTCTATGAATCAGACGCCGTTGATTTGTGGAAGCAGACAATGCCAAACCTGTTGGAGTACTCTATTTGTCATGAAACTGAAGGGTCCATCACTAATACGGAAGATATTTCATTTAACTCCTGGAGTTGTCATATTTCGGGTCTTCGGTACGTCCGTTCCTTTCCGTTCACTGTTTCCACACTCGCGTCTCTAATATCTTGTTCCGTACGAACAGGAATGCCGGGGTACGAAGGCAGACTAATCATCCTATAGCGCCTTTTGACATCGACGAGGTATAGTGACTACTGGAGAAATATTTACCTCTCTCACAATACACTGCTTTTATGGTTCTTCAATAGCTTTCGGTTTATACTCCTAACAGAACTGTTCATAGATACCAATGGGCCAACTCCACGAGTCGCCGAGGTCGTTGAAACGCGGGCTCGTGAGTAGGAGGTCTGGGGTTCGATTCCCGCCAGGTCCGTCTTCCCTCACTGAGATTCTTTCCAGGTTTTCCTAAATCCTCATAAATTGCAAACGTCGGAACCCTAAAATTTAGTTCCGGAATATTTCCTTCCTTTAAAAAAAGTTTTTTCCCATTTATCATTTCATCTCCGTATCGCCTACGCCCACCACTTGTGATGCCTCAGCAGTAAAACGAGCGTTAAACAATATTAAAAAAAAACTGCTGGGCCCAGGTGTAACACAATTACTGGTGACTCTAGCCGTTTGAATGTTATATCATGTTTCGGATTTTCTGCATGGGTTAATAATTATTACTACTTGGTGTTGCAATTTTCGCAAACAGTAGTTTATAAGGCAAAGCTATAGAGAAAGTGTAGAAACAAATTAATATTTTCATTTGCTACATGTTTCGTTGCATTAGAAACTTATTTCTCAAGCTTCTCAGAACATAAAGCGCTTCATATGATGCAGTTTTTTTTTCTGTCTGTCATAAAAATTTCTGAAACATTGGCTAAATATGTTAACACGATATATCAACAGCTCTAAAGTTAGCTTTTTATTTTACAAAGAGCATTTAAAGATAGCCATTTTAAACAGTCAAATAATGTCATTGTAATGAAGCGTTTACGTTAAGTCAAAGAATAAAATCGTTAAAAATCTCAGAGTAAACATCGAAAATAAGTAATTTATGTTAGTATGTATAAGGAGTTCAGAGGGAAAGTTAAATTATGAAACAACTAATATTCCATCAAGTAGATCAAGGTAAATATCTCAAATATTTATTTAAAACGAAAACAAAATTTCCTTTCAAAATTATATTTACAATTCAATGAAAAGTTTAATATAATTACCTTACATATATATTAATATGTATTAAAATTTTTAGAATACTTCATTCAAAAATGAAATACGAGTATTTTGAAAAATTTACGTAAGCTTCGCTTAAGATTATAAAAATTGAACTCCAATAGAGATTTACGCATATTGTTGTTGATGTAGTACGTGATAACGTAATTAATAATCACAGATGTGATAACAATTACTGATACTCTAATTTGGGATGTTTCTTTAAGTCACCTATTAAAATTCAGCAAAACTAATCAAGCAATAGGTTAAACCGTGTCATGTAAATTAAAGGAATGTGGTAAATTTGTGCAACAAAGAGACAGGAAGAGTGAGAGAGCAATGACAATTCTTAATTGATACTTTAAGAACAATGAATGTGATCTGTTTGCTTATGAGAGAAAGCTAACTTTAATACAGTGTCTGTAATGAAACGTGTTGCCCATTCGAATTGCCCATCTAAAAGCTAGGATGACTAATTTAGATTCCAGATTATATTACTAATGTATTTTGTAAGTGAATATATTAAGTTAATCAGTAGTCTAACCATAACTACTGTTAAATTTTTTAAGACTTTACCTGGTGTTTTGGCTATTAGATAATGCACTCGCTGCCAGACTGTTACCATGGTCATTGTTCAGTTCAACCGCAGGAAAACATCGCTTCAGTGAAATTGGTACTTTGGATGACCGTCAAAGGTCTGGACGCCTGCGCTCTGTAAGAGCCGACACGTCGGTGAACTTATAGTATAGAAACAAAAAGATATGGCACATCAGGTGAAAATATCGGGAAGACGAATCCAAATTGTTGAGAGAAGTTCTTTGACTGAAGGCTTGTTGCATTAGTACTGGATATTCTTAACTGAAGAACTGAAATGCAGACGCCCAGTTCAACATTGAGCAACCAAAAATGAGTTTTGCTGATGAAAAAAGTCTCCATCAAAGAAAGTTATAACTGTCAAAATATGAGTGCTTCGAATTCCCAAATAGCCCGTGAGAGAATCCTAGAGGCCCAAAGGGGCCACCATGGTCCTCATGGATAGTTTGCTGGGGAATGATCTACGATGGTGATATTTCTACCAAACATTGTGTACATATCTTGAGCCTGCAGTGAAAGATCACGCAACATTTTATTTAAGAATGGACATTGGAGCTTCCAGCAGAGAGAAGATATGCCCATACCTGGCTTCCCCATTTGATCGCTACTCAAGACTGGCCGTAGTCAGTACTGTGTGCTGCTATTGAAGAATGGGCAAACGGCGTTCAATCATATTTGAAGGAAAAAGTGGCCTAGTGTGAAAAATGATTAGTGCTATATGTGGTAGGTATAATATGGACGTGAGTAGAACACACAAGACCAGATTCAACAAAAACTTGGTAGCAAAACTTATAACCAGACTAGCAATAAGCAGTTATTGTTTCGCGTGGATAATCTGTATTAAAACACACCTAAAAACTCACGCTACTTGCATAAATATGGTGTATGAACACATTTTCATTCATTCCACAAGAAAACTCTATTTATGAAGCTAGTTTTTTTTTTTTTTTCATATTTGGTTTATTTATGGACGCTCTTTAACATATCAAGTCATCATCAGCGTCCCATTCAAATCAGGGCATGAAACGGCCGACACACTTTGCTCAGAGGCCTCTCTTTCAGGCTTGAGGTTCTTTTTCGTGCCGTAAATGTACGGCACGGGACCCACGGCTTTACTTCCCTTCCGAAGGAAGCCATACTTAGGATTTTTACGCCCGAAAAAATCCATCAATTCTGGCCGGGATCGAGCCCGCGATCTTGGGATTAGGAGGCAAGTGTGGTTATCACTACACCACCAGCACTGACTTGAAGTTACCGCATCCATAGGGTCTGCTATATGAGGAAATAGCAGTATAGAATTATATTCCTAGATTTCCGCATTTCCTAAACATACAGACTTCAAAATGGGCCAAATTAAGATTTGCTTAGTCAAGACTTCAGAGCTGACTAGTTATCCGATTTTTCGAACATGTAAATAACATAACATAACTGCTAAGCAATGTCTACACATGTGCTGTTACAACTGTGAAAGGCTGTAAAATTCGTGTATAACAATACTCTTTTAAAGGCTTCCTTTTTCCCCCATGTTTACTGAAGTGAAGCTACTGCTGGGAATGTAAGCAATAGTCGGTACAACAGGGTTCTGTCAAACCGGCAGGGCACATGAGTGTTTAGCCAGAACAATTGCTTGCGTCTATGGTCATTCTGCCCACTGCGAGTGCTAAATCTAAACTACGTCGCAACTGCAAGTCAACCGTGTAGCGAAAAGAAACCGCAGTAAAATAAAACAGGAAAGAAAAGCTCCACTGTTACCCCAAACAAACTAACAAACTACCTCGTTCTGGGACACAACTGCCGCTTTCGAAACATTACAGTAACACCAACAGACGCGAAATGCGTGTTGCAGTAAATTCGGGATTGTTCGCGCCAATGGCTCCAGACTCTGAAACTGCATTTTCTTTTCTCTACTTATGCTGCTCTACTCTACTTTCAACTGTTATTCGATAACGTAAAAATTTATTACTATGAGCCTTGTGTTTATTATGCCACAGTTTCGATCATACTGTAAACCGCAATAGCTACGACATGCTGTATCAGAAAATCCAAACGAACATGTTGTAAAGATCAGCCCTCCGAACAGTATGGTGTTGGCAAAATTTTTATTAGGTCTGTTATTGCTAATTTTTGTCCGAATACATAACTGCATTATTTATTAAAAGGGAATTTTATTAAGAAATGACTACAATATAAACAATAATTTCATATTTGAAATAAAACTGTGTATAAGCAACTATGATCCTTTTTGATTTTTTTTTTTAAAGTAAAAGCAAAAGCAAAATCAGGACTAGTCACAAAATACAATCGAGGCACGCTACTGATAAATGTGGTTATCAAAGTTTTTTAATAGTGTTTAACGCCTTTTTTACTACCGAGGCACCACAGGTGGTGAACACTAATGATACACGAGATGAAATATATTGGGAAAGGATATTTTTAAGGAAGGAAACGTTCCAGGCTTAAGTTTGAGGTCCCTTCCTGAAATTTCCCATTTATGAGGACTGAGGAAAACCCGGAAAAAGCCTCAGTCAGTGAGGACGGTCCTGGCGGGATTCGAACCTCTGACCTCCAGCTTACGAGTCCGCGCCTTAACGACCTCGACCACCTGTGACTGTGCTATCAAAGTAAAGAATGCTCTGAATTACAAGTTGAAGTTATACATTAATGAAACCTCTGACTAAGTCATTGGTTCGCAGTTGACAAGCAATTTGAGGTAGGGAATCTAAGGTTTGTCTGTTCAGGTTTCAAAGTTTGAATAAGTTTCTAATGGACCAGTGCGCAACTGACTGATACCGTACAGTAAAAGACGGAAGTTGTGGAGTATTTCCCTTCTGCTGCTATCGAGTTCGAGACTTGTTGATTAATATTTTTGCACCAATATCTTATAAATGAACATACTTAAAAGGTAATAACCTAATTTATCAAAACCCAGGACCCGCAGATACAAGCGTTGATCTCAAAATATGTCAGTGGATAGCTGTTCTGAACTATATAACATGATAAATCAGTTAATAGTAGTTCAGTGCCGTACTGTTAAGATTAATGCGAGAGTTTTATAGTCTTAACACTTCAAAACGCCTATAATGAATTATTAAATACTGAAATCTACACCGCCAAGAGTTACCGAGCTCGTTAAGGCATGAACTGGCGTTCGATTCCCGTCAGGACCGTCTTCCCCCCCCCCCTTTTTTCAGGTTTTCCTCAGCTCTCTAAATAGCAAATTCCGGGTAAGTATCCTAAACTGGAACATCTCCTTAAAATTCATTTTATCATTTTATCTCATCACTCATGAGTGGCCACATTTTTTTTGTGGTAGTAGTAAAAACGTGCATTAAACACTATTACTTATTTTTTATCGACCTCAAGCCAGGTTTAAGACATTCTAATGCAAATGTTTACTCTTTTTTGCCCTATCAGCATCTAAATTCAATTTCTTTATCGTCATGTAGCTTCATTATTATTCTTTCCGAACCATAGTTCCCCTATCTAAAATTACTCGCCTAAGATTATTCTGTAATGTCACAAATTAATATGCAGCCAGTATGTGGAGTGCTCATTACAAAATTTGGTTTTTAATGATAGTTTTGAGGAATGATAAGAAATCCCGAAGAAAATAAAGTTTATCTTTTGTAGTGTAATTTAGTGCTACTAAATGCAGAGAATGTTGCATAAAGTGAGAGACATTATATATATGCGGACTCGTGAGCGGGAGGTCTAGGGTTCGAATTCCACCAGGACCGTCCTCCCTGACTGGTTTTTTTTTTTCTTCCAGGTTTTCCTCAGTCCTCATAACTGGCGAATGCCGGGGAGATACCCTAAACTTTAGCCTGGAACGCTTCCTTCCTTAAAAATTTAAATTCCCAATATATCATTTCATCTCATGTATCATCAATGTTCACCGCCTGTGGTGCCTCAGTAGTAAAAACGGGCTTTAAACACTACTAAAAATGATAATTAACAGCAAGTTTGCGATTTACGAACGGATACACTTCATGTCACTATCATAAGTCAGTGTACAGCTTTTCTTATAAATTTTATTTTAAGTAATCTCATTTCATCTCGTCCAAATATAAGAAATCATAATTTCTGGACTGTCCAGGTGAATGCTGAATGAGACTGCTGTACCCAAATCTTGCAAGTTTGACAACATACCTTTTGATATGCAAACGATATGGTCATCTTCACTGCAATGCCAGCATCAACTTCGAGAGCTGCCTTTCACGGCGACACTACCACAAAGCATGTTCCTTAACGTTTGAGAAACATCTATGAAGGTACTCTATAGGATTAGAAATGACAGTTTTTTAAAATGCACATGTTTTTGATGTTGTTACTTTGAAATATTGCTCGTCACACAAGGGTTTACCAGTTTGTTGAAGATGTGGTGGTAGTCGAGAGTAGAAACGAGTTTTCCAAAAACGTGTTCCTCTGCTTCATCTCTGGAGATTGTTACGTCATCAGAATGATTTACATTGAGTGCGCATTGTATGTTTTTCCCTACCAGATCTCTGTGCCTATCGCTATATGTGCCTTAATTTAGGTATCTCTGTATTTCTTCAACACTACATTTCCATCAGGACCCTACAGACCTGCTTTGGATCTCAGTTCATGCAGCACTCGTGACATATCAGCAGTCGCAGCGTTCGCCTCTCCATATGGAAGCATCGCAAGATACATTTTAGGAAACCGGATGAAGCCTGCTGTAAAATTATGTATATGGTTTAAATTATTGCCACACCTCTAAGGACAGCACATCCATGGGTTAGCCTTGGCCATAACAGTAAAACCCCATAACTCCATCTCTGTATAATTACACTCGAAGTATCAGTCAAGTCGTCAACGCCTATTCATTGTAGGTAGTTATGCCCAGCTCCATTAATTTTGATAACCACAAGATGGCTCTCTAGGACGTGAGAGGAAGAAGATGGACAGCTCGTGACGCAGACAGGGCTGTCCAGTGCCTCGTTAAGGGGCAAGACATCTCTACGTTCTTTTATAAATTTCTCTAACTTTATTATTTTCATAATCCGTGTACTTGTGGACAGTTACAAACTGCGGCTTTGTCATAATATGAAAGTACTAGGCAAATAACTCAAGTTGCATTTTTTATTTGAATGGTTTTAATTTTTTATAAGCTGTTATTTGGTTTTCTTTCATTTCGAAGGTTAGGTAGCTGATATTTGTACTAGTAAAATATTATTTTTTAAGTTTTACATATTCATTTAACATGTAGATAATATTACTTAAGTGATGTATCTAAGGCAATAACAACGCTAAAGTAAGGAACTGTTTCTGAACTGAAGGAGCTTTTTTCATGAACGTCCTTGAAGTTTCAGGATATGGTAACTTAATTAAATATTTTTATGGTTCGCTATTAGATAACGCACGTGAAGTAGAAACCAGAGCACGCCAATTGTGTGGAGGAGGAATATTTGTAACTGCATAGTTTGTAAGCGTATTCCAATTTGTTCTGGTTCGAGATCGATGATTTGTTCATGAAAGCATGCTTTGCTTGACGTTTCAGATCTCTTAGTTTCAGATATAGTTTCTTTACCTTATTTAGCAATCTTTTATTTTAAGTACTTTTTTATTTGTATCTTATTTTGTGATAATTTTATGTTATTATAATTAATATATACAATCTATCTTTAATCAAAAAGCTTAAATAACAGAAACTATGCATAGAATTGTTACATAGTAGCAATATATATGAGGTTACTTATTTTTGCTTGGATTTTATACGCCATTCAATGTTCCTGTTTTCCCAGACTTTGTCTCAGGAAATCATGATTTTGGTTCATTAGAGTGAGAAAAAAGTGGAGAAAGTTGAGGCTGATTCAGAGTATTTGGGGAAAGAAAAATAATAATGTAATAATTAAAATTAAAAATAATGAATAAAGAAATAAATATAGTGCAAAACTAATAATACTCTAAACTAGGACTTATTAAGATGTCCGAGTTTCGTTAAAAATGAGTTCATTTTAAAGCCAGTTTCCTAACACACTCAAAATTAGCTATTAAATTAGAGCTACATATTTCAATATACCTTCCCTTAGTGCCCTCTGTCCTCATAAAATATCCAAGGGGCCAATAAAGTTTGTAGTGTCTTCTACACTATTAACAGTCAAGTACACTAATCATTAGTGAAGCGCCATTAACTACTCCGCTACAGCGAACTTAGCTAATCACACATGACGTCAGGCACAGCACGCCATAGGGATTCGAGATTGTGCATGGTCTGTGAAACTTCCTTGCCAGTGTATGTAGGGAAAGCACACTTCGTAACTAATACTGGAAATATTGGAGTAAACAAACATGCCTTCCACAAATATTTGTAATCAATGAATGAGCTCATAGGTATACTGGATTGACCAATGAGAATCGATGATAGCAAATAGCATGGTGCTAAAAAATAATAAGTTCTTTTTCTTTTCTTCTGCGTTTTACCCCTATGACCTCTGAGCTTCGATTCGATTACTCACTAGCAAAAACGAAAAGCATGCTGTTTTCTGTTTAATGCTCCTAATTACAAAATCAGGAAACAAACATGGCAAAATTTCACAATATTTGAAACACAAACAAAGCTATGGAAGAATTAACTCCTTCAAACACAAAAAGAAATAAAATCATGTTTTTGGAATAAATGTTCAGAATGCTGGACTAAATAGTTGCACAAATTTATTGTTACAAGCAAGAGTAGCTAGCAATGAAATTACATATACTTATTTTTACAGAAAAAATGGTTTACAATAAACTTTTATGTAAACTCAAATGTTCAGCTGTGTTTATTCCAGCAAAGCTTTCATTCTTATCCTCTCTTCGTACATTATGTTATTAATATACCCAAAATTTCGATATATTATATCGAAATTATTATATCATATTATAATAATATCAAATGTTTAACTGTTCATAATAAATTTGAAAGCTAAATTTTTTTTTCTGGAATTAATTTAGTTTTGCGTTTAAATTCATGTTTGTAGTCAACAACAAAGTAAGTTACTGGAAGATTATCAACACTTGTATTATAAAAGAGAATAAAAATCCAAATTCTGTATGTGTCAATCTGTTTGAGGAGTTTCGCATGGTGACAGATACTCGGGGCGTTGGGATATAGCTGATAGACAACTATATTATTTTTTTCACTGCCTGACTAGAAAATAGTTTTATTTCCAAATTTTATTAAATATTATCAGTTGATTGTTGTTGATTGCTTAAGGGCTTAGATTCACAAATCAGAACTATTTAAGATTTATAAGATGTAATTTTTTTGGTTTTTTTATTCTTTTAACTCCTCAATTTTTTTACATTCAGGTCATGGTAAAAGTGAATAGATTTATTTAAATAAACATTAAAATGCTCCGTGCTGCTGGTCACAGCATGAAAATCATGACTAAGAATCTCAACATATCATAACATTCTGTTCATAAATATTCTGGCATAAGAACTTAAGTACCCAAAAGCTCTATAGACTCGGAAAGTTTTCTCCAAAAAGTAAAGAAAAAGCCGCGAAATCTTCTTTATATCGAAACACAAAGTGCTGCTGAATTTTAAATAAACACTAAAGCAAAACAGTGCATTAAAATAAAAATGCTTATCGTCTGATTATATCTAGCGCTTTACAAAGACAGGAGGTACGTACGCATATGTACAAAAGCTATCCTTACCTAAAATGATGTAAAAGCCACACTATTTATCTCAAAAGGATAAGTCGGTCCTGGTGGTGTAGTGGTTACCATACTTGCCTCCTATACCCAAGATCGCGGGTTCGAACCCGGCCAGGATCGATGGATTTTTTTCGGGCGTAAAAATCCTAAGTATGGCTTCCTTCGGAAGGGAAGTAAAGCCGTGGGTCCCGTGTCGTACATTTACGGCACGAAAAAGAACCTCAAGCCTGAAAGAGAGGCCTCTGAGCAAAATTTGTCGGCCGTTTCACGCCCTGAGTTGAATGGGACGCTGATGACCTGAGATGTTAAAGAGCGTCCATAAATAAATCAATCATCAATCAAAAGGATAAGGAAAGAATTCTATTATAAGGGAAGGTTCATAAGTAAAGGCTTCTTATTTTATTGAAAATATTTTAGAAATACGTCTAGAAAATGTGTGAGAAACCAAGTACCTAAAACAAAACATAATTTAATTGTAAGAGCGAACAAAAGATGGACAGTTATTACCCAAAGATAGAAGTGTGAGCCAATGCTTTTGAATCAGAATCTAGAACGTATCAAAATGCGATAATAATCAAGCTTTGAAGCTTTGAAGTTCTATCTCTGTATTCTCTGAAAACTGCGATGGACAATGAACCAGCTCCTCTAGATTAAACGAATACATTGCATTTGGTTTTCGGCGTACGGATGTCTCTTTTGTAACAGATGCGAGATGCATGGATGGGGCACAGTTATTTTCTATTGTGCGGTTTAGCCACACCTAACCACTAAAACCACACAGTTCACTGTAGTGACGACAGTGAAAGATATATTATGATGAGCTGGAAAATTAACTGAAAATAAATTATTGCTGAAATCAAGTACATTCCCTTCTTTAGGACAATATTAACTATTTTTTTTAAATTGACTGTACATTAACACGTTCATCTGCTGCTTCAGACATCTCAAATTCCATCCTGTCTGGGTCTGTAATATGGATCACCTAGATTCGTGAGGACTACTAGGGAGGTACTTTTAGCGAATCTGTTAAAACGAGATGAAAGTTGTCTGAGATACCGAAATAGTTCACAAAACATATCCACTTTTTCCCAAATATTATTTAAATAATTACATATTTTATAATTAGTATTTTGTGAACGAAAAATAAAAATTCTAATGCAATAAATTTCAAAAGTTATCAAAATTACACGTTAACCTTCCGAACAACGAGAAATTCATGTTACCAGGATAGGTCCATAGGTTTCCGGCCTTCTCCGATAAGGATTGTCGCCTTATCTGGTGTCGTACCTTATCTGTTAAGTAAATAATTGCAGCTGTAACTTCCGCTCCGCTGTGTTCAGTTGTAAAGATATAGTAGCATAAAGAAGGATATGTGTAGAAGATCGTGACATGTACAAAAAGGAGTATCGAGTTGTTATTAATTTATTCACAAAAGGACTTACTCCAAATGACATTAAACAGCGATTGGACAATATATATGGGGAAACATGCCACTCATATTCTAGTAAAAAGATTAGCCAAACTTTTTCGAATGAGTCGAGAAAGCTTTGCAGATGAAGAGCGTGCAGGTCGGACCTTGGAGGTGGTCACTCCTGAAAACATCGCTCTTGTGGAAGGAGAAATTATGGAAGACTGGCGGCTCAAAGTTACAAAAATAGCAGCAAGGTTGGGTCTTTCTAAAACAACAGTCCTTCGAATTATTGATGAACATTTAAACATGAATAAGGTTAGTGCAGAATCCGTGCCTAGACTTCTTTCCTAAGTCCAAAAACAGCAACAAGGCATCTGTTGTCAGGCATTTTTGGAGCTCTGCCGTAGCAACGAGAGAGAGAAGTTCTGCAAACCATTGTTACAGGAGATGAACCTATGGTTCTCTACTGTGATCCCTTGTCCAAAAGAGAAACAATGGAGTATAGGCGTGAACTGGCTAAGCACCCCCTCTAAAGGCCAAAGTCACTCAGTCAACCAAGAAGATCATCGCCACTTTTGCAACTGTGAAGGAATACTCTTCATTGACTTCAAGGAGAGGAACACCACACAAATGGGCTGCTATGCTGGCCTACTGCACAGGCTAAGTGCTTCCATCAAAGAGAAAAGGCAAGGAAAGCCAAGTGGTGTTGTACACCTTCTTTACAACAACGCCTCTGTACACACAGCTCTTGATGCAAAGGAAGCTGTGAAGGAGATGGCTTCAAGGAGATCGACCATCTACCCTACAGCCCAGATATAGCTCCCAGGGACTATTTCCTCTGCTCAAAACTGAAGAAGGGTCTTCGAGGAAAGAAATTTAAGTGTGACGAAGAACTGATGGATGTTGCTTATGGTCATTTTGCAGACAAGACTTCTGACTATTTTGGGGGGAATGGAATGGAATGGTTGAAATGTTAATGCAAAGATGTAGAAATGTATTGCAATAAAGGGTAATTATATTGAAAAGTAAAATATAGTTTTTGTCTTTATCATACCTAGAAAATGGTTAGACTGGAAACTTTTGGACTTACCCTTGTAAGTGAAAACTCTTGAAGATCCCGACTTTGTCTACGAAAAAGACACTCTCGTATTTTGGTCGATTGGATTATCTGAATGTCTCATGGACCCAAAAGCTAAAATTCAACTGCCTTCAGAACGTTTTTTTTTTTCTTCTTTCATAATTCGTACAAAAGATTTTAGTTACCCTCACTATTATAATTAGATAATTTGTATTGCTTCAGTAACTTAGTATTTTACATTTGCTAAACCGTAGATATTTTGTTGTTGCTTATTTTCAGAGTTTGGAAACAACTGAAATGCTGGTTTTATAAAACATTAGTTATTTTTTACGAAATCTCATCTTTTTATTATATAAAATTGTCTTATACTATTACATGCATTTCTTCCTCACATGATTGCATGGAAAATTAGTTTTAATCGTGGCTGTAAAATTGATGAAAATGTTTTAGAGCATTACTGGGAAGATTTTAATTCATTGAATCAAAGTTTCAAACCCAGTAATGCTGCATCAATTTTTAATTTTTTACTGATTTATATAGCTCCATCTCCTATACCATTAAAATTATTTTAAAACAAATTGGCATTAAACCAAAAGGTAAAAGAGGTGTAAGGTAACTAAAATAGTTGTACATTAGATATAAACTCTGTTTCATAGGATTAGTGAGAAGTGCAGTATTTATTTCAATGTTGTAAATAGCTTTTCTGAAAGACTTACCTACGCTTGTAAAAGTACCGGATAACTCCTTGAATAAGAAACCTGCAATGGCCAGAAAGCGTTTTTGGTGAACTTCTGCCCGTACTAAAGCCTACAATATTTAATATTCAGAAATACTGAATAGTAAATGGATTAACAAGGATTAACGTATGGATTAACAAGGCATACTAGTAACTTTAAGTCTTTATTTTGTAGAAAAACTTATAATATTTTATTGTTGCTTAATGTTAATAAAAATTAATTCTATTATTTATGTGTTATTTTTTGATAAGATTATGTTTCTTTTAGTTGCGTTGCTCCTCTTAACAATCTGCTAAATTATCTTTGTTTGTTCATGTTTGGAAGAACCCTATTTTAAGAACCATCCTCTCTTAAGGGTTATTAAGAGTGAATTAACCGCATTTTAATTAATGGTAGCAAAATTTAGCATTTATTTATTTAATTACTTTTGAAAATATATACATTTTTAAAGTTTTGTAGAGGAAATGCAAAATTTAGGGCAGTTTTTCCTATTTCTTTGTGTTGACTAAAATTAATTTTTTAATTATTTGTCACGGCAAACTTAATGAATATGATGCTGATGATGATGATGATGATGACGACGATGATGATATATCGTTAGTAATAATAATATATATAACTATAATTACTAACATTTATTTATTTTTATGATATACTTGAATAATTAGTACATTTAGGTCCTTAGTAGATTTACTGTTAATTTACCCAACAAACTCTTACAGTCTGATTGATTAACACACATATTCGAATACAAAATACGACTGGTCATAAAAATTCATAGGCATTTCTATTCTTTTACAGTTTTGCGGAGGTGCTGTTCGTGTAAAATACAAGTTCTGTGAATATTAAATGCCCATCAAAATTTGGGGGAAAAAATAAATAAAATAAAAAAAAAAGGTTTCTTGTCGCAAAAAATGTGCCAAGGTCCTGATTAGGGTCGAATGATTCTTTCCGCATAAAATCCTTCGGAAGAAAAGTAAAGCCATGAATCCCGTGTCGTAGATTTGCGGCACATAAAAGAACCTCAAGTCTGAAAGGAGAGGCCGTTTCACGTTCTGAATTGAATAGGGAACGGATGACTTTAGATTTTAAAGAGTGCCCTAAATGTGCCAAATCAACAATACTACAAAGTGACAAGTTAATTAAGTTAACGGATCATTGTGCTGGCTCTTCTGTTAGAAGGGTCAAAAGTGAATTCCATATTCCGTAACAAATTATTTTAAAGTATATCTGTGCTTATGCAAAGTATGTACGTGCTGAAAATCTGTACTCTTAAGTTGTAAGTATTCTTGGAATTGATTCATGAACTGTGAAACATCAACGGCTACCATTTTTCGAGGAGTGAATTCGCGATGTGTATGCTTTACTGTTCTCTAAGATGCGAGGACTTTTATTAGCTTGGTAGGTAGTCTCTATATCGTTAATTTTCTCCCCTCTACCGAAACTGCTCTCATTATCCTGGAAAACCCTGGCAGGAAAGTTGATTTTAAATAGACTCCAATTTCATATACTGACTATATTACCATACACGAATCTTACTTAAGACACTTTTTGTGGAATGAAGTACTTAAGGCGATTCACCTCACTTTATTTGGAGCATATTAATGCACCAAGAGAGCTTGAAATTATCAAAGCATATTATATGTCAGTAAGCCATGTTGTTGCACAGGTGTTATATATAAATAAACAGAAAAAAATTAGAAAAATGCACAGCTATAACGCATGTCTAAAAATATTTTAGTGGACCTTTTCAATCAAAAGTTGTCATTCACAATGGATAATCTTTGCTATGTTTAAAAGATAGCTAATAAAGTTCATAAAATGTTGCAGCACACTTGAAACACTTAAAATGCATATATCTCATGGCGAAAATAATACTTTATTGAAACTCAATGTAATTTTTATTAGACTGGTGATAGGGGAGAAGGCCAAATGCCCTTAACTTTGCCGCAATATAATAACAAACAAATAAAGATACATGTGCTTATTAAAAAGCAAGAAAATGATATTTTTGTGAAAAACAATAACATTTTAATTTTTAAAATTATTTTAAATTCTAGAAAACTTTTCTGAAAGGTTTCAGATGCCCATGCCCTCTGAAACAGCTATTTTAGTAGCTGTTTTAAAAACCGCGTCTCTAGGCTTTTAGCTTAAACATCCAAAACTTCAAATTCATTTTTTCCGGCTTTAATTTTCAGTCGTTTGTCTGCATTAAAAACATACGTCTGTAGGACGTTCTGTGTTACATTTGGAATGATTTTTTTTGAAGTCTAAAATAGATTTAAAAAGTGGTTAGTACCATTACCGACTACTTTTTCCTTGGAATTTTAAAGTGCATATTCTATTAAAAATTACCCAACAGTCATAATTAAATTTTTGTGTAAGACAAAGAGTAGAACACATTTACAAAGTTTTGCGGAAAATGTTCTACTTTTACCCTAGAAGATAGGATTTTTGCAATAGCTTTGAGAAGAAAAAAGTAACAAATATTTAAAACAATAGTGAAAAATTAACTAATTCAGCTGAACGTTTAAACAAGAAATATGAAAATTGGAACAATATGTATGCAAAACCTAAAATGTCTAGGTTTAATCATTTAACATTTATAATTTTCATCACTTTCTTGTTCCCTTATGCAGATTATCGAAAGAAGGAAAAGCCAATAGTGCATTTACTTGTGTCCCGTTTTTAGATGATTAAACGCTTTGCATTATAATATAGTGCAATTCTAGAAAATATAGTGCTATCTAAGAATGTAGGTGATGCTTAGATGAAACATGTAAAAATATAGGTCAGCATGGAAAACACTTTATTGGAACGTTATTTTAAGTTCAAATCTGAATTTGATAGCAATTTCCAATGAAAAATTACAGCATTAGCCTTTTAAACATATAACTTAAAAATGATATTTGCGGAATATATTTGATAAAAACCAAAACAACTATGATGAAAATACCTTTATATTACTATGTATGCTTTTTAGATTATAAAACTCCATTATACAGACCATTGTCAAATTTCAATATAAGGATTATATCACAAGATGAGTTATCTTTTGTAAATAACGAGGGGGCAAAAAATGTATACACACTTTCACAGTAAATAATCTGATTAATATATTTAAAAAAAAAAACAACAGTAATGTATAGTATGATGTTATGTAAACAGATGTGACTCACGTCTGTTGCTACGTGACAGGTAAATCAGTAATGAACAAATGAAGCCAAGATAAACGTATGATGTTCTGTAAATAGATGTGACTCACATTACGTTATGCTAGTTTTGCTACAACAAAATGGAGCCAAGATTATCGTTTGAACAGCGGAAAGCAATTTTGAAGTGGTATTAGAAAATCGAGAATGTTGCAGTTCAAAGGCAATGGAGACGTGTGTAAGAACAGAACCGCCAGCGCGAGTAACAATTGCGCGCATTCGAGACAAATTTTAGATTCGTGGTACCGTATGCGATGTTCACAAGGGCAGATCTGGGAGACCTCGCACAACAACAAGCCCCGCGACCTCGGCTATGGTTTTGGAACGTTTTGAGCACTCACCGCAGAGATAGATCTCCGGATCTAACTCCGTTGGACTTCTACCTATGGGGAACTCTAAATAATGTTGTATACCGTAGAAAACCAGCTACACTGGCAGCACTTCGGGAAGAAATTGAAACGGCGTGTGCTGCAATCACTGAGGGCACTATCGCAAACGCTGCTCAATCAGTAGTTCAACGTACTCAGAAATATATCGACGACGATGGTGGACTTTTTGAGCAACTGTTGTAACTGTAAAAGTCTACGATGATTAGTGCTCATTATTTTTTGTTTGTGTGAATTCAATTTTGTTATGTTAACACAGTTTTTTCTTTGATTGAAGTGTGTATACATTTTTTGGTATCCTTTGTATATGATTAAAGATGACGGTCTCAGATTTCATAATGCAATTTTCTAAAGCAGATTGAAAAATGAAATAGAAAAAAGGCATATGTGGGGTTTTTTAGAAATCATTGCAAGCAGTTATTAGAGAGTAAAGATAAAAGTAAAAGAAACAATACAATGCATAAGAATGGGACATGGAAGTTAACAGTCTAGGATGCACCAATGATGTTTAGAAAGAGAAACAGATATATGTATGAACAACAACAACAACAACAATAATAATAATAATAATAATAATAATAATAATAAGAAGAAGAAGAAGAAGAAGAAGAAGAAGAAGAAGAAAGGGAGGAAATTATATCTTGTGCTCATGAAAGAAACCCTGGGGTTTGAGTCATATTTTTTATTTTGATAACAACTTAGAACCCTATGTGGATTTAGAATTGGTTAGGTGTAATATTGTCTTGAATTAATTTTAGATATAACTTAGCGCAGTTTCATTTATAAACTCTTATACAAAATATCTTAAGAGTCTCTAGTTCTGAACTCACTTGAGAAGCGTAACTGCTGTGGCAAAGCATAAGCACTATACCTATGATTTGCGATGCTATATTCCATTCCATTGCCTTCTCTTATATGTGAGGGCTACAAGCATTTCGCCTTAGTCCTCCTCCTCCTCTTCTTCCGTCCTCCTTCTACCCAGGAGAGCATATTTCTCCTTTAGAGCAAAATATACGACCTCAATACTGGGTCCCAGACCTGCGTTATACCTAGAAAACTAACCCCTCCCTACTTCTTCCTATCCCATATCCTACGGCCTTCAGATTAAAACGCATAACTTAACATTTCTTTCCGCTTCTCCCTTCCTCTCTTTTCTTTTGTTCATCTCCCATTGCATCCCGCGTGGCGGACAAGAAAAATGTTGATAGGAAATACTAGAGCCCTTTCATTTTTTCCCTCGTTCGCTGACTTTATGGTAAATTTTATGAGAAAATATATACAAGAAAGTAATTCTAGCTTCTTAGATAAGAAATGCATCATAGCAACGTATACAATTTTGTTTTAGATAAATTGTTTAGCACGGCTGTTGAAAAATTATCGCACTATGTTGGTACATGATCTTCAAATAATAATTAAAGCATAATTGTCTTCACTTTCTAAAATATGCATTATATTATTATTATTATTATTATTATTATTATTATTAGACACTCATGCTAGAATAGTTTAACACAAGACATTCAACTAGAAACTGTATTTTATAACACTCAGTATTATAAAAAATTGGAACATATTAGTGTTATCAACTTTGGTTTAATGTCAAATGAAAATCGTTAATTTTTTCAAGCGGATGCAAATTATATACTTTATAACATATTACATATTTCTTAAAATTTAATATTCCTCACGACTGTTTCAGACCATGGTGCAGTTAATAATTTTTTATAAATTTGTTTCTTATTAATTTCCTTACATTGCAAGCCTGGAAGAAAATCAATAACAGCTGAGGTTTACGTTCGTTTCTTCCATACTCCTCCTAGTGAGAATTGCGCGAACTATTTCTTTGACATAAGAAGCGATCCGGAATGACTGAAAAGTATTATATAATTATTAATTGATTTATAAATATTAATGACTGTATAAAACAATGTACGTTACAACTGCTTAAAGTGATTTTATTTTGTTGGTGAATTTGCTGAACTTGATCTGCTGCCGCGTTACGCAAACGTCCTGCTCATAAAATACAATTCCACGCTTAACACCTGTATCACAAATTAAGGTTTTATGCCCATAGAATCCTCACGAAAAGGTAAATAACGAAATGGGCTTTTTAAATTTTCCATGTGACCACTCGACCTCAAGGATCACCATTAAAGTGATGACTGGGTTATTTTTCTAGAGAGTGCTTGAGGTAAAGTACACATCACCCATAATCGTAAAGGTTAGGGTTGTTGCAAACAAATTGAATCAAACCGCATTTGTCTTTTCACATGCCTGTTGCTGGTTGGATATGATTCAAAGTTACAAATTATGCAGAGAAATATGGAAATGAGGCCATGTAATTTTATGAATGCAATTAAATATTTGTATAAATAAATGATGATTAGAATAAGTAAAGAACAGTAAATTATAGAGGAAATAAAATACGAACTACTTACAGTATCATACAAGCATAGAGTTTATCACTTAATAATGAGATGGGAAAATAGGTGTATGAACAGAAAGAGCCATTAAATCAGATATGTATTTGGATAAATTCTTACATGCTGTCAATTAAGTGGTTACACACAAAAGGGAAATGAATTAAAAAGATAGATTCACTCATAATTGTAAAACAAACAAAAATTATAAGATAATGTCATTAAAGGAGAATGGTGAATAAGGATTAACATGCTAAATAATAGAATTATGAAACGAGAAAAAATTGTATCTAAGGTGTAATGCTATATATGCATCGCACACTTTTGACAAATACATATAGAAAAACCAAAACATTTAAAGCACTATGTGGAAAATCCTTTAAATGAAACGCAAACTAACTGTATATGGTAGTTAAGTTCACATGAAAGTGTAGAATATAATTCATTGATCTGAAATATCTAAAAGGCTACACTTTAGAAGAAATTAATAAATTCGACAAGAACGAAATAATTATGTTATTTATGATAAAATATGCTGGAAATAATAATGCTGATAATATGCAAAAAACTATGTGCAGATCTCCGAAACAAATAACTATAGACCAAATGCAAGAGGTATAGGAAGATCATAAATGAGGATTCCTCCTGTGCTATAAGGTACATGGCAGCGGAAATTGATATGCAACTTATATGGGGCAGGTCATCCGACCCTCCTCCCAGCGTTGCTGGATCGTTCAGCCTAACATTATAGAAGAGGCTCCACTAATGACCTTGATACAAGTATAAAATTTTAATCTTGAATAGAGAAGTTGGTTCAGCTGATACGCACACATCAAAATCAGGGTTCCAATTTATGACCTTGAAACCATTAATACTGAATGTTATTCGGGAAACTCCTATATAGATGTGGGGTAATATTTCTTATTTAGTTAATAATATCTACTAGATAAAAAATAATTATATACCAAAGATCAGAGGTGCTCAAAGCTATCGTTTTCAGGATTCAGTTTTGTAGGGATTGCATCGTTGCATCTGCATTTTAAAATTGATAATTTTACCCAAAATTGCGGGAGTCCAGTTCATTATTGCATCCTATTATTTGTTTTGCAAAGCAAATATTTACAAAAGTTTCCAAATGATAGGAACATAAAGCATAGTTCTTATTAATATAGACACACTATAAAATAATATTTGCTGTTAGCTTTGATTGAATTCAGAAATTGTAAATCAAAGAAATGAATTCAGTGCAGTTGATACCAGATTGTCTTTCATGTTGCCGCAAGATGTAACCAGTGTTCAGTGGAATTTACAGAAATTCCCTAAGTCTCCGGACTCATGCTTTGTACTTATTTAGAGTTCAGTGAATGTTTTCCTTGACAAGGGCCATATCTGAATGCCGAAATATCGCATCAGAAGAATGTATGAGAGAAAATAGCTCTGTTTACTTCACATGCACGCATTCACCGTTACGTCACTAACCGCTCATAAATATCAGTTCACCAACCTTACCATTGCGAGTATTTCGTGTCCAAGACACATAATGTTCATGGACTAAGTTAAGCACTCTTTGGTGTTCTTGTCACGGTTACGGTTTGTTCACTAAAGCCTGTTCTACAAGGTTTACGTGTTGTCTGGAATGTCGCTACCACTTAGATAGTGATACAAGATACTGTAACATGGCAGTTTACCTCACGACAGCTTTTCAGTTCTGTGTGATAACGAAGTTGAGGTTTGATAGCATGCACGGCGTGGGTAAACAAGAGCAAGGGGTTCTGCATGTTGGGAGTACACTTGGGGAATGGCGTCTCCGGTTCATTTTCTGAACTCAAAGCCTCGTAATTTCCTATGTATTTCAGACAAAGATGCCCTCAATGTCGTTCGTTTCTTATATGAAACACCAGGGCATGTTTATGCGGTGCTTGAGATGGTTCGTGACCACATTAAGGCTCAGAAAAGTTGCTTTCAACTGGCGGGATACGTGTCCTCAATAGCAAGTGGAATGTGATGAAGAAGGTGGAAACATTTTACAATATGAAAGCAGTCATTAGAAATTGGTTCTGTTTAATATCTTCGTTCCCATTTTGTTCTTTTTCTAATTTACGCAATGTTTCACTTGAGCTTGCCGAAAATACCACCAGGCTCATGGTGCTCTATTCAACAGTTTCTAAAAATATTTTATTTATCGGAAAAAAGGGAAGTTTAAAACAAACGTTGATAACCCTTTAGGTTTCTTTTTTTTCACTCCAGTCACCCCCAGTTTAAATGCCAAATAGCACCCCTAACATAGAATTTAAGTTCTAAACAGGATTAAATTATTGTCACTTTTTTTTTTATCATTCTCTGATAAACGGAATTGTTTTTGTTTGAATTTGGACAGAGAAAAACTACAAAAACTAATAGGTATTTAAAGTAATATTTGTGTTTTGATGATAAATTATTTTAAAATGCCCTACGGGAAGAATGAGAAAAAGAATTTAAGCAAATTAGTCAGGAAATAATTTATATCATTGTAATATGAATAACTGTAATGTTACACAAATTATTTTCATCCTGCAATTTTTTTATTTTATTCTAATCCAACAATAACAACAACAATCCAGGCCAGACAACATGGAAAAGATGCGATAACAATTAAATCCTATTTAAATTTTAATATCATTAGTATCAAAGCTCAGGGGTTGTTGAAAGTGATTAAGGAAAGGGATGGAACTGGAAATATAATTTAAACTGTTTTTAAACTTTTTTCTCACTTTCTTTCTTAATTAAATTATGTTTAATAGATTCATATTGGCAAGTTTTGAAATGATGTTCAGTGTGTACTCAATTTAATGGTAAGGTAAACGTTACTTTGCTCTGTTATAAAGTCGCATTTTAATAAGTATTTAAAATACGATTTGTTTGCTTTAGTCATATTTTATTAACTATGATTATTTTTATAAAACGTTAGATTTCAAATATTGGCGGTACTTGAGGTAATTTGATTAATTTTGAACATATAAACACTGGGAAACTCTGATGTGGAATAAAATTTCTGGGCTTAAACGCAGGGCGTTACGAACAAGTCAGTTACTTCCAAGATATTGTTCCACAAGTTCAGAATTAAAGCTGTTATAGTTATATGACATTCATGGTATTTCCTATAAATTCTTGAGGTTCACCTTGTTTCATATAATACTACAGATGTGAATGCATCAAGGGATCTGTTAGACCATATTGCTCCTTGGTTGTTGTTGTATGTAAATTTAAGAAACAGACGTTTTTGATTTTTATTTGTGAATGTTTAAGATCTAAAATACTTATAATTAGCTCACACGAACATTGCTGAATTATTCTGTAGCCAAAAATCACCTAGTGAAAGCTTTGATACCATATCTTTTATTTATAAAGACCAAACACCTAATATTTTAGGTGAAAATTTTAATTAGAAGTATACATTACTTAACTATGGAGTTCTTTATAAACTTAACAGAATTAAGTAAACATATGCGAAAGTTACTGCATTCCTATTTATTATATTCTAAAATACGTTTCAAATAAACATTTGTTTATCGATGGACAAGTAAATATAATTGAAGGAAGAGAAAAAGTATAAAGAAAGATTAGCATTTTGAACGAGACTACAAAGTAATGTAACTTAAAGATGTCAATAAAGGAAAACTATAGTCTTGCTTGACAAATAAAATAATAGAGCTAAGATATAAGTCGAGATCATATGTTTGCATACTAAATAAGTACACACTGCAATATATTATTTTGTGCAGCATTCCACAAGAACAATTAACTAACTGAATACATACTTTACTTTTGCCTGTTTATTTATTTATTTTTTTTTATTCCCGGAGAGTTAAACTCTTTTTTCCACCAGAGTATCGTAAACTTCAAATTAATTTTTGTAAACAGTACATATAAAATTATGAACCCTATATCAATTCACTTACGTGTATACAGGTTTCAAAATAATGTTCATATAATATTTTGTAATATGAAGAATAAACGAATTGGGATTTACACAAAATAAGTTTATATTGTAGCTTGTCCACAGGTAAGAAATTGCATGTTTTTACTGTTATATATTCTGCTTTCATTTAAAAACATGACTGATTTGATTATAGTTGATGGAAAACATTTTGACTGACATTGGTATAATGATGTATTGCAAATATTCCATTGTTATCGAGAGAAACATTTACTAATGTATTACAAATTGATAAGTCATTGGCAGAGTTTTAAGTTTCCTATAATTCTAATTGCTTTACTGGTATTCAGAACATGCTAGATTTAATTTAATTAACGTTTTTTTCTTTAGTAGTTTGTTGATTTGGTTTATTTACGAACTCCCTTTAACATTTCACTTCATCAGCGTCCCATTCTATTCAGGGCGTGAAACGGCCGATAAATTTTTCTCAGAGACATTTTTTTCAGGCTTGAGGTTCTTTTTCGTGCCGAAAATGTACGACACGGGACCCACGGATTGACTTCCTTTCATAAGGAAACCATACTTAGCATTTTTACGCCCAAAAATCCATCGATCGGGATTGAGCCCACAATCTTGGGTCTACGAGGCAAGTATGGTTACCACCACACCACCAGGACGGGCTTTTAGCTACCATACACGTGCGGTTAATATTATCTAAACTATGGAAATATGTTGTTAGGTCTGTGATTTTAGGGGGGGGTTACATTTGAGAAGAGGAATATGGACAATATTGAAAATATTTTGTATTCCAACTTAAAACAAATTTATTGGCGATGAACAAGGTAAGTATTTAACATTTTAAAGAATCAAAAAAAAAAAAATCGCTAAATATAATGCTTGTGTCATCTGCAAACAATATAGAATGAGTTACGTCTTTTATTAATGGCACAAAACTATTAATGAAATAAAAAGGGGGGTGTGACGCTGATCTTTTGGAATTATATTATTAATATTTACTCATTAATATATACTCCATGAATAAATAATGAAGAATGAATAATAAAGCTAGTCTTGCAAAATAAAGAAAAAGGAACTATGGAACTTTAAACAGCGCTGAAGAGGCTTACAAAAGCACATCTCCGGCATTTTTACTACTGTTTATCGCCTGTTGATGTCATAGACTGCACACTGATGATACATGAAAAGAAATGTCAAACCGGGGAAGGAAGGAATATATTGAGAAGGCGTAACAGCCCTAAGCTTGAGGTACTTTCTCGACATTTCCCATTGACGAGGACCGAGAAAAACATGGAAAATCCTCAACTAGGAAGGAACATCCTGGCAGTATTCCAATAGCAGACCTCCCATTCACGTGTGGGTGTCTTAACGACTTCGACCGAAGCACTTGAGCAAGATTAAGGGTGTTAGGAAATGCTCGTTATGAGTTTAATGGAGAGAAATCTTTGATATATCGCTAAATGGAGAGAACGATAAGTTGTACAGTGCTCGATAGTGAAACAGGAAACGTGAGGATATATTGCGTCAAGCCCTCAAAATAGATAGATGCTTCTAAGAACAAGAATCACGTTGCATAGATATGCCTACAATTTTATGCTGATTCTTATTTTATTCTTTGGTCGTTTAAAATTCTGTTGGGAGAATAGAACACTTTTCACTATTTGAGATGCTTCTTGAAACCTTTAACAGAGATTAGTAAACATTAATCAACATTTAAGTGGTGGTAGCAGGAGTTCATAGCAAACGAAACTCACTGCTGGAAGTAACAACGACATTTACAATACAATTTTATGAATACACGTGTACAAAGCGCAGTGGCAGAACACCGGCCTGATGGTGAACAGTATAGAGTCGCCGATACAGAAAAAATATCTAAACAGTCGTCCCTATTTACCAATTAAACGTCCGCCGCTTGAACATCTTAAATAGTGTTATTACTTTAGTTTGGTTTTGAACGGCTAAGAACATCTACTGGAAAGAGAGACCCGACTTCATAAGACGTGAACTATCCTGCTATGCTAATAAAGTAGAGTGAAAGATGCTCTATGATCGAACTGGCGAGTGTTTAGACAAGCCGAGATTTCTCTCTTGAAATCTTCTCATTGCTCTCTTTGAGTATGGTAGAGTATGGAGGGAATAGAGTTTTAAGTTGAAATCCACAAATTGGCATGAGAAATAATTGTCTTGAGGAAGATTTTCCGCATGGGAGGTGTCTCAATATTTATTTATACATCTATTACTCGGCTGTGATTTCTTTAAATGAGTTTTGCAAATATATTATAATATTTCATGGTATATCATTAGTTGCAATATTATTTTGCATCTGTCACCGTTATGCTTTCACTTCTTGGACGTTTGCAACCAGTTTGTTATGGTTTCATGATGCCAATATAGTAGATGCAGTCACTCTAATGATATTTAAAGAAACAAAACCTGTTCTGCCACTCTATGCACGTTTTTCATCTACTATAGCCATCTGGGACATTAAATTGCTCAATTTGTGCGTTCTGCGAAAGCCATTCAAGCAGCCTAAACACCAGTTAATCTTTTGTATTTGCCCCAAATTATTGTTGTCATAACTGGGAGCTGTTATTCGGTCGTTAAAGGTGATAGTCACCAGTGATGACGAAAGGTGGGGAAGTTTAGGGTCGAGAGATTGCAGGATTTTATAGCGGGATGAATATCGGTTGAACGTACATAAAGGCTGTTCAACACCTACTCGCAAACTGCATCCTCAACACACACTTTTGCCTTTTTTCATCGGAAAGTGAGATTTGGAGAGATATTGCCATCGGTGCTTAAATTATTTTGAAACATTTATGGCGATGCACTGACTTTCCATTTAAAATACACTTAGCATTATCATATTCTAAAGATTAAATGTATATTGTTAGGCTTTTAAATGAAAGAGATTCCGTTTTTTGCCAAAAGAAACGAATTTCGATTTCGTAGCTACTACCCGTCATTAGTAAGCGCTTTTTAGAATGTAGGCCAGTTGAATGAATTACTGAACTATCTCAATGTGATCAATACACTCCATCGTATTTATTTTATTGATAAACGCATTTGAGTTTAATTGCGCTCTTGTAATGTATTAATATTTTGCGCTTTTACATCTTTCGGCAACTACATATTTTGTGACTCTATTTTCGCTAGTTTAAAACCTTCAAAACCAAAGCATCAGTGACTTTGTCCTAAGCGCTATCATAATTTGTAAATAAGAGGACATTTTACAACATTTTGAAAAAAATAAACACAATTTTCGAAGATTTTCCGTAATTTTTGGAAATATGAATAAATTAAATCGCGTTTTACTTGCCAGTATCCATATTCGATGTTTACTATCACTGAAAAGAATAATATAAGACATAGCAATTTGGAGTAACATGTCAATGAAACAATAACAAAATACTTTTATTTGCTTTTGTACAGTACACAAGAGTACTATATCTCACTTTTTAAGTTCTCTTTTAGCCTGGGTTACTTAAGTGGTAAGGCACCGACTATGGACTGGACGATCCGTGGTTCCTTCTTCGGCAAACGCAGAGGATTCATCTCTGCTCTGCTATGTTCAGACCGGTCGCGGTTCACTCAGCCTGCCATGGAAATGAAGATGTTTGGTTTTTGTTTATCAACCTAACCTAGAGGGGGTTAGAAGTGATCTTAGGCCTTATCAAGAGCTGTTAAGCCTGTCCTGGCATTTGCTAGACAATAAGGCAATCATTACATTCACTGGTTCAACATTTGTTTATGTTTTGTTATACTATTTAAGCATTTTTGAGAATATTCTACTTTCTGCATCACGCCTCTCTAGGTCAGAATCCTGGTAAATAGCATTTTTCACCCTTACTCGAGTCCTTAAATAAACTGTTCTTACTTCCATCTTACAAGCACAACGATATAATCTTCTGAAAATGCTGTTTTTACTAGCGGAACTTCGACAGAATGCAACGAAACCAAAGATTCCCAAAGAGGGACCGCCCTTGTGCAAGTTGTGAACCGACTTCTATAGAAAGTACCTCATTCATTCAGTCATCTGCTTGGAGAATACTGCATGGGGCACCTTGCATGCAAGTACGAGGGCTGATAACAAACTAAGGTTGCAAGATCGATATTCCTGGAGTTTCGTTCATTATAGACAAATTAGCATTATGTGGTAATTCTAATACTACAGCGCTAGTTGTAGGTAAACACAAATGGCGACTCGTTTGGAAAACTGGTTTCGGGAAGAAATCCGCTCCATTATTCGATTTCTGTGGGCGAAAGATGTAACCGCGAGTAAAATTCACCGCCAGCTGGTAGGAGTTTACGGAGAGGCTGCGATGTCTCGTCAGAATGGTGTCGAAAGTTTGCGGCCGTAGAGAAAACGTCACCGACGAGGATTGCAGTGGCCGACCCAGCTGAACTCTGCGGTGAGTGCTCAAAACGTTCCAAAACCATAGCTGAAGAGGCTGGACTTGTTGTTGTGACAGGTTTCCCAGATCTCCCCTTGTGAACATCACATACGGTACTATGAATCTCAAATTTGTCTCGAATGCGTGCAACTGTTACTCGCGTTGGCGGTTCTCTTCTGTACACACGTCTCCATTGCCTTTGAACTTCAACATTCTTGGTTTTACAATACCACTTCAAAATTGCTTTCCGCTGTTCAAGCGATAATCTTGGCTCCATTTTGTTACAGCAACGCTAGCATAACGTAAGTGATGTGAGTCACATATGAGTCACATCTGTTTACAGAACATCATACGATACTCTTTTGGCTTCATTTGTTCAATGTGTTGATTTATACGTCACGTAACAACGTGATATATCTGTATATATCTGTATAAATATATCTGTATAATCATATCATAATATATCTGTATAAAAAACATCAAACTACACGTTACTGTTGTTTTTCGGTTCAACTTTGAAATATTTTAAGTAGATATCTACTGTGAAAGTGTGTATACAATTTTTAGCATTCTCAATGTTAACGCGTTCCGCCGATGTAGGTACACTCTCTGACTACAGTAATCCGTCTTTGTCAATTAAGCCATCGAGTAGTACATATAGTGAAAGTTATGACACTCCTTTTTAGATTCTGTACATACTTGGAAAATTGTGTTTATTTTGTGGAGTATGGAAAATTATGATTCCTAAGTAATTTATAGCCTATATTGAAATCCGCGTTTAAATAAACCCTAATGCAAAATATATTTAAAGAAAGACACATTTTTTAATTTATCTCATATTAAAGAGTCAACACATCTCACTAGATCGAGTAAATTGCCCTCTCTCCTAAATACAACGTTAGCAAGTAATGCAAACTTAGCAATTAGTTACCAATTCTGGAAAGTTTACAGCATATTCACGTGCTAATTTGTTGAGCTACACACTTTGATAAACATGTCCTCACTGTGCATAAAACAAACAAGATCTGCGTCAGCTGCTATGTACGTAGAGAAAACAACTAAAGATAAAGTAGTACCACTACAGCAGTGTCGCCCTGCATGAAACAGATGAAGCACGAAGTTTGGGCAAAAGAGAGGGAAACCACAGTTCCGCCAACACTGCAAAGTATACATTGTTATGATCTATGTGTTGAAGTAACTTTAGCCATCAAGGTTCCCATTCGTTCTCCTCTTACGCCACTAGTGAAGTCGCAGAAATACAAAAAGACCACAACAGTTATGACTTTGCTAGTTTATTTCTCTTCAAACCTCTAGCTTTAGCTCACTTTTTGTTTTGTTGCTTATAAGGATTATACTCGAAGAAGATAAGAAAATTCACAATGCAATAGGTCCCAGTTCAAATGTCTTTTCCTTGTTTGAGCTAATGTCATCTCTTCATAAACTTTAAGAGTTAAAACAAGAGAAGAGTATTAAGTTACATGCGTTTAAAATGATTTGCCCATCCATTTTAACAGATTGACTAGTATTTCTTCTAGATTTAAGTTATTAGTATTTGAGGATGGAATAGCAGTTTCTTTAATCTTAGAAACATATTAATACCATCTCTTTTTTACTTGTGATTTTAAGTATTTCTAGAATGTCTTATTTGTTTTATAATAAAATAAATTGTGAGCTGTTAGTGGTCTTGAAGCCTAATTTTTGCAAAATCTATATTTTTCCTATAAATTCACAATTCTGACCCGAGTGCTTTTTGGAAAGATATTAGAATTGCATCTATTATCATGTGAATCATATAATCAAGGTGATTCGGGTTATTAATTTGTTCAACATATTTGTTCTTGGTACTTATTTAATACCTTGAAAACATGTACGAGGGTAGGTCCATAAGTTTCCGATCTAACCATTTTCTAGGTATGATAAAAGACAAAAACTATATTTCACTTTTCAATATAATTACACTTTATAACAATACACTTATCTTCATATCTTCGAATTAAAATTTCAACCCCCCCCCCCAAAATAGAAAAATAGTCGGAAGTCTTGTGTGCAAAAAGGGCATAAATAGCATTCATCACTTCTTCGTCACACTTAAATTTCCTTCCTCGAAGGTCCTTCTTCAGGTTTGAGGAGAGGAAATAGTCACTGGGAGCTAGATCTGAGGTGTAGGATGGTTGATCAATCTCCTGGAAGTCACATTTCTTCACAGCTTCATTTGCAACACGAGCTGTGTGCACAGCCAGGCGCGTTGTCGTGAAGAAGGCGCACACCATCACTCAGATTTCCTCGCCTCTTTTCTTTGATGGAAGCACGTATTCTGTGCGGTAGGCCAGCATAGCACTCCCCATTTATTGTGGTGTACTTGGCCTTGAAGTCAATGAAAAGTATTCCTTCACAGTCCCAAAAGATTGTGGCCATTATTTTCTTAGTTGACTGAGTGACCTTGGTCTTTAGAGGCGGTGCTTCGCCAGGTTACGCCGCTCCATCGATTCTCTTTTGGACAAGGGATCATACTAGAGGACCATAGTTTCATCTCCTGTAACACTGGTTTGTAGAACTTCGCTCTCGTAGACACGGCAGAGCTCCAGAAAAGCCTGACAACAGGTGACTCGTTGCTGCTTTTGGACTGAGGAAAGAAGTCTAAGCACCCATCTTGCACTAACCTTATTCATGTTTAAATATTCATGAATAATTCGAAGGACTGTAGTTTTAGAAGCACCAACATTGCTGCTATTTCTGTAACTTTGAGTCGCCAGTCTTCTGTAATTTCTGCTTCCACAAAAGCGATGTTTTCAAAAATGAACACCACCAAGGCTGACCAGCACACTTTTCGTCTTCAAGGCTTTCTCGACCTATTTGAAAAAGTTTGGCCCATTCTTTTACGTATGGAATTTGAGGGTGATGCTTCCCCATATACACCGTCCAATTACTGTTTAATTTCTTTTGGAGTAAGTCCTTTTGTGAAGAAATTAATGACTTTTCAATAGTCCACTTTGAACATGTCACAATCTTCTACACATAGCCTTCTTTATGCAACTATATCTGAACTACTGAACATAGCGGAGCGGAAATTAATGCAGCAATTATTTACTTAGCAGATAAGGTATGACACCAGATAAGAATTTTGTGAAGACAATAAGGAGGTCGGAAACCTATGGACCTACCTTTGTATCTCATTATTTTTATTTTTGGTAAGTTTCAGATCCTGTTAAAACTACCCTTCGTAGTTATTTGCTAGTACATGTTTAGAAGAGAATATCTGATGACTTTCACAGGTCCCAATCAAAATTTGTCAACATTGTTATACAACTTAATAAAGGTACATATTTAAAAAATAAAATGAAAATTAATGCATTTTAATGGAATTAGTAGCCTATAAATTATATTTTCTAGATATTTTTCATTGTTTTGAGAAAATATAGACAGGTTTTCATATTGAAGGTCACTAAATTCTAATTGAAAGTGGAATGGAGAGGAGTAACAATTAAAAAAAAGATATTATATATAAAAATAAATATTGAATAATTTACACTGCTAGTCAAAAGTATTTAGACAGCTTCTACATTTTATTATATGTGTTGACACACTATTTATATGGCAAGAGAGAGAAACCAAACACAATGTAATCAAGTGTAGCCTATTTAAGCAGTAATCTTGTGTACATACATTCTGAGCGGAAGTTTTATGAAGTGTGTATGGAATCTTATTTTTGATAAAATAAGCAAGATGGTGAAATGCCTCAGTTGACTGCTGGCTACTGTCGATCATATTACTTACGCAATGAGGTTTCTTGAAAAGACCAGAACAACGTCATAGAAGTACAGTGCGGCAAGATATTTTGGCATACAATTTATGAATGATAGTAAGTATTTGATTACTATTTAATAATTTTTATTATTTGCGCAATTCTTTGTTCATTTGTGTTGTAGATGCTTATTAAACTTGCACCTTTTATTGTTTTTAATGCTGTTTTTGTAAATTGTTACAGGAAATGGCTCCAAGATCATCTCTCAGTCTACAACAACTCACAGCTATCAACATGCTGCTCGCAGAAGGCTAAAGCATCCGTAAAATAAATAAAAATGCACAGTCCTAGAAGTTACATAATCCAGAGTTTCCTGTAATCTGGATAAAATCTTAATAAAAGAAAGTGGAAGACCATGAACTAAAAAGAAACGAGAAGCTTACTTACAGTCCCTGAAATCCAGACTGAATTCAACAACAGCCATAGTCACAACATCTCTGTTAGCACGTCCAGCGTCGCCTTAAAGTAGCAGATCACTGCGGCAGAAACCATTAATCAGATTAGTCAATAAGCAAAAGAGGCTAAAATGGGCAAAAGACTATTTGGTCCATTGAAGATTGGAAGCGCGTACTATGAACAGATGAATTCTTGATATTTCGTCAAAGGCGGCGTGTTTGTTCCCCAAAAGAAAATATGCTACAGACAGAGGCACACCCACAGTGAAAGAAGGCGATATGGGGTTATTTCTCATATAGAATTCACAGAATTCAGGGAAAATTGAACAATAACGGCTACCATTCCATTTTGAATAGATGTGATATTTCACCAGAGCTGCATTTAATTAGTTGTGGTTTTGTGTTCCAACAAGACAAGCTCATCTCTAAGTTATGTAAGCAGTTAGAAAGAGGAGGAAGGTGAGTTGAAAATAATGGATTGGCCACCTCAATCCCCTGACTTTAACCCCATAGAATTACTATGGATGCTCGTAAAGAATGTCCAACTTCAGAAGAAAGGCTCTAGGAAATTCTTCAAGCCCCATGGATCGATTTGACAACAGTGCATGTGAAAAAAGTTATTCTTAAAATGCTAAGGATAGTGTAAAAAGGTGATTTCAGAAAAGGATGGAATTTTTATGAAAAGAAAGTTTAAGACACTTGTATATAAAACATGCTAGAATCAATCTAGTTACACATGTTTGAATATTTGGCGGAGCAATTTCATACCTGTGTATAAAAACAATAGAATAAATATATAAATATATCATTTTTGCCAATTTTTGTTGAATTTTCAAAATAATGCCTGGTGTCCAAATACTTTTGACCGCCAGTGTACTTCTTATGAATTTAATGATATTTTGAGAAGTATAGTTTTTAGATAGATTGAACAAATTAATATGTAAATAATGAACTAAAATGTATGATTTATAATAAGAACTATAAAGAGGTAGGGGGGATAAGTTGAAGATATAATGTTGTCGAAGGCGATGCTTTGAGAAAGGGTTTAATTTACATTGACATTAATTTAGAAATAATACGATGCCATTAAACGTTCAGAATATACAATGCTCACAAAGACTTTCGACCCCAAAATCCTGCTTATATACGTACTAGTCACTAATAGCAGATTATTAAGATCTTCAGAAACTAACATCCTTTTCAAGCCTCAGTTGCAACATTTACAGAGTAGAATCATTGCTAATAAATAACTTTAATCTTTTTTCCCCCCACCATCGCTTGCGGATATTTCACAGAGAATCGCGAGCTGTTCATGAGGCGAAACGAATGGACATGCAGGCGCTTGCAAGTCCTCAAATGACATCATCAACGTAATTAATGTACATTTACGTGCAATTACGACACACACTACAATGTGCTAACCTTGGCCATCACCTGCACGAACGTATTAAAGTCGGCGAAGTTGTGTACTAAGTTGCAGCAGCAGAATTTACGGGCATTTTAAACGTCAATGTGTTCACAGGAGGCCGTGGCTCATCATGCCTATTTGCGTGGCTAAAGCGAATGATTCAACTATAGCTCTCTGTATGTTGGGGGGGAACATTTACACGCTAATACCTGAGGCCAGAATCACTTCGCCATGCAGTTCGGCGCGAAACGTGTTTAAAAGGGGAAGAGAACAACAAAATTGCTGCCAGGGACTACTGTATGATAGCTCCGAGACAGCGAATCATGAAAATATATCCAGTGCTTGAAAATATTTAAGGAAACCCGAATTATGTTTTCTAAATATGCCGTGGAAGAAAACTGTTCTTTTTTCGGATAAAACTAAATGGAATTCATTTTTTCTTTATTTTTAAGTAGGCTTGCTCTTTGATACAATAAGGTATTTGTACTAATTTACTTATAATTGTTGTAATAAGTTTGATACTTTCTTTAATCCAAAAGATCATCACTGAATTTACTAAACACTCGTTACATATTGACCACTTCCACTATGTTCTTCTGAGATATTTGTTTAATGTTTAAAATATTTTTCGCTCATTTTATTTATTTTTTATAATTTTTCTTCACATTTCTAAAGTCAATTATTAATAATACAATATTAGTTTAAGTATGGTGATTTCTAGATCCTTATAATGGGTCATTTTAAGGACGAACGATATTTTATACAGATTTTCCTCTGTCTTAACTTTTAGGTTTTAAATAAAGGTTAAATACATCTTCTGAGGAATTTTTATTGCAGGCTGTCATTCTTTTAGTTATAACCCTGTATGCTTGTTTTATATTTCTAAAGAAAATATCTATAAATTAACCTTTACAAAGAAACAGAAGTTGCCTAGAACCAAATACTATTCATTACTAAAAAACCTAATAAAATATAATTGACATTTGTTGAAATGAATACGAGATACAATAACAGCCCAGGCTTTGAATTCCTACCTGGTATTGTTTTTCCTTTAGTGACTAGTGACTTGTTTTGGACAATGGTAGGAAAACACTTGGTTTTAGAAGGAAAAAGGCCGAAAGCCTGCCGGATAGTATATGTTACGACAAAATTTTCTTGTTCTACAGCAGTGCTTTCGTAATTAAAAAATGCCTCTATGTTATTTTTATAATAATTGTTTTGTAAACTAAGTTTCTAGATATTTAAGAAAACTTTGTTTCAGGAAAAGGAGATAAAATCATTCAGAATAAATTGTAATCTTTGTATATTTATTCTGGTATAAATAATAGTGTAATTATACTTTGTTTACCACAAAATGATAGCTGGAAATTAAATTCAACAAAGTAATAATTCACTATCTTGCTCAAAACATTTACTATAAATATTATTTTCAATCTCAACCAATTGTCAGAATACTTTTTTCTTCTTCAGTACCTTACACTTTAAAAAAAATCTCCAAAAGCAGACCAGTGCTTTGCACATGAAGGGAGCTCTGTGTATTTTGCCCAATATTTGTTGTTCCTCCCTTCGCAGTCTCGTTGTTGCAGATATGGGCACTGCCACGGTGTGAAATGGCTAACTTGAGATAAAGTATTCATATTCGAGGGCCCCTTTGAAAATTTTATATTCCCATACGCGGAGACATTGGAGAAAGAAGTAAAGGAAAAGAACAGAGGAATCTAGCGCGCTACAAAATGTATAGAGGCGGGCGGTACCACTCTCTCAAAACTTCCCTTCACTCCAGCGCTTTTTATTTTTACTCTTTAAAAATGAAAACACTACCCGTGCCAGGGTACGAGTGCAGTTAATGGAGGCGGAAGGGAAAATAAAAAAAAAAAGTTTTGTGTTTGACATATATTGCCATTTTAAGAGAAACGCATAATCATCCAAATATTGTTTATTTTAAGAAATGTACATTGATCTGCTACTTAATTACAGTGCCATTCATTTGTTTGTTTACATCTCCTTGATGGAAAACTCAGTTCGAGTTTCACTGGCTCATTGGCGAGATGCTGACAGAGAAGATACGTTTTCTATAACTTCAATCTTGGAGCTAGGGTCTTTTCGAAAATCAGGGACTTGTTTACTTGCATAACAGCATACCTGGGAGGTTGGACGTGAGTGTGAAGTAAGTCCGGAGAGAAGTTTGAGAGACCTTATGAGCTGTGTCCCTGTTAGACTAAATTTTTTCTAGGATTTTCAAACTCAGTTTTTCAGAATTTCATAGAACACTAAAGTTTTATCACTAGGAAAAATATTTTCGAATATATCTCTATCCTATGCTTATGAAAAATGCACCCAGTATCCTCAATAGAGTTAGGTCTTTGTAGTAGTAACTGGAGATCTATTTAGAGATGCAAGTATGCAAAATTGTTTTTTTCGTAAAACACGAAAATTGACTTACAGAATTCAAGATGTGCATTTAAAACATAAGTAACATATTTTAGGCACTATCAATGTTTTTTTTTTTTTCATAAATTCAGGATATAAAACCTTGATTGTTGTACTTTTATATCTATGTGGGAGTATACACAGGTTGCAAAAAATGTACACACTTCAAGCAAAGAAAAAACTGTGTTAACATAACAAAACTGAATTCGCACAAACAGAAAATGAAGAGCACTAATCATCTTAGAATTTTACAGTTACAACAGTTGCTCAAAATACCCACTTTTGACGCCGATACACTACCAGTACGTTGAACTACTGATTGAGTAACGTTGGCGAGTGTCCTCAGCGATTGCAGCACATGCTGTTTCAATTTCTTCTGTAAGAGCTGCTAGTGAAGCTGGTTTTCTACGGTATACAACATCCTTAAGAGCTCCTCACAGGTAGAAGTCCAACGGAGTTAGATCCGGAGAACGCGGTGGAAATTCAATCGGACCTCTTCGTCCTATCCAGTGCCTTGGAAGTTTGTCATGAACGTACGTACTTATATCTCGGTCGTATTGTGGTGATGTGCTAGATTTGATCTTGTGAATATCATATGCGGTACAATGAGTCTCAAATTTGTCTCGAATGTGTGCAATTGTTACTCGCAAACGATAATCTTGGCTCCATTTTGTTGTAGTGAACCAGCAAAACGTAATGTGAGTCACATCTGTTTACAGAATATCATACGATAATCTTGGCTTCATTTGCTTCATTGTTGATTTACCTGTGACGTAATAACGTTATCATAATGTATGTGAGTTACATCTGTTTACAGAACATCATACTACACATTACTGATGTTTTTTGTCCAACTTTGAAATATATTAAATAGATATCTACTGTGAAAGTGTGTACACTTATTTGGCACCCTCGGTATATAAGTTACTTAAGTGGAAAGTTTATATATAATATTAGGATAATATGAGAGAACTGGAGTATAAAAGCAGCAAAAATAAATAGGTAAATAATATAGATTAATGCTCGTTTAATAATATTATTGCAAAATATTATTATATAATTCTGAAAACTTGATCTACAATTAATGTCATTATAAAGTTAAGTATTAACCCACCTATACTTAATTTCTTTATATTTTATGTTATGATCACCGCATAGGCACGAAAATGTCAAATATATTTGCTATTCAATTCAATAAGATGACCTCAAGTGTATATTCTTTGGACATTTCATATTCGTTATGATATCAGAATATTACTCTCTGGATTTGAATCGTTGCAGAAAATCATGCTTAAATAGTTTATAAACACAAAAAATAGTTTAGTAATAAAAACATACTATTTTGTATAGAAGTTAAATACAAAATAGATGAATATGACGATGCTTATTTTTATGCACTCTTGTTGCAACGCATGGTGGAACTGACAATAAATAAACTTCATTCATTCATTGAAAATCGCTCAAAATGCAAGTAAATGAATGCACGGTCGATGCAAGCCGTCCCGAGCCAGCAAAATTGTTTTCTCGCAGTCATGTGTTATGAAATTTACTGATGCAACATACTGTGAAGCAATCGTTGAAAGGGAAATGGTGCGGTGAGGTATGGATTCTCTTGCGAGAGTGAACACTAAATGCACATATTTGCAGTACCATAATGCAAGGCATTAAATCGATTGAACTTGTAGACAGAAATAGATTTTGTGAACGGATTTTGATACAATTGCGTGACGGTGAAATTGGTTGTAACATCGTTCTGTTTTCCCATGATACTTCGTTCTTTTTAAATCAGATATGTTAATTCGCAAAGTTGCCGATACTGGGATTCCTAAAAAGCTAATCTGTTTCCTAAGGAACCTTTTCATGATGATAGAATGTAGGGCCGGTTAGTGGCACCAGATGATTTTTTTTTTTAAAGGGAATAACTATTAGTCATAGGTATGTGCAAATATTTTTAGTCCCCTATTTTGCTGTACTAATTGTGAGAGAATGTAACTTTGTGTTTTTACAGCAGAATTTGCGACGGCATATAACTTTATTTCTCTGCAGGCAATTCAAGAAGTGTTTGATTATAAGAATTACATAGCCCACTCAGACTACAGATCCAATAGCATGTTCTTCAGGGAGATAAAGTGTATAGGGAATCAAGACATTAATTTAAGTTCTGATAGATAAAAATTAAGAAGGGTAAGAGGTAATTTTATAAGCAGATGGCAGAAATGTGTGGAAAATGTAAGGGAATTATCTTGCATGGCATGGCTGACTTTATAAGTGAAAATAAATTGCACTTTGTTAGACAGTCATTCTAATGTAGCAAGTTTAACCTCGAATTCTTGTTGTCACCGACTGTGATCATATACTTTGCGGCCCATGAACTTTCTGCCGCGCGCGCTCACGTTTCATAAATAATCCCCTGACTTTGTAGTACCGCTTCATAAATGGAGTATATTTAAGCTGAACATGAGAAAACTTTGTGTTTCATCAAGTACAAAGAATTATAGCATTTTCCACAGCTGTTCTCCTTTGAAGGAATGTCTGCTCCCGATGAAGTACGGTAGAAGAGAACAGATTTATGGGCATCCACTTCTGAGAACGCACTGAAAAATCAAAGAAACTCTTTCCTATTTGCAATGAAGCAATGCGTATATATATATTCGTTTTCATCTTCAGAAAACATTCCTTGAGGGCGATCCAATTTACACCGTACTTTACAGCTTGGTATTCGTGCATCTACATGCAGTGCACTAGTGACGTTGTCTGTGTTGAACCTTATGTTCATTAGTAGCGTAACGACAGTGTTACCACTCTTTCTTTCCTTCCTCGTATATTCTTTCGATGTATAACTTATTGGCCAGTGCATATTGGATAATTTTTCTAAATAGAAAAAAATTAAACTTTTTTTTTCTCTACAAATTATATTAATTCACACTTTGATTAGAAACTGTCAGGCTATAATTTTGCTCATCATTAGCGTATACAATTTACATTCTGTAAAACTTAAACTTATATTTTACTCCTTTAGGGTTATAAACTGCTAAGAAAAAGCATATTCATTAGGTTATGGTTTTAAATGTCCTTTTCCTTTAAAGTAAAATATAAAGAATGTATGTTTAGGATATTTTTATTGAGTAAGCAATACTTTACATAAACTGAGAAATATATAAACGCAATGTAATTTTATTCTTATTGCAAATTATAAAAAATAGCATTTAGATGTAAAAATCAATAGAAAATAAACAACAAAAAATATAAAATATTTATAGAAAAATGTTTTTGGTAACCCCTAACCTGTCCGCCGTTTCTTGCTAAATTATCGCAAATGGCAAAAGTAATAAATTAAGAGGAAGCATTTTCTGGCGTAACGAGAAAACGAGCTGTAATAATTAATTCTTGAAGTTTACAAACATCCTTTTATGCTTGCAAATTGCTAACGCTGTTACTCCTCCCTCATTAACTTAATTCACTCGATCTCTTTGAGGTCGCCGGCATAGGAATGTAAGCCTAAAGAAGGTAATAAAATTGTGCAATTTACAAATTACTCATAAAGCATAATACTTTTGATAAAGGACTAGGAGGAAATCTTAATTAAAAAGACAGTACATTTACAAGAAAAGAAATAAGACTAAAATTGCCTTCAATTTCCTCTTTACATTCCTTGACGTCTGGCCTTGCTTAAATTAAAACATGCCTAATCTGATTCCCATTGATTCCTAGCCTATGAATTTGGCCTTTTCGTTCCCTCCAAGGTACCCTATCGAATTAACTGTCCAACCAATCAGGATTTAAAGCCGCTGTTTAGAAGAATAATGACCGTGTACATCAAGCCGGCAAACGCGAGGGTGTTTCCCATATTTTTTCCTTCAGTAGAAAATAATGGCGGGACGTTCTACCTTCAGCCCCTCCCACATGCGAGAAAAGATTCGAACCGAAAGCCGCACTTTCTCATTCTTTCTCTCTGCCATGCTTTCGTTCTCCGAGACCCTTCCAATAGCTCTAAATCACAATCATGCATTATTGAACAATAGATGGCGGGCTATTTTTCTCCTCTTTACTTGTCAGCCCTCGTAGAGGCACCCTTCTTCCTTAGACCCATTTATTTACCCCTTACCGACTTTTTCCTTCTTCTTTTTTTTTTTAACTCCCCCATGGCCTCCATTAAAGTGAGCATCTCTAGAAGTGGGAAGAAGAAGCGCTTACCAGCGTATTCAACATCTGCGTCTCGCGAAACTTGACTTACTTTTTCACGTGCTTACTTAATTTTGAAAATGATAAAGTTCCACAATCGCCGGTCTGGAAGATCTTGCGTTTCATTTTGCACTCGCAGATGTGCAAACTGCATTCCTATTCCACGTTTCTACAATGTGCTATTATATTTATGAATTCTGTGTTTTCCAGCACGAAATTGTTTACATTCTTTGCGAAATGCATGCTACATTTCCTATTTCTTTCCCGTACTCGACTGTCTGTTCATGCTTTCTTCATTACTCCATATTTATTGATTTCCTGGTAGTCTTTCATCTACCATTACTTTTATTAGTCCCTACTTCAATAAAACTAAAAAGTGGATATTGATAATTCACCCTCTCTCTTCCTTTTTGTTGCCATTACTTTTATCTTCACACGAACTAAAGTCATACCTTGGGTTTTTAACTATTGTTTTAAAATGTTAGTTTCCATTTCTTTTGTTAAATGTTTACCCAAAAGTCACAGTGAACTCTTAAATGTATTTTTGTATCATGATTCATTAATAAAAGATGAAATGAGCCAAGGTCTGGAAAAATGGAGTCAACGCTAAGTATTAAAATATTACCAACTCACAACATGATATACTAGGAGTTAAAATGTTGTTAGATGTGAGGGAATAGAAAACACAATATTGGGGAATTCTTAGGAAAGGTAAGAGATGAGTGGAGAAGTTTATGGAAGGGGTTTTTGACATACACAGTTGTGGAAATGATTTATTGTAGGGGTTCATTTACTATACTGTTTGTTTATGTAAATAGAATGACTAAAATTAGTGAATAACAGTGGTTTATTTTGTTTGTGTTGTATATATTTATGAATTTTTATATAGCCATACTCGAGTCTTGGAAATTCCAGTTAATAATCTTTGATGAGCCGAAGACCGTACGGTCGTTAAGAGAATTAGAACTGTTAACTGTTTACGTAGATGTATTATTGGTATAATAAATTCAAATTCAATATTACTACTCTCTGTAAAACTGAATTATTTTAGAAAGTTTGTTGAATATTATAAATGAAATAAATAAAAACTAAAACGATAAGTTTTAAAGAGGTCTATTGCTCATTGTAGAATTCATGGTGAAATTGAAAGTGCCAAATGCGAAACATTTTATTTTTAAAGAAAACATTAAAATTAGTTCTTAGAACAAGTAAAAAGAAAACAGAAGGTTAAATATTTATACATTAACAAAATCAATAAAATGAGCACATGTAAATACTGTCAGAATTTTAAATAATTAAAAATTTAAGACTTTTACTATTTGTTTAAATGAACCGCAACCAATATATGCTTTAGGGTTAGACCTAAATATCCCTTGTCTTTGGAATGAAAGGAAGTTGGTTTTTGATAGTCCTGGTTAACTACTTCTGTAGATATCTTGTCACTTTTTTGGATAGAAAGTTTCATCTGCTGTCGAAGATCTTTCTCAATTCGTTCACCAAGCGAGTCATCTGTTGTCCTGATTTTTTTTTTGGTAATTTAAAGGTCTCAAGATTAAATTCTGTAAATTCGTCTATTGGGGTCTTGTGCCGTCACATCTCCAGCCCATTTCCATTTTAACAAGCTGTAATGAAGGTCTATTTTACTGTATATTCTTGTTTGGCATACTTCTGTGTTTTTCTTTGGAAAGGATCCATTCGTGTAAAATAGGATGCACGCTTTCATTATTTATGTTCCAATCTTCATGTTGTGTGATTTATTAAAATGTATGTATGGTATTCCAATTTTCAAAATTTGTCGATGCTACACATCTCTTTAGCAGATGTTTTATTAGGGATATAATTGCTTTACATGTTCTACTTGCATGTTATTCATTTTTATACCTTCTTCTTAGTTTAGTCTTGGACAGATTAATTTCTAGTCGTGCTTTATTGCTATGATAGCTCTGTTGGGGGGGGGGGAGGGTATTCTAAGATAGCAATTACAAAACTGCAAAAATAAAAGAAAAGAAAATAATATTCTTTATTTTCTTTTGTACACTTTAAAAATTATAACTAGTTTAAAGGAATAAAATATGTATTTCAATCCGTGAGTTTATGTACAGTTTCGTACAATCAGCGTCAATTTTTCTGTTGATTTCGTTTATTTATTGACACTCTCTAACATCTCAGATCATCAGCGTCCCATTCAATTCAGGGAGTGAAACGTCTGACAAATTTTGCTCAGAGGCCTCTTTTTTCAGGCTTGAGGTTCTTTTTCGTGCTGTAAATGTACGACACGGGACCCACGGCTTTACTTCCCTTCCGAAGACTTAGGATTTTTACTCCCGAAAAAAAATCCATCGATTTTGGCCGGGTTTAAACCTTCGATCTTGGGGTTTAAAATGCAAATATGGTTACCACTACACCACCAGGACCGACTGAATTTTGCTCTATCGTAATATTTAACTAATTCACCCAAGTACATAGTAATTGAAAAAAAGTAGTAATATTTTTTTATATTTATTCACATATACACACTTAAAATGATAAAAATTACTTAAGAACCAAAAGTTCAAATTATTAGTGAATACTCGAGAAACAAATTGGAATGAACGAGACTGCCGCTTATTATAAAACGAACAGAGACAAAGCCAACATTAGTTTTTATTCAGGATTGTGAAGTTATTGACGACTATATCTGTCCTAAATTTTCTCTCAGATTCAACATTTCCATCTTCCTAGGAGCCGGGTGTAAACTCATATCCAAAAACAATTAAAGCAAAATTCCCGTATCAATTTAACAAAGTGGTGGCATAGGAGTTTTCCGGAGAGTTGAGTTAGAAAGGATATAATCTGCCAACATTATCAGAAACGCCATGTTCCTCACACCTGTGGATATAAATTAATTCTGTTCACATTGCCATAATCCCTCTCTAGCATCTTAAAGCTAAATTGAAAACAATCAAGTGCAGGTGGACTGGAAATTCATCCTGTTGTCTCCCCCCGTTCATTATCATAACACGTGACGGGCGTATACTATACTTTACACAAGAGGAAAGAGATGAAGGAACAGACGTTTCTGATCAAGGACTTATGTAATGCGTATCTTAGTTGAATTAATTACGTGAATAATTTAAATAAAAATGGATCAGGAAATATTCTTTTGTAAAGGGAGAAATGTACCTATACTATATCACTCGATAATAAGTCGGTGGTTTAATTTGTTTATTTATTTATGGACGCTTTTTAACATCTCAGGTCATCAGCGTCCCATTCAACTCAGGGCGTGAAACGGCCGACAAATTTTGCTCAGAGGCCTCTCTTTCTTCGTGCCGTAAATGTACGACACGGGACCCACGGCTTTACTTCCCTTCCGAAGGAAGCCAAAAAATCCATCGATCCTGGACGGGTTCGAACCCGCGTTTTGGGTGTAGGAGGCAAGTATGGTAACCACTACACCACCAGGACCGACATAAGTCGGTGGTACCGCCATGAGTAGTCATGAAAACAATTTGAAGTGATTCCTCACGCTCCCTACTCACCTGACCTGGCTCCTAGTCACTTTTGGCTGTTTCCAACGATGAAAGACACTCTCCGTGGTTGCACATTCACTAGCCGTGCCGCTATTGCAATGGCGAATTTCCAGTGGTCAAAACAGACTCCTTCAGAAGCGTTCGCAGCGACCATGGAATCATGAAGTCGAGGTTTTAAAAAATGTGTACGACTGCAGGGAGATTTCGTCGAGAAGTGACACAAGTTTCATAGCTTTTGTGTGATTAGTTAGTGAGAAAAAACTTCGAAGGTGTTATAACTTGAATGTATGTCGTGTCTAAGAAATCGTGAAAACAATATGGTGTTGCATAATAACTGTGTTGACACGCCTAAACCTTATTAAATTAGAAGATAATCACTAATAACTGATCCAGCATTAACTATAGTTCGTTTTTACACTGCCAACACACGTTTAAAACCCACTAATTACCACAGCTGTGATACTGACAACACTATCCAGAGATGTGAGAAACGCTTCTACCGCTATCCTTCCTCTGAGAAATGCTCGAACTATTTCTTTAAACCCGGGATTAATTTATAAATACTAAGTATTATATAAAACTAGTGTATGATATACGTGTTAAAAGTGATTGAGTAGGTTTGTTCAACTTGGTCTATATCCTGTCATAAAATAAAATTCATTTTTTAATATTTGTGTCAAAAATACTATTTTCATTGAAAGTTACAGGTGAATTTAATTAACGTCTCAAAAGCATCAACTGGTATTTTTCTATTCCTGGCAAAGGAGGATAGTATTACTACAGCTAATGCTATTACAGAAAGATATGTGCAGAGTGCATTACACTCATCTAATCGCTGATCACCAGTATGACCTATCTCCACTGTATATAATGTATGCAGTTATTAGACATTCTTATTTAAGATATTTTAAATTAAAATTACATGGAAATAGTTCTTACACATTAGCAGTGTAGAACATGAAGTGGAAAGGAAGAATCAAACTTAAAAATTCGGGTCACGGTTGGGATTCCAACCGTGGATGTCTTGCGCATGGATGTTCTAATGCCTTACACATGATGGGTCTAAAGTAATCGTAGAATTACTGGTCTCTTTTTAAGAAATAAAGCTCTTACATTAAAGAAACTTAGGGAGATCTTAGGGTTATATAGAATCAGATGAGAGAGGTCAAGGATTTGTACTTGAAGGAGGATACGGTAGCTCAGTTGGTTAGAACATCGGCATCGGCAAGGCCAAAAATCCGTGCTTCGAATTTTTCTGTAATATCAAAAGTAATTGTTTTATAGCTTAATGCTATTAACGTTTACAGTACTGTTTAAAAATAATGTTTATAGCTCAATGCTTCTGCAGCATATATACGAGTAATACATTACTTTGGCAGAAAAATAAATAGCAACTAATATCTCTTAAAATTATAAAGTAGATATAATTTCTGAGTACAGTTTTCACACAATGTTATTTTTCGCCTTATCTGCTCACTGTATATAGTTTATTTCTTGTCTATCTGGCAGAGAGAAAAAGATTGTTGGGAGAGCGAATATTCAAACTAAGTTAATCAATTATAAATAAATACATACCAAAATAATCATTATAATAACTTAAATTGTTCACTTACTTTCTACATGAATTGGAGTTTAGCATCGACACGGCTTTATCCCCCACAAACTTTATTTACGGCCGCTGGGCTCGAACCCGTGTCGCTTCCGTATAATCACTTGGCCACGAATAGAATACAACAATAAAATTAGAAGCAATCATAAAATTGTAGCATTGGCAGCAAAACATGAAAGAAATCCACCTGAAAAAATAAGCGAAGACAGCTGGATTTATTCTGGTGAGAACAGAAAAGTGAGAGAAAACAAATCTCTGTGAAAATGCGTTGCCAAAGTGACACTTTTATTGCAAGATGTGTGCAAGAAATTTAGAAGTAGAAAAGGATTGGAAAAATGGTCACTTCAAGAATAGGAACGGATGCTTCACTATATTGCTGCAGGCATTAACTGTAAAGCTACATATCAAAATGTGTTTATGAACGGTCAGAAAGCAAAACAGCTGACCTCAAACAAATAATTATTCTGTCAAATACATGCCGTGATATTAATTGATTGATGTTCAAGTACCGCAATCGTTAACGCCTCACAACTTGTGCACTGAATGACAATGCATGCATGATTTGTGTTTAGATTCAGATACAACCTTTGTCTTTATACATTTTACTGCGCACTCTCAATGATAATAATAAATTCTTCTTTATTACGGTGATTAGATTTTTCGAGCATTAAAATTTACTTGAAATATAATGAATGAAATCATCCAAAACCTTTTCTATAAAGTTCGGAGAGGATCACATGAAACATTAAGGTTATTACAATTAAAATTGACAGTAAAGTGACTTCTTGTTTAGTCGCAATGAATATAGAACGCTATGCGTGAAACACCAACCATAGCCCATAGCTGCCATTTTTAAAACCGGTTATATGCAGTCTGCTTCGTATTTGCAGATTTTTAAACACAGGAACTGCTTTCTGAGCACAGAAGGATACACGCGATCTTCACAGTGTTAACTTCGTTATGTTTAAGTACATGTTGCACAATAACTATTAGTTCTAGGTTTGTGAATTTTGGTACCCGCATTAGAGAATATGAATGGTGTCTAATGATTTATAATTGCGTTAGTGTCTATGAAAATATTTTATGAATTACATATATTTTTCAGAGGATTTAATTTAATAAATACCACAAATAATAAATACCATACATACAGGTGTGTAAAAAAGTCGGTAATTAAATATACTTTGTGCAGTAACCTGTTAAAATTTTATGTTCCCATCATATATATCTTCTGGGTAATAGTATTGCTTAAAAACAAGTTTGTAAAAAGTTTAAACAAATAAAACCACACAATACTGCCATTTGCATCACAGAAGTTGCGTTTTACAAAATTATTCAAAGCATTTGACAGTAAATTAAATTTTATTATACGGTTACCATTTGTTACTTTATCTTCTGGGTTACTTGTTTCCAAACTATTTGTATATGCATTAGAACTAGAAAACAACTTTCTATAGAGGTGTTTTTATTACCTAACCTAAGCCTACAACTGCCATAATTATTTATATTCTCACTTATAGGTATATGTACATTATTTACAGGATTTATTTTTCTCTTCCAGCTTTTGCAAGCTTTTCGTGTCGTTTCAAATCAAAACTAATAGGGAACAGCAACAAAAAGTTGGAGACAGTTAACAATCTGTAATCGTCCATCAGTGTGGGAAATGCATAAATATGCCTATCAGAGAAAAAAGTTACCTAAGCCGGGGAATTTCAAATTACAAAATAAATATTTTGAAATAAGGAACTGCAGCACAGTAACGGTTTTAGGACCGTTTTGGCATAAATGCTACCTGACATATTATAAGTAAACTATTAACAATGTAAATATGCAACAAAAAAGAAATTTAATATTTTTGACCATATTCACTGTACCACGATCATTGTTAAAAGAAAGGTCGGTCCTGGTGGTGTAGTGCTAACCATTCTTGCCTCCTAAACCCAAGACGGCGGGTTCGATCCAGGCCAGGACCGATGGATTTCTTCGGACGTAAAAATCCTAAGTATGCCTTCCTTCGGAAGGGAAGTAAAGCCGTGGGTCCCGTGTCGTACATTTGCGGCACGATAAATAAAGAGGCCTCTGAACTAAATTTGTCGGCCGTTTCACGCCCTGATTTGAATGGGACGCTGATGACATGAGATGTTAAAGAACGCCTGTAAATAAAGCACATAAAAATACGGTGGACACTGATGAAATGAGATGAAATCATATATTGAGAAAGGATTTTTTTAAGAAAGGATTCGTTTCAGGCCTAAATTTAGCGTACCTCCGCGGCATTTGTCATTTATGAGGACTGAGGAAAACCTGGAAAAAACCTCAGTCAGGGAGGACAGTCCTGGCGGGGTTCGAACTCCAGACCTACCGCTTACGAGTCCGCGCCTTAACGAGAGGTATGATCTGTTAAAACATGGGTTTATTTAGATAACCAATCACTTTGCTGGAAGGAGTATAATTGTAGTGTTGCGGTAGCCAAGTCATGCACACCTTTGGAACCCAATCAGTCATTCCAACCCTCCAGGTCCTACAGATTCTTCAACCACACCCTTGTTATTTACAACACGCATGCGCGTCCCCCTCCGCGGCGCCATGTTGGGCGGCTCAGCTGCACCCCGTTGGATGGAAATGACCAACTCTAATTATGCTACACATGGGGGTGTGCAGTGCCGCACAACCCCAGCAGTTTCCACGCCCTTACCCCTCTCGCCATTAAATTATTAGAACGGAATCTGCAGGCGACACTAATTGCACCGTATCTGTACATTCCGCAGGGAGAAAAGGGATTGGTGGGGGCATTAGTGTAGGGCAATTGTGCCGCAGGACCGCAGACCGTATTTGGCCTCCATCGCCCTCTAAATTGTTCTCCAAAGTTAATCTTCTGCACACCCAGCACAGAAACATTCGCTTTATTTACGGCTGAAGCTGGCAACTGAGAGCTAACGAGTTATTGCGTCGTTGGGTGTATTGTGTCGTCAGGATTAAGTGAAAGCCTATTGTATGTTTACTAAAGATTTAGTCCAGCTTCCGAACCATATCTGTCAGGAATTGCTGGAAATGAAACGGCGATGGTCTGCTTTCGAATACACTGACTGCTTAATTTCTTATGTACAGTACTTGCAAAAGGGTATCTCAGTTGCAATAACAAAAACTTTTATGTCCAGGCATACAATATTTTACTCATTCTTTGAAAGATTTAAGGTTAATAATGAAAACGATTATACACTTTTGTAAAATGTCTTAAATGTAAACACAAATAATATGTTCTATAATACAAAAACTGAACGTTTTTCAGTAATTTAATGTTGCTGAAATGAGTAGCGTAATTAAATTATCGTGCAAGACAATTCCAGAATAATGCCTTTAATTTCATTATAAATAACTGAATGTATGAAATATTTCAACATTAAAATAATCGAATCGAAGAAAAATGGCAAGAATAAAAATATCCTAAGAATAAAAAGAACTAAACATTAGTGCTATAACAACTACACAGAAGAGATTAGAAGAGGGACACCTTTGATAATCTAGCTCCTAAAATCCTCTCCAAGTTGGGTTTACTTCTTAATGGGTCCATGTGATGTCGCTGCTATCGCCGCAATTTAACGAACAACTGATAAACCTATAAGTTACAGAATCATTAATTAAAACGTTTTTTGTAATAAAAATACGTTTTTTTGTTTGCAAAATAAACATAAAACTCGAGATAATTAATGTAAAACACCAAATTAATTAAGATGGATAAAAGTGTTTTTTACTAATTTTTTTTACTTGTTTATTTGTGGTTTCTGAATGACGGCCAATTATTTTATCATTATTATTATTGTTTTTATTCCCTAAATCTGTACTTTACGATTAGCTGAGAAAGTGTAATGTTTCTGAATTTTACTGGAAAACAGAAAAAGTTTGGTTAAAGAGCTGGCGAGTATAGCTTATATATATTTGAAAATCGTATATTGTCTTTTCTTGCATTACAGTAGTCAAAGGAGGAGAGAACAATATCGTGAAGAGAGGTAAATGTTGTTCTGCTAAATTATTAATAAATAAATAATTTCCAAGAGCAAACCACGCTGTGCTATTAACATTCATCCATTAATTTTCTTGTCAGTAGATATTTTAACACGAAAGAAGAGTTCAACATAACACGAAGTAATATTAAGGAAGAAAGAACGAACCGACTTGCCATTAAAGGGAAAGTATCAGTGTTAATAATTTGCGGTAAAATACTTTTAAATATTTTTTAAGATTTCCAATAGTGAAAAAGCATGAATTTAGAGATCTTGAAATTATTTGATCAGAACTATTCTCAGCAATTTATTCAAAATTATATTTGTTTTTCGTTATAGTCATAATCTACGCAAATGCAGTATATATCAAGTGGGCAAAGCCAGAATCAAACTAGAGCTTTGCAACCCATATCACTAAGTGGCACACAGCTAACCAGATTCGTCACAACATTAACGCCACCGATCTATAAAGCACTGCGATTCTTCGTTGCTGTGTTTTGAGGGCATAGTATAACTCTGATTTGGCTCGGTGTGGCCATCCCTTGTATACTGTGATGCAACCAGAAACTTATACTGAGTTTAATTCACAGAAGCAGATAGTACCCACATAATTCCAACTACCAGCAACCCAGTGATATAAACGTTAGCCATCTCGGGTTCCTTATATTTAGCCATAATTATTAATAGGGGTTTGATGATGTACATGTGCCTGATTGCTGCAGAGTTTTTTTTTAAAAAAGAAAGAATACATTTCCAGGTATCTACTCAATTATACAATCCCTTTATTTATACAGAGCCACTAAGGACAATACAGGTAGTTAAATCCAGTTTTGTGACATGCGCACTCAGAATTCAAACCTGTGAAGTACCCAAGTTTTTTTTTGAATGGTGTTTAACGCCCGTTTTACTACTGAGGCACCACAGGCTGATGGACACTGATGATACATGAAATGATTGGGATAGGATTTTTTAAGGAAGGAAACGTTCCAGGCCTATGTTTAGGGTAGCTCCCCGGCATTTGCCAGTTATGAGGATTGAGGAAAACCTGGAAAATACCTGTCAGGGAGGACTGTCCTGGCGGGATTTGAACCCCAGACCTCCCGCTCACGAGTCCGCACCTTAACGACCTCGGCCACCCGTGGCGGTGTACCCAAGCTGTCGCATTCTGGCAGCTCTACGAGTTCTTTTGTTATTTGAGGTTATAATGTTTAATTATTATAAAGTGTTTTATTATTTATTAATTTATAACTATGCAAGTTAAAATCCCTATGAACTACTTTTGTTTATAATAATTAATTGCAAAATTACTTAGTTTTTATTGTTTCACGATGGGAGTGTAATTAGCTTCTGTAGCATTTCGCGCATTAATTGCTGCTTTGAATACACTTTCTTTGAATGAATTTATTTTTCTGTTATGCTCTTCAATTAGCTTAGCTGTTACATTCCATATACTTTTTTACAACTGCTTTGTAATTTTCACCTTGCTTTTTCTTCACCGATTGTTGTTGAATCTGTAATTTTTTGAACACAAACTTATTAAAATTTATTAATTACTCAATAGCTTCTTTTATGATGTGCAAATTTATTGTGGCAAATCTTGCCATGTTTGCTTGGTGGGTTTGCAATAACGAAGCAGAGATAGCAGGAATAAAATTAATAAATGTAGGAGAAAAAAGTATACCTTTTTAGTTTTTGAGCAAAAAAATTTACTATCTGTTAAATTATATTTTTATTGCTTAATGGAATAAAGCAATAAGCTCATTCATTGCCTGAAAGACGTTCGAAAAGAATTATTACATTCATTGAATTGTTATATGACATATGACACATTTAACTACTGTCTTTCCTCCTTTTTGTATAGAGATTTTAGTGAGCATTTCCAAACGTTATTATTATTATTATTATTATTATTATTATTATTATTATTATTATTATTATTATTAGGTTTCAAAAGTGAGACAGGAACTGAGGGCGGGACTCGATCCACCGAGCCTACGCTCTATCCATTGGACCTAGCTGTTCCTGGCAACAACAAATCTTTTTTATACTCTTGAGACCGCACAGGTTATCTGCTTCTAGGGATTTTATCTCTGTAGCCTTGGAGTGCTTAGGGCTCTGATTTTGTATTAATTGATCGATTGTATCAATTTGTTATGTTGCAGGATGTTTTACAATATCATATTAGTTATTGATTTTTTCCCATCTAAACCCACTTTACTTGACTTAAAAACAACTCAACTAGTATATTTGTCTGTGATTATATATGCAGTTATAAATTTAATTATTTTATCGTGATTCAGTCTTACAGCTTTATATCGTTTAGTAAAATAACCAAAGAAATGTCAAAACTTGCTGCTTCTAATGTTCAGCTTCCTATATTATTCAAAACACTGATTGCAATAAGATTAAATATTTAGTATCTAAAACTCTAATGCTTACGATCAAATATTTCTCAGTATCTTGCTTTTCGACCTAAATTTTTGGACGCTCTAAATATACAAATAGGTTTAAACGCCCTGTATCTATTTGAAATACCCTTTGTTTTAAACCTTGGTGCTATGTATTATTTATTGTTCAGTTATGGCATATTTAAAATCCTACGTGAGATAACTTAGGTATTTTAATATTAACTTTTACAGTGCATAGTATAATTAACGAAGACATAGTCAATAAGGAGGATTTAAAGACAAATGCTACATTGTGGCGACCCTCATGTAAGATTTGGTAGAATTAATGACTGGTTGGATAACTTGAGTCTCATACATTCCATTTTTCGTTATAATTTTATTTGTATAATATTTTATTTTACAGTAGGCTTGCTGAGGTTAGCGCTTCTTGGTGCATTTCCTTCGATGGTTTATTTATTGATTATTTATTATATTGCAGAATTGTGAATGGGGAATATATGCATGAATATGAGTTATCAATAGCCATACTCCAGTAGCCAGAAACAGTAATCCCTTCAAGAGTATTCCTTCTTGTTCTGGGCTCTTACGCACATTTGGCCATTCGGCCCCACTTCCAGTTAACTACTTAGTCGGATTCCGCTTATCTAGCACACGGTTCTTCCTCGCCAGCTTATTTAATATTTGTCTTGTTCATGCGATTACTTTTCAACACAATGAATTATTATTCCACTCCTACAAGACATTCTTTTAAAAGTAACACAACTTAATGAAAAAAAAAAACAAAGCTATTTTAGTACTCTCTATTGTTCTACCGAGTGGAGTTCCCACCAGAGGGGTCTGTCAAGTTTGTCCAACTGTCTATGTTTTGTGTTGATGAAATAATTACCATCAGTAAAGCTAAGAAATGTTAAGGAAAAAGTAGTGCTGTAGCGGCATTGATAAGGCACAGGGTCAAAGTGTTAAAGAAAGCTATATAAAAGGCTCTTGCTTGTTGGGAAAATGTTTAATTATAGAGCTGATTTTCCTTCCATGTATTCTTAAACTTCATTTCCACTGTCCAAGATTTTGCAGAATTTTTTAAAGCTTTCTGTACGACCTAAAATGTAGCAATATTGAGAAAAACTGTGCGTTATATCTCTTGAAAAAAATACAGAAAAACTGTGTTTTATTTTTCATTGTCTTATTATCCACTACGGTCGCTGAGACCGTTCAGGCGCGGAGTCGTGAGCGAGACGTCGGGGACTCATTCCCATCAGGACCGTCCTCTCTGACTGAGTGTTTTTTTTCAGATTTTCTTCAAATCTCATAAATAGCAAATACCGGGGAGGTACCCTAAAATTGAACCTGGAACGCTTCCTTTCTTAAAAATAAAACTCCTTACCCAGGTTATTATTTCATCTCAAGTATCAAATGTTACCCGCCTGTTATGCCTGAGCAGTTAAAATGGGCGTTAAACAATATTTAATTTTTTTTTTCTTATTGCTGGAGTTATTAGCTTATATTTGCATTAATTTCTAACTGCCAATTTTGAACTATGTAACACAGGGAAAAACAAATATATTTTAGAAACGTTAACTCATTTATGAAAACAAAAACCAAAGGCTCTTGATATGGAAATGGGCTTCATGACTGATAAGCCGGTCAGCAGGAACTGTTATGCATATCAAATAACTATACGTGCTGGAACTATAGGCATTACGCACTGCGTGGAAGGGGTTATGGGTAATGAAAGGGCCACAGGGGCTGCGTTCTGCACCATACCGCAATTCCCATTAAGTACCCAATGGACATCCATGGAATTAGGCGTATCTTTATTGTGGAAAGGAGTTTTTGTGGTACAGTCGCGGAAAATTGCAATGGCTAATGTCGACAACATAACGAAACTGTTTTGCTACTTTATGCATGACTTGAGCCCTCGCGGTTGGACTCTGCTAATAAATCTACAGTGCTTATGAATACGTGAGCACTGCCGACCCCTTCTTCTGTCGCTTTCATGTTTTGCTTCTGCTAGAAAGTCGAAATGTTCCTTTGAAAGTCTACCAGTTCCAGTGAAAAGTTTCTATAATGAAATCATTATGATCACTTTAAAATAAAACCCTGATTCTCCCTTGTGTTATTGTGTTGTTTCTTAAGAAATATTGGTTTTTAAGTCTGGTGTTTTGTAACACTTTAATGGCTTTCTGTTCTTTTTACAGGATGCTTTAGTTATTATTGTGGGTATGTTTCAGGCGTTTGTTGTTAATATACAATCATTAAATGGAGGTAACAAAGTTTGAAATTAGTCTTTCTAAAGCACTACTGGAAACAGGATTATAAAACAGCGTGGAGAAGGTGTCGTTAGTGAGCGTGTAGCACAACGGTGATCCAGCATTTAATAAAATGAATAATGAAAATAATGAAAAAGAAAATACTAAATATTTACCACCTCCTGGAAGACCGAAGGTTTAGACTATTGAGAATATTCGCAGAGTTTTGAAAGAAAATTCGCAAAAATATCAGAGGTTGTCAGAAGAACGTGGTGCATCAAAAGATACCATGCATTACTACATTTTCCTCCGCTTCTCATTTGGTACTACAGCCCGGGGTGAACTTTGATCTGCCGCAGTGAACTCTGCATACTGTATTTCCGTCTTACGACTTAATTGATAGAGGGCAGTATTGCAGCACGCCAGCACCTCTCAGGTAATCTATCACGCGGCTTTCGTGATCGAAGAATGCCACCTCTCCATCAGGCAGCTCCCCAATTGTCCTCACGAGGCTAGCTGGACCCCGTACCAGACCTTCCCTAACTTAGAAAAATTGCTAAGTAAGTACCATGAATCGAATCAAGGCCTCCGCTAACTACTAGACTAAGAAGGGGGTCGGTATTACCCCATTAAGACACTTAAAAAATATACAGAAGCTGTAGATCTGTACCTCATGAACTGGCATCTGAACAGGCACAACTGTGAACATCTTTTACGTCAGCTTATCGCTAACCCAATGGATGCGAGATTTATCAGGAGATAGTCGCGGGTGAAGAGAAATGAGTATATAACCGCTACCCTGACACCTTGAAACAGTGACTCGATTCCTGTCAATCTGCCAAATTCATCGCTAAACAAAATCAGTTCAACTCCATGTATGTAATTAGGAATTCCTCCCCAGGTGGAATTTCGAAGGTGTGATTCGCTGGGAGTTTGTTTTAAGCGGGCGTGCATTTGATGCTAATCTTTATTACCAACAACGGGAATGAGATATTATGAAGTTTTGATACAATCAAAAGCTCTCTCGCAGCAGGACAATATGAGACTCCATGCAACTCGAACAACCAAGGAAATATCCAGGAATTGGAAGGGATCGAATGTTACCATATCTAGAGGATGGAGTCCTGATCTTGCGCCTTCATATTACAATCCATTCCGATCCATGACCCATTTCCTACGTGGAAGAAATTCCAAGAACTTCAAAGAAGTGGAAGTGAATAACGTGGAATTCTTTGCATCAAAATCTATTCACGGGATTAAAAAAAAAAAAAAAAAACGTTGAAAGGCGGCTTAAGACTATAGAATCTTTACTTTAAAGATTACTTCACTTGACGTTACTTTACATTACCTTAATTTACTTTTCTCTTACCTTTACTCTGAAGATTAGTTTAATTTTTTGTCAGGATCTGTTTCAAATAAAGTTTTTGCTTAAAAAGCGACATTACTTTTGAGACAGTATCTCTACGTATTTATACATTTGTATAATGTATATGTATTTGTACATTTAATTCCTGAAATCTGAATTAATTTTCTATAATCATAAAATAACGACGAGAATGTGACTTTCCCTTAAGATACAAACATAAAATCCTGCCCTCTGTTAATATTATTTTATGATATAGTAAACTTCTGAATTTATTTTCTTCGCTGTTTCAATTAGAAAATTTTCAATAATGTTCACCCTTTCTTGTGCTAAATAATATCGGTTAATTATAAATCAAGGAGCTAATTTAATGCATGAGTTCAGGTTAGGTTCATGTATCGAAATTAACAAGAAATTTGGAGGAATGTTAGTAATGGCATAAAACAAAAAATAAACTGGTATTTTTTTTTTATTATTTCAAATTGCTAATATTTTTAAAACGTTGATTAGCATATGGTAAAAATCAGATTCTAGACTGTATGGAAAAATCAGATCGGAGCACATGTCATTGGCAACACGGTACAAATTTAGTGTTATTTATAGTACATAATTATGATGTACTTGAAGTAAATGGGTAGCGATAAATAAAAAATGCACATGTGTTTAGATAAGCTAACACACTTTGAAAATTTCGGAATATTAATTTTCATTATTATAAGATAATTAAACTATATGAAATTTTAACTTCATATTAATTGTAGAATGTAAGTTTCTGCAAAGATTAAATTTCTTTGTAGACAATTTCATCACTTTATTACTACAAACTTACATGGGCTTCTAGATGTGGAGCATTAATAATATGGAAGAAAGTATGAGGAAAACAATTGCTATTGGTCAATGCGGACGGTTCTGGTTTGTTTTTCAACTAACGAAATAAGATGTTTAGATGTTGTCGGTAATTATATAGAGCGCAGAACCATAAAAATAGTAAGATGAGGATCTGTAATATCAAAGAAGAGAAACAAAGCAAATGTCGTTTAGCATCGCTTTGTTGATCTACAGTATTTTTATTAAAAATTAAATAGTTTTTAAAGTGGGGTGAAGAGAAATAAAAAGAAAAAAAAAGAATATGAAGCAGGAGGTAAAAAATAAGGTATCAATAGAAGGGAACGAGAAAAAAATAAAGTTGTTAAGACATTAGCTATGAATCTTATAATTATTGAAAGAAGAATGTACAATGTAAGACTTGAAGCTTTCACGGCTTATATTACAAAGTATAGCTTCTCGGGTATTCAGCCGTGTCAATTCGATAAAAGTCGAGCTCCTGATGAAGACCATGGAGTCTACAATGGCCGAAAGCTCGACTTTTATCGAATTGACACGGCTGATCACCCGAGAAGCTATAAAATATTTAACCAGTTCTTTGTTCTTTGTTTAACAACAAGGGCAATACGTTTTATGTAAATAAAATAATTTAATGATCATTAACTTCATTTTGTATTATCCTGAAGATTTAAAAATTTTATGCAGGATGATTTATAAAACCGTTGTCATTTCAGATCCGCCATTGGGTTCATATAACTAGCATCATATAAATAAGACCCCCCCCCCTATAAGTTCTACAGCATTACTTTCAACTCTTGTAAAGTGTTTTATGTTTTTAATACTGTCATTTCGAACAATTTGTATATGCTTCATTTTAATTAAACGTCTTCCACCTCGCAAAGTCACAAGCAAAGCTTGGGGCTGGTTTTCGACTCACATATCTTTTCTTTGTAAATGAATTAGTAAAATGTCATAGTAAAATGTCAAAGTATAAAGCTTTTAGTCAAAAATATAGTTCACCTATTCAATCAATATATTTTTGTCAGTAAAATAGCACTTACCTGCTATAGACAAAGCTAAATGAAACGAAGTAAAAAAGCGAAGAAGTAAAACAATTAGTTTAAATACCATATTAATAGTTGTACTAACATTTTATAGCCCACGGAAAGTACTTCTCATGGGAGTGCATTAAATATATTCACAGAAACAATATAATACCATTGTTTTTTTTTTTAACAATATCATGTCAGGGGTAACTAAGAAATAGTTTTTTTCTAGTGGATCAGCTATGAAATTAATACTGGTTATTAAAAATATTTAAATCCCCTTCGTCAACACAAAGCAATCACTGATTAAAACTGCCAGTATTTTTAATTGAACCAAAAGTGGCTAACACCATATGAAGTACTTGTAATAGTTCGTATTCTTTTTTCTGCAGAGTAAAAAATTCATCTATAAGAGCACTATGGCACCAAATATGAATATTGTATGAAAATATGCTATAAAATACATAATATGATTATTTAAGAAATTCTTTAGGTACAATGTACTTCAAATGACTAATAAATATATAACAGAACACGAAATGAACGATTGTATACATAGGATATATGATTTTCCCAGGTCAAGTGTAAATATAAAATAGAGTCAAGAAGATTTACTTCATCGCACAGATTACGTCGTATGGTGCACAAATAAAATCGAGTCGCAACAATGAGGCAAATCATTTACCATAAATAACAAAAGCAGGTTCAATAACTGACTTTTGAGGCACTTCAGTATTATTGTTGACTATAATAGAAAAGTGACAGTTGAAACTTATCACTTGATTCCTAATATCGCAACTATGCCGTTTAAAACAAACTATTGTGTGAGAATATTATTAAATACTATCATAACTTTAAAATCAGAAATTAGTAACCCAATCAAGTGTTGGACTGCATCTAAAATTGGCAACCCAGGTCTAAAACACTGCTGTGGTTTCGTAAACTAGGAACGAGTTTTAAATTCTAGATAAGTGTCTATTACTTATTTTCAGTTATTTTTGAAAATATAGAATATATGAAAACTGGCCCGTTATTTACATACTTTTATGACTGCTATTTTTAATTACAGGAATTATTTTTAATATCTTCAGAATTTGAGGGAATATGCTACTAAATACACAATATTAACACAATTACTCAGATCGCCACGAGTGGCTGAGGTTGTTAAGGTGCGAACTCGTGAACGCGAGGTCTAGTGCTCGATTCCCGCTAAGACCGTTCTTCCTGACTGTGGTTTTTTCAAGTTTTTTTTTTCAGTCCTCATAAACGGCAAATGCCGAATAGGTACCCTAAAATTTGGCCTAGAACGTTTCCTTTCTTTAAAAAAATCTTTCCCAATTTATCATTTCATCCCTTGTATCATCAGTGTCTACCTCTGATGCCTCAGTAATAAAAGCGGGTGTTAAACACTATTAAAAACAACAATGACTCAATGGTTAAATTATGTACTTATATTATAGATTTTATCAGACCAGTATCTAATACTTTTACATTTACTTGTAAGTTGAGAAACAGAATTAAAAAGGTTTCCCTGGGAGTCAGGGATTCATTTAAAACTACAATTTTGGCCAAAGGTGTAAAATATTCTACCTGGATTCTAATCTAATTAATAATATTTCAAGAATGAAAAATTAGTATAGACAGTACTCAAAATGCACGACCATAACACGAAAAGATGTTGAAACTCTGATTTTGAAAAAGAACAAGAAACTAAAGAAGTCAACGCTTTGTAATGTGCAATTAATAAGGGAGTAGTAGAATTTGATTGTTGAATACAAGAAAGCTTTAATTCAGAAATGGGGAAAAAAAAACATTAGCATTATTCAGCCAAATTCTAAAAGAATCATATGTAATGACACAGGCAGTTAATATCAATAAGACATTCAAAAATAACAAGAAACTTTGAAAACTAATAAAATTATCAGTGACAAATTTCGGATAGTTAGGCATTTTTCATAGTCGATAATGTGAAGCACATGGAGTTATCAGAGACATGCGTAGCGTGTTTTGTTTATCAGCTTTCAATGAATCACTTTGTTTACCTAGGAAATATCAGATATAACGATATTTTGTGTGCTTATCAAACTTGGTGTTTTTATTGCATTTTAGCTTGTTTTTACTTTTGCATGGAAATGTTATATGCAGCCGAAATGTACAATGTAAATAAAGACAACCAGTAAAAAGAATAGTTACAAATAGAGTACTTAATACAAATTTCTTGGCAGGACAATGCTTTAAGTTTGTGGAAAAGAAGCATTAGGAAATATATAGAAGGTGGGAACATTTGGACACTGGTTATAGGGAAAACAGCCCAATTGCAGGAATCAGTGTTAAATAATCAAGAAAGAATATCGAATGTCCAAAAAAATTCCTGAACAAATCTCTACGTTGCTATTGACGTCATTTTGTTTCATTGTTTACGATAGAATAATATAAATACTCAATATACAATTCTCAGGTCAGGGGTTACTTCCGCAATAAAAAGACAAATATAAGAACGCCCATTTAAGATAAGTATCTATGTAATTTCTCTGCGACCTCTAAAAGTAAAGTAATTGCGTACTCAAGCGAGAGTCTTGAGTGCAAACAAACAAACAGAAACGGTCCATAACAATTACATGCAGAGTTAAGTTCACGCCTTCATCATGTAGCATTAAGCTCAAACCAGCGATTGTCATCAAGTTCATAACGTTGCGTGACTCTGGACTCTTAGAAGGTCGTAGTAATCTCTAGTGCAAGTGGAAACTCCGGGCGGGGCATGTAGGAGAGAGACAGACAGTAACAGCAAGTTAGGTTAAGAACGCATAAACACGCACATAACCTTAAAGGAAGCATTTGCTGTAGCTTTAACGCCATTCTGGCCCTCTGTTTTTAACTGCTGTGTCGTAGTAGTGAAATGGAGATTGTGGCCAAGAGCTCCTCAGTGTCAAGTGCAAAGGTAGGCATGCAGACAAGGAAAAGGGTAGCAGACGTGCAAAATAGTGTCTTCTGTTCATTATCCATTCAATTTGAAATTATAGAATAAAAGGATACACAAAATACAAAACTGTGTGCACATTCAAGCTCACTATACATTTATTAGTTTCATTATTTTCTTAACATAGTTAAAATATTAAAACCAAAGAAATTGTGTTATCAATATTATATGTAAATCAGTAATATAAGAATAACTTTTAATTATACCTCATATTTAATCATAACTGGACAAAATAATGGCTGCATCCTTAGAACCTGAAGAGATGAATCAGATAAATGTTCATCCTATGTAAGAGATGAAAGTAATTAGATGTATTATGGAAGCTCAACATATCTTTTTTACTCTTGAGGAAAAACTAGAGCAGCGATGCACAGCTCCGGGTCCGCGCCAGGTATTAAAGAACTCTGCGTACTTTAACAGTGCATACATTTTATCTTTCCATGCTCGCAGAAATAGAATGGATGTGGCAGTACATACAGCAGCTACCAACATGGGTGGGTGAAGTCGCTAAGGCAGACTCATGAGGGGGAGATCTGGGATTCCATGCACGTTTGCTGCCAGGCTTTTATTCCTTTAATAGAGAAACTATTTTTCAATTTATCATTTCATCTCATTTATCACTAGCGTCCAAAACCTGAGATGCCTGGGTTAAAACGAACGTTAAACATTATATATATTTTTAAAAAATCATATAAAAGAAAGAAACGCTTTTGTTTTTAAAGAAACTACAGAAAATATTCCCATTGCTTCGTTTTCATTTACATGTTGCAGCTCAGCTACTGAAAAGCAAGCTAGTTTTTCTCATATGTTGTTTTGCAGTTCATTCAAAGTTCACGAATAGAATTTATAGATATTGTATTTTAAACATCCCCATAAAATAACAAGAGTCTGTTGATTTGAAACTCGATTCAATATTAGGACATAATAATAACCGTCTTATACGCGTTCTTGAATGGCAGCGCGCGCATTTTGTTATTACACAGGTCCACCAGGTGAGCGCAGGAGATAAAATATATGCACTGTGTTTTTGTTCAAAACTTAAAGGAATTAAACATATCAATCATTATATTATTAAAGGAAGAAATGAGAAATTATTTGTTTTATACGGACGTTCTTTAACATCTCATCTCATGTCATCAGCATCCCTTCAATTCAGGGCGTGAAACGGCCGACAAATTTTGCTCGGAGGCCTCTTCTTTCAGGCTTGAGGTTCTTTATCGTGCCATAAATGTACGATACGGGACCCACGACTTTACTTCCCTTCCGAAGGAAGCCATACTTAGGATTTTTATGCCCGAAAAAAATCCATCGGTCCTGGCTGGAATCGAACCCGCGATCTTGGGTTTAGAAGGCAATATGGTTACCACTACACCACCAGGACCGACAGAAAGAAATGAGAAAGGACTACTATAATATATCAGACCTCCAGAAGGTAGGATGGTTATGCTACGAAACAACTTCCACTTGTCAAATACATGCATTTAGCATAACACCCACTCTTATTACTGAGAGGAGTTAAAGATTCTTTTTGAAAGATAAAAATACTAAATTAAACTGTCTGTTTCACGTTCAGATTCAAATGACACTAAAGGCTATGTCATGTAAACAGCATTACGCATGCTGTGCAACAATAAACCCTAAAATTTATGTTTTTGAGGTCATCGTATTGTAGCGCTTTAGGTTTATTTAAATTCTCCTTCTTTAACTATCATTGTCTCTTTGTGCTTACAAGGAAGTTCATTGATAAGAGGTTTCAATAGTGCCACACCAATATCACTTGGGTTGTATTTCCCTGAATCACAGTAATGAGGGAAATATTGGAAGTCGAAATGAGTGGACGAGAATTGTGACTTATGCTCCCACAGAAAATAAAATGAAAAGATGGAAATGCAGTATGGTAACCCATGGTTAATTCTGATAAAGGAAAATCCATTTTTCCTGAAAAAAATTATTTTCATAGCTGAAAACGTAGTATCCAGCAGTGAAAAGAGAGCCATCTAATTCTTAACTGTCACCAGAAGAAATACCCATAGTTTATTAGCAACATGTCTTTGTTTTCAAAATATATTCCTTATAATTTCATGTTCTCTTCATTTCAACACCAAAGGAGGAATTATAACGGCGCGAAACCTGTGATTTTTCGTCAGCACTGTCAAACTTCAGGGCATTTTTCATCTTTGCCATAAAGTTAAAGTTAAAATCAACGAGAAAATAATGGAGGACAGCATGAATTATTTTGTGATGCGTTTTAGCAAAACATCACCATGATCATGAATGGTCCACCTCATTCTATGGCGTGAGCTGACATTGAAACACCTGCTTAATCTTTGTTTCTTTGATGGTGCGTTAATCAGCAGTTATCTGAAAATGATCAAGTGGTTGGTTCCAGAACTGATGGTAAAGTAATTGTCAATACCGTCTGGCTACAACAGGACTATTTTGTCCCTTAAGAGCAAATGCCTCCTAACAAGTAGGGAAAGCTCGCGTTTTCCTAACGTGGTGAGCTATTCCACGCTAGTTGTTCGTATGCTGTTTAAGACACTGACTGATTTGTTCTTTGGTTACTCCATTTCTCACTGCACTAGTTGCTTCTCGAGATTTTCCATTTTTATACTTTTGACCAACCTAAACCTGCATGTTTCTTGAAGAGGTCTGTCCATCTTCTTCTGGATCTGCCTTGTGTCCTTTTTCTCTATCCGGGGGTCCCACCTATTTTCCTGTATACTTGCGACGTGACCGCCCCATTGCCATTTGCTTCTGGTTGCTATTTGTGCGATGTCTATTGTCAGACATTACTGATTTATTAATACTACAGGTATTTTGTCCTTCAAAGCTATTCCCAGGATCTTGGGTTGCATTTTTCTTTAGCATATTTGAATTTTGTTCATTTGTGTTTCTGTTATTGTTTATCTGATATAGATGAAGAATTAAGTATGAAGGGACATAAGGATATGCTACAAACATCCACAAATACATTTTAGATCCATAGGAGATAGTGGTACGTAAACACATAACTTCCAAATCAGTGTAAAGGGACTATCTGGCCACACTGTTTATATCCACATAAAACAAGACTTTAAGAACTGGTGGTGTAAGTCATCATTTCGAGGCTATTCTAAAAGCAGTAGAAATGTTGAGAGTGGTTTGGCCTACATACAAATGATCGAAATTTAAGAAGCAGCACACCCATAGGAGCCAACGTTGTTTTCTCTGCGCTTCCTAGTTTCCACAACTCGTTTGGAAATCAACACTGTAATTCATTTTTATTGCAGCACCGGTTTAAATGGCTTGCTGAGACAGTTGTAACGTTTTTGAAGACCATATAAATTTCGAGAGTCGCCTTAAAGTGTTACGCTAGCGTAGAAAACAAAATGTATACAATTATGGGTTTTCTCTCTCATCTAATCTTGTTGTGAGTTTTTGTTACGGAGATGATAAACTGAAAACATTGCTGCTAAATTATGTCATTCGAATAGGTCTGTAAATATATTCTCTTAGAGCTTGTAGGTAAGAACATGGTTTCAAATGAGATTTCTTACTCTATCAGAGCAGATTTAGTTCATGTTATATAACATTTTTATAAAAACATTATCATTCTTTAATTTCAAACGGTGTGTTTAAACCTGTAAATTGTTTCATGCCGTGTCAAGGTATCCATATTTGTTAAGCAATGTAGTATTATTTTTACAGCGAAACGAATCCTATTATAGCCAATATGATGCTTTTAATTAAATTCCACGATTTAAAACTTTATTTAAATAAATAACATTTATTTTGTCATTAGGTGATATGAAATTCCATATAATCTTTATAGTTATAATCTTCCTAGCAAAGACTTCTGGAATGTTCAGTAGCTGATAGTATTTAAACTAGTTTTTTATTTTTTCTTAATTTTTTGGAGATAATTTAATGTTCCATGTTTGGTGTTTTTTACATTAACTATGGATGTAATTCTTTCCGTTTATTTTTCCTTTTATTTAAACAGATTTTGAAAGTTCAGTTTTTAAAGAAAAATATGAACTGATTTTTTTTTTGTAAAATTAGGTTGAAAATTTTAATTAAATCTTAAGACTCAAAAGTTATACTTCTAAATTTCATTTATAAAATTTAATTTGTTTCTTGTTAATTAACATGGGTATATTTTAAGAAAGCTGCATTTTAAGTTTGTTTTTCATTAAATGTAGATTTCGAAGTTACTTCAGTTAAAATTATTTCATTCTGAGTAAAATTTCCTTCTATTTTTATTATTTTTCCATTAAGAATTTGGAAAAGTATAGGGATTGGATAAAATTTATGATTATATTTTACTTCAGTTTGAAAACAGATCTATAAGTACAATATCTTTGTAAATTGAGTTTTTTGTTTAAGCTCAATGAATGTAGAAAACTGGAAACCAAAATTAAGTAGGCAGAATATTTTGAAATTTGAATTAAAATGACTGAAATATGTTAAAGGGAAAAACATTTAAATACATTCCTATAATATATTTAAACGTTGGACCGAAAAACAACAGTAATGTGTAGTATGATGTTCAGTAAACAGATGTGACTCACATACATTATGATAGTGTTGCTACGTGATGGATAAATCAACAATGAACAAATGAAGCCAAGATTATCGTAAATTAACATTGAACAAACGAGGCCAAGATAATCATATGATGTTCTGTAAATAGATGTGACCCACATTACGTTATGCTAGCGTTGCTACAACAAAATGGAGCTATGATTATCGTTTGAATAGCGGGAAGCAATTTTGAAGTAATATTGGAAAACCGAGAAGGTTTTTGAAGTCCAAAGGCAATGGAGACGTGTGTACAGAACAGAACTGCCAACGCGAGTAACAATTGCACGCATTCGAGACAAATTTGAGACTCATGGTACCGTATGCGATGTTCACAAGGACAGATCTGGGAGACCTCGTACAGTATCAAGCCTCGCGTTCTCGGCTATAGTTTTGGAACGTTTTGAGCCATCACCGCAGAAATCTACGAAGGAATGTGCACGTGATACTGGGATTAGCAGAACCAGCGTACGTCGTATTATTAAAACAGCAAAGTTGAAAGTTTTCATTCCAAAACTTTTGCATTAAGTAACTGTAACAGCCCAAGATGATTATGCTCATCATTTTCTGTTTGTATGAATTCAGTTTTGTTATGTTAACACAGTTTTTTCTTTGCTTGAAGTGTGTATACATTTTTGCACCGTCTGTATATATAAAGTAGAGAATGCTAGAACTTGCTGTTTAATTTTCAAAACTAGAAAAGGAATGATAAAGAACTTTAGCTAATGCATTACGATATGTGAAAAAAAAAAGTGTTAAGAATAAGTAGTAATGTTAAAAATTGAAGTGAAATGCCAACCAAAACAGAAGAAGCAGATGTGAGATAGCTTAAGGGATATTCTTCGATTCTGGCAACTTATAAATGATAAATCACATCAAATTAAACTGTATGAGCCGTAACACTTGATTGTTCGCCCGAAATTTGCTTTTATGGTCGACAGAGGGATGCAAGCTGAGTGTTCTGTTCTCTGGAAGCTTCTCTAATAGAGAAGTGAACGGTGAGGAGGACTTCAAAATAGGTTACGTCACAGCGTTTTCTATTGTATGGATGTTTGTGATTCATGCGCTGACAGAGTTGGTTTATCAACGCACTCTGGAAGAAAATTTATATGCGTGCATAATTTCTTAACAGCATAAAGGATGATAAGTAGAGGGGGAAGTATTCCGTAGAAATGCAAAGTAAATTGTTCAACAAAGTATTCACTAAAATAGTTGATGAACATAAGCTATTGACAAAATCAGCTGAAATACAATAGGCATATGCCATAGAACAAACTAGAAACAAAGCAGGAAAGTGCTAGTTGGGGCGGGGGTATAAGGGGAACGTTCATATTGAATACATGCATTAAAACTTGAAACATTTACAAATCAAGATGATGTAGTGAAGAAAAACACAGTGTCCTAAGAAGAGAAGAAACAGTATCGACACCAGAATTTGTTCATTTATCTGCTGAAATACAAGCTCATTATAGCAGTTGACTAAACTTCTTAAAAATTTGGGCAGTGCTTAGAAAAGAGGAAGCGAATAAATAGTCCCAGGTTTTTCCAGAAATCGCTATGATTTCTATAGATCCAAGGGAATATTTACAACAGATTTTACTAACTTTGGCATATTTTTGAAGGCTTTGCTTACACATAGGTAGTTCCTTTGTCATCCTCTTAAACTGATCTTTTGATAAAATACTCCATTTAAGCGAAAACACAAAGAAAAAGAAGACGAAAGGCGCATGTCAATAATGAACAGACAGTTTATATTCTTTGGGACCAGGCATCTTTATATTGGATTTTTTCATGGTTTTCCTGATCGCTTAGGCGAATGCTGGGGTGGGTTTTTCCTTTCTGTTACATGGTTGAAAGGCTTGGAAGCGACCCTTCCGAGACGCCCAAACTTCTTGCAGGGAGGGTTCCGCCGGCGTCAGAGTGTTCTATCGGGAAACAATGTTAGGGACTCCGTCTAAGTCAGTCTCACCTCCTTTGAGCCCTGGCCCTCTAGTGTCTCCTCATCTCATCTCTTCCTTCCTGAGGTACTACAATGGGGAAGTGGGAACAAACGGCTAGCTATTGAGCAATGCTGAAGTACCGAAATATTCTCTTTCAGCAACAATTCAGAATGAGCCTCAAATTGCAGCTTGCATTCTAAAATTGTGCTATTATATGACTAAAGATTCCTTAGAAAGACGTTTTGTCGCATATTAATATGAAGCTAAATTAAAATTTACTATGACAGGACCTTCAGGTATGTGAATAACCTAAAGACTAAATACTTTACCACGTAAGGCACGATGCAATTAGAAGGCAGTGTAGGTAATACTTCTGCGGGAAGTTTTATCGTTCCGCAATTTCTCGTATTTTTGTCTAGAAAGAGAAAACAGTAAGAGAGTAAGCAAGGAAAGTGCGCTCCTGGAAAATAGAAGGGGTGGAAAACAGAAAATATGTCGAAATTATTGTAATGAAGTCGAAAGCAATTAAGAGTTGGCACAAATCTCTCTCTCTCTCTCTCACATGTATGCAGGCAAAACCTCCCCATGTCATTAAGAAGGCGTGGTGCGGTGCCATTAAGATGCAGGGAATTCGCGTTCATTTGCGTCCCTTCCTCGGGCGGAATCGGGCAATGTAATTAATAAGGAATGTCGCTTCACCATTCTCCTAGCCCCATACGAATGACAAGCGCACAGAAATTCCAACTGGTTTCTCCAACTTGCCCACCAAAGTCGAAAGAAAGAATCCCACAATCTTATCGTATCGAAGAAAATGTTAAACAATTCTTTATCTACGGGCTTATCAGCCACTTTACAATATATTATCTGTGATCATTTTTGTCGGCTATATACAGGATTCTACATGCCGCTATTATGATGTTACAAATCATACCAGGTCTATCGTTTTTAGCAAGTGAGGGCATACAAAACTACAATGAACTTAACGGGATGAATGATTGGAAATGCCAAGTTAAACCTGATGAATTAAATAAATATTATTTAATTCATTTGCAAAAGTAATATCGCATATGATAAAGGTTTTAGCTGATGAGAAAGTTAATAACCATTTAAAGCTTACAGGGGAAAAAATCAATTTATAAAGCAAGGAACATTGATCATAGGCGTGGACTTTCAGATTTATCTGGGGATCTATAACTAATAACGATGCTACAAATTCTTATACTTATTATGTTTACAATTTTAATAAATGTTTGAAAATACAAGAAAATGATGAAAGAGTAATTTTAGCAATTTCAAGAAAGCTTAAGTAACATTTTTTAGGAAAAAAATAATGAGATATCCTACTGCAGTGTTTATCGCCTGCGAATGCGTTTTATTTAAAGTTGACATTTGCCGCTCATGGTGTTTCGCTTTTACATTTTTCTTCCAGAGCCTGTTTGGGAAAAGAAAAATGCAGCAAAAAGATTATCCAGCTTATACTGGCATTTTACTACCCTCCTTAACTACAACTATGCTATCGACAATAAAGATACACGCAATCGTGCGTTGCTCCGTTATCACTAAGTTCCGATGTTTTCACGTACTCCACTTTGCGTCAGCACATTTTCTCCTGCAAAATGCCAATGAGAAAGTATATTTTAAATTTGCGCAAGCGTGTATATGGAACATTTGAATACACCCTAAGGCCACACCAAAGGCTTGAAGAGTAATACCATTATCAAACGTGTAAACTGAACCTTTAAACTTAAGAAAAATACTTTAGCACACAAGTCTCTGCGCCATAATAATAACAATATCTAAACGCTTAAGACAGTTTTTTTGAAAGGTGTTTAACGCCTGTTTTTACTACTGAGTCACTACAGACCAATGATAAACTGGGGAAGGATTTTTTAAGGAAAGAAACGTTCCAGGCCTAAGTTTACATGGCATTTGTCATCCATGAGGACCGAGGAAAACCTAGAACAAACCTCAGTCAGAAAGGACGGCCCTGGTTGGCTTCGAACCCCACGAGTCCTCGCCTTAACGACCTCGGCCACCCGTGAGTGAGTTATATGATAAAATGTGAAAATTTTCCTTTTTTCTTGCATAATAAAATAGTATAACACATAAGGGCACAGAAAATGAGGAAATAAAGTAAAAATATAAATCAAAGAATGATGTATTTGCATCTTTAGACAAACGAACTATGTATTATGCATTGGTAATAACAATTTTATATTTTTTATTTTTATTATAGTTTTAACCGAAACTAAATTGTCATAGAAAAATATTAGTGAAACAGTGGGCATTAAGCATGTCTATAAATGCTCCTTCTGTCTCATCTAATAGCAGGATTTTAATGAATTCTTTGGGGCATTTGCAAGTTTCTCTAAAACTTATTATTATTATTATTATTATTATTATTATTATTATTATTATTATTATTATTATTATTATTATTATTATTTTAGTTTGTTGATCTGGTAATTGAAGATGTGCTCTTTTCTCCCTTAAATATCAAACCATTCGATTGCGACTCATTGATCAATCCCCTCCTCTTCTTTGTCTGTAGTCATTTCTTCATTCCCAACACTTGCTATATTTTCTATCTTTACCCAAGAACCTTCCTAAGTACAACCCCTCTTTATTACTGCCAGAACTAGTCTTATCCACTTCATGTAAGTATTCTACCATGTATTTTGGTTTGTACATTCAGTAGTGCAAGTTTCGCTTCCATATAAAGGACATCACTTATAGGATAGAAAAGAACACAATTCAAAAGATCCGGGAATAACTTTGAAGGACAATATACCAATAGTATTAATAAATCAGTGATCTCAGATAACAGACATCGCACAAATAGCTACCAGAAGCAAATGGCAATGGGGCGATCACGTCACAAGAATGCAGGACAAAAGGTGGACCTACAAGATCTCCATGTGTGACCCCCGATAAGAAAAAGGACACAAGGCAGACCCAGAAGAAGATGAATAGACCTCTTCAAAGAACATGCAGGTCCAAATTGGTCAAAAGTAGCAAGAGGAAGAGAAAAATGGAAATCTCTCGAGAAGCAACTAGTGCAGTGAGAAATGGAGTAACCAAAGAACAAATCAGTCAGTGTATTAAACAGCATACGAACAACTAGTGTGGAATCGCTCGCCGCGTTAGGAAAAAGCGACCTTTCCCTACTTGTTAGGAGGCCTCTGCCCTAATGGGACACAATAGGTTATCTGTATCTTTATCTTTTATAGGATAGGATAACACAGCATAGGAGAATAGGATAAGATAGAATAGGATAGCATAGTATAGAACAGGATAGCTTAAAATAGGACGAAGGAGAATGATTGGGCCCTACTTCACACTGACTGGCCTAGCATTTTGTATTCACACTCCTGGAGCAAGGATAAGATGAGGTAGACACCAGAAGGCAGGACTTAGACGCGGTCCTCAATCTTTTCCAGATCTTAGATTCCAGACATCTTTATACCTGCTAGAGTCAAGACAATCTCCCCAGGCAGTAACCGTCAGGACAGGATTTTTCTCAAAATGGCTAATCCACCGTAACGCCGCGCAACACCAACAATAAAAGAATATGGAATGGGAGAGATTGGAAAGGAAATGTTAGTCTTAGTACTCACCTAAGTAAACAGAGGAAACCAGAAATAACTCAAGTCCAGAATGACCCCCAAGGTATTTGAATCCTGAACCATACGGACGCGAGTATCCACAAGGTACAACCACAACTTTATAAAAGAGCATTGTCATATATTTGCTTACTTTACTCTTAAGAGCTATTTTGATTTTTTTATTTGTTTATTTACAGACGCTCTTTAACATTTCAGCTCATCAGCGTCCCATTCAACTCAGGGCGTGAAACGGCTGACAAATTTTGCTCAGAGGCCTCTCTTTTAGGCTTGAGGTTCTTTTTAATGCCGTAAATGTACGACACGGGACCCACGGCTTTACTTCCCTTCCGAAATTTTGATTGTGTCACGCCTGAAATTACATATACCTGCGCCCATTTCTCTAAAGAAGCTATGATGATTTATTTGTGGACACTGAAGGGTATCCAGCATATTCACGATGATAATGAAATGTAATCGTTGCATTACTACCACGTGATGCCATTAATTTTTTTTATCTTGTTTCACATTTGGCCTTGCGTGAATATTGCTTTTTTTATAAATTTAAGTAGGACATTAAGTTACTCATTTTTGCGCAGTTGACAAGACAATAAAGATATACCGTTATGAATTAAACATGACCTCCTAAAATGCGAAAAAAATTCTGGGCTTAGTGAAAATATATGAAGAAAACTGATTGCACCTAAAGTACGTTATTCTTGAATGCTGTAAAATTAAATCCTATAAATAAGGGAAAGACATGTCAAATAGAAAGCTGGTGCTCTCGCGAGGTACCCGGCCGATGCTCTTTAGCCTTTGCCCGTTAAATTCTAGATCTGGTCACGAAATTAAATCCGAGTATCCCAACATGCCTCGAGAATATCAGGAAATAATTTTACTGTCAATACCTCTTTCGGCGATAACATCTGTACCACTTGGCATTTTTCAGTGTTACAAGCACACGACGCTGAAATCTGAAGTTGCTAAACAAACGATCCTGCAAGAGAGTCAATTAAAAAGGAGATTGAATGTTTAACACCTGGCCTGCGTTTCGGGTTTGCCCTCCTCTCTGAGTGTTTATGGAGTTTGAAATGTCGATCCAATTATTGTGGCATAGCTAATTTCTAAGTGTGAGAAATGTATCTGTGTTCAAAACAACGGTTTCTGGCACTGTTGTCAGTAAATTAGGTTCTTTACTTTCTCGGAAGAACGTGGGAAATGAGATGGCGTACCACCAACACTCTATGGCGGCTGTAGCAAGTAACATTTGCTGAGTTATGCTGCTGTTAGACGGTAAAGTTTATGTAGGCCCTGTATTCCTATACTTTTTGCTCCAATTGCCAATTACGCAGGATTTTTAAATGATTAACAAAATACATTTTGATGGCGAGGATTAGTTCGAAGCTCACAGGGTTCTTCCCCTTATAAATTTGAAAAAACTTTCATGGAATTCCCATCACAGAAATTTACATCTTGATTTGATTGAGCTGCAGGCAACCATTGCAATATCAGTTTACCAACTAAAGCCACATTCTCTATAGTGGCAGTTTTCCAGAAAAAGCTTTCTTCTATGGCATACCTCATGTTGATGACGCTGATGACCTGAGATGTTAAGGAGCGTCAGTAAATAAATCAATCAAACTCATCTTAAAGACATGAATGTCAATCAACTTTGGGTTCCAACTTGCTCGAAATTGATCTTTTTCATTTCCAAAGAGGTAAGACAGTCGTTATAGGAAAACGCTAAAATTGTTGATAAATCCAGTTTGGGCATTGTCTACAAAAGGTACGTAATTTAAATAATGGCTTGCAAATTTATACACACGCACACCAACGAGCAAAACAGATCCTGCTCATAATCTGTGCTGAAAATCTCCTCCTATACTCAAGCATTAACATATTTTGTTCCAAATTCTGAAATAATTATTCCAAAAGGATGATGTTAACGATTTAATTCTCTTAATTGGCTTCTCCGAATTGTTCCATTGTGCATGGTTCATTTTTGTACATTTTTCAATTCAATAGGCTACAAAGAAAGAAGTACGGAGTGGTTAACTCGGAATATCTGGTTGTTCCAATACTATTTCTTAAAACATATAACACATGGTTATCGCATAGTTCTGCTTTTCCCCCGCTCTTTTGCATATGGGACGTGGGGTTTTAGTCTCTTGGGGAAGTTTTCGTAATGATTTTGATGGTGATGCCAATAATCGCTCTTTTACATCGTTGAGTTCAGGCAATTGTGGCTCCCTGAATTTTGAAGGAGGTGACGTTCTACTGCCTATAAATTTGTAATAAACGTCTGAATGCAAAATTTTGAAGGTACATGTCTTTTAACAAATTCAGACTTTTAATGAACCCGTTTACAAAGGAGAGACATGCTGTGAGATTGTGTACATTATCAATCATGCGACATTAGAGTCACAACTACCGAAATGCGATGACGCAGAACAATGAAAGTCACTGGAAGAATCCATCAAATATCCTTGTTCATAGTTACAGATATATGTAGATCTATACATTTTGCAAGCCGTTATATAAATAACTAAAATTAGTATAGACAATAATTTGCAAGAGAACCTCCCTCTATAATTATATTAGTTTTTGTGACATGCTCGAAGAGACAAAATCATAACTATTGTGTACTGAAGGCAGTAATGTGTATTTTGACTGGCAATGAGTATCTGCAATATAATATTGATGTAACATAATTAAATGGATATAACGATATAAATGTTTCAGTACCATTGATTATAACTTTTTAATGTTCCAAAAGTTTACAATAATTATTTAAATTTGGGCAGAAATATGCTGGTTAATGGATGATTGCAGGGTTAAGTACTGTGCAGAGATCAAGCACAAAGAACATTATAAATCACCGCCGCCCATAGCAGCATCTTTCCTAACCGTTGCCTTTCTCTTCTCAAAGATATGAATGCTTGACTTAAGAGGTCAAACTGAAACGACGTAGGTGCAAAGAGTTTTACCACTTCCGCATTTGTTACATTAGTAACGGAATATTAGACTGTCGGTCCTGGTGGTGTAGTGGTAACCATACTTCCTTCCAGGTTCGATCCCTGCCACGTTCGATGGATTTTTTCGGATGTAAAAATCCTAAGTATGGCTTCCTTCGGAAAGGAAGTAAACCTGTTGGTCCCGTGTAGTAGATTTACGGCATGTTAAAGGACCTCAAGCCTGAAAAAAAGAGATCTCTGAGCAAAAGTTATCAATCGTCTCACGCACTGAATGGAATGTGATGTTTATGACCTGAGATGCTAAAGAGCGTTTGTAAATAAAATAAATCAAAATCTTTTTGGAGAAAAAAAATGACATCGTCGATTTTACTGACATATTTTTAGCTAGAAATTAATCTCTCTCTCTCTAAAAGTATAGCAGTTTCACTCTTAACATTGGAAAATTTAGACTTAACCTGCATTTGAAGTTTCATTGGCTACAGATTGCTTTCACGTTGTATCTGCAGCAGGTGCAATGAAACTAATCCGACAAGGTATTCAAAGTCAATAACCTTTAATGATACACAGCGAGTGAGCCATATGCCAGCATTAGGGACTATAAACTATGAACTATAAATGTTTTTCTGACTGTTCCATTCCGAGCAAAGTAATTGCTATCTCGGAGGCTAATGGCATCCTTAATTTAGAATTTTCTTTTAATCAGCACAGCTGACATTATTGTTGTTCATATTCGTGTATTTAATTTTAACATAGAAATAAGAGCAGACGTACATAAACACGCGCGCACAATTTTCCAAAGCAAAACTCGAATCTACAGCTTCCATGCCAGGGCTTCTAAATCTTGAAAAAACCAAGGCTTTGCCAGCAGGTTGAGAAGAATAGGCATATTAATGCAGATACTCTTTCTGAGTGTAGTTACTATTTTATTTGATTCCTTTTTACCCTTTTCCTGATAAACTAATTGCACTTACTAATAAAGGCCAGCATTCTTTTCATCTATGATGGAATACTGTTCCATTTTTCTGTAAAAATAGGATGATAGAACCATGATTATATAAAGCGATGCCGGTATCTGTACCTTTTGTGAAAAAATAACATATGCTCTTTCCATTAGACTATAGGAAGAAATTCGAGAGTCCCGTTTATTTGAAAACAGCATACTATGAACATCACGACTGGAGCACACAGAATAAAATAACTCTTAGAACAATGTAACTAAAATAACAAGAACTAAAGAAGCAGAAATAGATAAAACACTTCAATAGTTACACAATTTTCGATATATATCGAACAAATCTTGTTCTTCTTCATAGCAGATGACAAGTCAAAATTGTGTGAGTATTAAAATTTTTATCTATTTCTGCTTTTCTAGCATACATACACAGGGTGCCAAAAATGTATACACATTTCAGCAAAGAATAACTGTGTAACATAAAACTGAATTTGCACAAATAGAAAATGATGAACATTAATCATCTTTAGAGTTTTACAGCTACAACAGTTGCTCAAAATGCCCACCATCGGCGTCGATACACTTCTGAGTACGTTGAACTACAGATTGAGTAACGTTTGTGAAAGTGTCCTCAGCGATTGCAGCAATGCCGTTTCAATTTCTTCCCGAAGTGCTGGTAGTGTAACTGGTTTTCTGCGGTAAACGGTACCATGAGTCTCAAATTTGTCTCGAATGCCTGCAATTGTTACTCGCGTAGGCGGTTCTGTTCCGTATACACGTCTCCTTGGAACTTCAACATTCTCGGTTTTCCAATACTACTTCATAATTGCTTTCCGCTGTTCAGACGATAATCTTGGCTCCATTTTGTTGTAGCAACGCTAGCATAACGTAATGTGAGTCACATCTGTTTACAGGACACACATGATAATCCTGGCTTCATTTGTTCATTGTTTATTTACCTGTCACGTAGCAACACTATCATAATGTATGTGAGTCACGTCTGTTAACAGAACATCATACTACACATTACTGTTATTTTTCGGTCCACTTTGAAATTATTAAATAGTAATCTATAGTGAAAGTGTGTACCTATACATTTTTGGACCCTCGATGTATAGCAGTATTTGGCATCTATAATAAGTTCCAGCGTGTGGGGATCTAAAGGGTCATACATTAAAAAGTCATGCTTATACGAACGTTCATATTTAAAACGTAACGCAAATTAATGCGCGGTTTATTCATAATAGTATATTAACAATAGATCAATTTTAGAGGTCTACACTGTAAATGAAAGCAGCGGCTGTGTATCAGGCTTAAAAGGTCCGTTGTGACGGTTACACTACTGCACTACTTCAGCCTAGGGGTTGCATGGGTCATTTATTAACTCCCACTCTCAACACCTACCTCTGAACAGCAGTTAAGCATTCTATGAATGTGAGACATTTGCGCAAAACTCACCTTCGTATTTCCAGACCTTTACCCAAGCTCTACTTTTCTTCTTCCACCTGTTAATCTTGAACTCATTTTGTACTACATTGCTGGCCAATAAAATTGCAACGTACCTAATAGACGCGTTAAACCGACCCCATGTTTTCGCAGAAGGAACGAGCATGAGTCGTCAAAAATACAACAGCAATGCCAGTAAGCGTCTGAATTTTATAAAGGGCCTGAATTAATGCGTACCGAGAGTGTGGGATGTCATTCCGAAAAGTTGGTGCTTATGTTGAACGAAATGCATCCACAGAAACAAATATGAGATCAGTGGATCGAAGTAGAATGAAAACACAGACGTGAAGGACCCCAGCGATCCCATCAAACAACCAAACGAGAAGACAGACATAATTTCCGAATGGCTATTATGAACACGCACAATGTGTTGCAATTTTAATGGTCAGAAGTGTAGAACGATCTGTATTTTTTGTGCTTTTCAATTTAAAAACTGTACATTTCAAAGAAATAAAGTTGTTTTGGAGACTCTTGCTTGACTCTTGATTCTCACTCTCCCGAATGTATTTGTTGCTTTTGAATTGTCAAAGTTTATCTTAAAGTTCTCGTTTTTTCTATTTTATTTTAAAAGTAATTACAAGACCTGAATAAATTTCATGAACAACGGACGGATCTGTGTAAATACGGATTTATATAAAACATTTTGAGATCTTATTTCCTATTCAAGTTCATTAGACCCTCCACATTTTGTAATGTTGGTAAGAACTTGACTGCATATTCCCTGACTTTGGGCTGTTCAACTCGGGCAAAACTAACATCCCATTCGGTGTCCATCAGCCTGGTAGAACCAATTTAAAGTTTTGGAGTATCCACGTAAATAAGCTTGGGGAGGATGCAGAGAAGTTAGAAGAGAAGGGGCGAAAAGCAAAAGGGGGAAAGTCCTCAGCGCAGGTGAACACGGTTGCTGGAAATAATTAAAGCGAAAGAAGGGAGAAAAAATGCAAGCTGGAAAGATTCCCCTCTGTATGTTGCTGTGTAAAAATGTGTTTTTCGTTTGGTCAGATGTAGGTAATGCATTTCGCTGACTTTGTTAATTTGAAGATGACTAATAATTTATAGATAATTTCTCTCTATAGGTTCATGTTGCAAATGTATATTATATTGTTTTCAAAACGAATGTATAGCTAGTGATAATATTATTGACATACTCGTGCTCTTCAAGGCCTGTTGTTTGAGAAATATCTTCGATTTCATATTATTATTAAAAATAATTAGGTGCTCTGTTAAGCTGAAACACATACAAGTTAACAATGAGCACATAAATAAAACTGGAATATTTTATAGTGCCCCAAAGTGTTTTAATCATTCTGAAAATCTCTAACTTCCACTATCAAGTCTAAAAAATGAATCTTAATTTCACTTATATAACTATATATTTTAGGTGCAGAGTGTTTGAACTTGATCAAGGTTTCATATGTGCCCTGTATCACTTATTAGGTTTCTCAGTAATGGGAAAAGTTCTTCACCCGATTTGCAATTTGCAATTCATTTGATTTGGAAGGGCTCTATGAACTATTTCTGTTTAACAAATCTTGCAAGAATCACACAGAGAAATATACTGTTTGACATAGACAATAAGTTCCTTCTCAAATAGTGTGGAGGTTCCTATACCAAAGAATTCAAAATATGTGCGATGGTAATTGAGTTTCAGCTTAACTCGCACAAATATCCGATCAGTGATCAATATTTATAAGCAATTGAACATTATAACAACACTCCTCCAAACGTTTAAGATCTGGGTTAAAAGATTTAAATCCGTAACAAAAGGATACAAAAAGTTATAGTTTCCTTGGTCTCATAATGGATTTGAAGATATCTTTGAAATAATTTAAATAATAATGATACTTGTTCTGTTATGAAGTTTTTGAACACCAACCCCAATCGGATTAATGACACCTGTTCATATGTTCATGAAAAGTTGTACCGCCACGGGTGGCCGAGGTCGTTAAGGCACGGACTCGTGAGCGGGAGGTCTGCGGTTCGAATCCCGCCAGGACCGTCCTCCCTGACTGGGGTTTTTTCCAGGTTTTCCTCAGTCTTCATAACTGGCAAATGCCGGGGAGGTACCTAAACTTAGGCCTGGAACGCTTCCTTCCTTCAAAAAAAAAAAAAAATCCTTTCCCAATTTATCATTTCATTTCGTGTATCATCACTGTCCACCGCCTGTGGTGCCTCAGTAGTAAAAACGGGCGTTAAACACTACTCAAAAAAAAAAAAAAAAATGAAAAGTTGATTAAAAACCGACATTTTTAAGAGTAACTAACTAGTAACAGTGCCTGAAGTCTATGCTAATCATATGGAGAAAGATGAAAATATAAAATTACTATTACAGAAAATCCAGCATGAAAAATATGTGTAGAATTGAGAGCGATTACTTTAGAGCTTGGTTTTGCAATTGTGAATGAGATAGCAGAAACATCACATCCACAACATTTTATGTACACAAGTGGCCAAACTGTGAATCTTTTATTCCTTGATAGAATATTGCATAAAATATTCTTTTCAAGTAAATGTATTCCCATTACACATTTAGTTGAAACTAATTAAGCTTTTGTAAAACTGAAATGCATTTATGCAGATAATATCTCAATTTCTCAAAATTAATGATTCGAAATTGAAAGAAGGAATTATTATGGGTACTATAAATAAGACCATCAATGCCTGTTGAAACGTCAGGAATTTGGAAAAGCAGCCCAACATTTATTCAGAAATATCTGTCATGGTTTACTTGGAAACCAAAAATCTTCTGAAAACATTGAGAAATATATCTTTATACATTATCTTTTGAACTCATGCAGTCTGTCCTGGTGGTGGTGTAGTGGTAACCATACTTGCCTCCTAAACCCAAGATCGCGGGTTCAAACCCGACCAGGACCGATGAATTTTTTCGGACGTAAAAATCCTAAGTATGGCTTCCTTCGGAAGGGAAGTAAAGCCGTGGGTCCCATGTCGTATATTTACGGCACGAAAAAGAACCTCAAGCCTGAATAAAGAGGCTTTTGAGCAAAATTTGTAGGCTGTTTCACGCCCTGAAGTGAACGGGACGCTGGTGGCTGGGACATTAAAGAGCGTCCGTAAATAAACCAAATGAATAAAAATAAACTCATTCAGAAAAAAAAAACTTATTTGAAAAGCGTTTCAAGATATTCCTACAAAGGTACGTAGGCCCCAAAGAAAATAATAATTTACAGGTATTATGGAATCTATTGTTTATCTACCATTTAGTGTTTCTCAAGAACCTCTTAATTATTTTAAAACTTCAAACATTTGTGGGGGGGGGGGAAACCTTAGCTAATAGGAAAATTTTGATTATATATTATGATTTTGCATAAGAAATGCGTTTCGTTTCATTTATTACTTATGGTACAGAAGAGGCTTGGTTTAATGGACCGATGGTTTCATTATTAGCAGACTGTTATTTCTACATAGTATTAGTTAGATTTAATACATAGTATATATACGTACAAAATGCTAAATCTACTGTTTACATTTTAAAAATACTTTTATATTAAAAACAGTGAAATTAAGAAGCTACTACATCTATAGAAATAGAAGCTATTTGCATTACAGGATTAATGTTCGCATATTTTTTCATAAATTATGGTACTTTTAATGGCATATTTTTGCTTGTCTTTGATTCGACATTCACATAACATACATTGATCTAAAAAAAAAAAATTCATTTGTTTTGCATATGGGGCAGAGATTGATCTACAAATAATTTTTTAAATACAAGACTTTCTCTTAAACTGTTCCTCTTTCATTTCCATTTTTCCATTGCATATTCCAAACATGCTACAACTACACACTACATCAAGTGCAGCAGCAACTCCCCTTTCTTTAGATATCCAACACCAAGGTACTGGTTGATCACACGACCTAATAAATCCGCCCTATTTAGTCATTACAACAACATACAAATGAGATATTTCAACAACTTTAAACTCATGCTCAATGGCACCTACTTGTTTCATGCTTTAAATATACCCAAAAGTTAAACATCCCAAATTTGCACCCTAAACATTTTTTTGAACTTTTCCACCAATGGTCTGCAAACTTTTAATTCATGAACAGCAAATAAATGAATAGTTTTTATATTTGTCTATTTATTGCAGTGTAGCAACTAATTTCATGCTTTAAAGATATTCAAAAGTTTAACATTCCAAATTTGCACCGTAAACCTTTTTTGGTTTTTCATCACTGGCCTGCGAATTATATATCGGTTATAGCAGAAATTTGAGTTATAAATATGCGTTTCCCAAATGATTTACGCATTTGCTTTTTAAATGCGAGTAAATGAGTACAGGTAATTGTATTTCACACAAGTAGGTTGTTACGAAAGGCAGCAACAATTTACGGGCCTTCTTTGATAGTCTGGTTAATTTTGTTAATTTGGTTTATTTACGGACGCTCATTAACATCTCAGGTCATCAGCGTCCTATTCAATTCAGAGCCGACAAATTTTGCTCAGATGCCTAATCTTTCAGGCTTGAGGTTCTTTTCTGTGCCATAAATGTACGACACGGGATTCACGGCTTTACTTCCCTTCCCAAGGAAGCCATACTTAATGGTTTTACGCCCGAAAAAATCCATCTATCTTGAGAGGATTTGAACCCGCGATCTTGGGTTTAGAAAGCAAGTGTGGTTACCACTACGCCACCAGGACCGACTTTGTAGCATGAAAAAAAATAACACAAATGCAAGACCGCTCTCTTATGCAGTTTGCTGCCAAAAATGGCTGCTGTTACCAGGGAAATTGAAGACTGTATATATGAATGTTAATTCACGTTTTCGTCTTACTTTTTGAAAGATTCTTCTAAACAAAAAGTTGCCTTAAATATGATTAAAAATTTACTTTACCTTAATAAATGCATGTCGTAAATATATATCATCTTTCGTTTTCTCGTAGTTCATTGTTTATACACCTATACATTCAAGAATAAATGCTATTGACAGCACTTAAATGCTTTGTAGACCTTCTGGGTGAGCCCCAGTTTGAGAATCGCTGTATGAGATTAAATTTATTCTTTGCTTTCAGCATAGGTTTAGTGGCTATGCCACAGTTCAGCTGTAGGTGATTTTGTGTTGCCGCAGAAACAAGTCAGATATTTTTGTAAGCTTTAGTCATGAGTCATTTTCGTTATTTATATCTAAATACTTCTATCTACGGAAGTAGAACATGGGGTATCTCGAGTGAAAAGATTTAGCATACATTTATAGCTACGAGGAACTTTTGGGTGCATGTCAGTTCTAGCACTGCAAAACTTGTAAATCTAGTAGTTTTTTTTAAAAAGTGATCTTTTAATTAGTTATATTTAGATAAATATGGTGGTATGGTATTCCGTTACAATTAAACACAAACTGACTTTTTATAGGCTCCGTAACAAATTTATAAAAACAGACACCCTATTTTATTTAAATTACTGTCGGTCTAATTAAACATGTGTTTCCGTTCACTTTCATTTATTTTAAAGTAAGTTTTCTTTGATTTAAATTAACTTTATTAATATCAATAATTTCATAAATAACATTGATATTAACTATAGGTTATTATGTATGCGAAATGCCGAAGAATGCATGTTGGCAAGTATAAATAGGATTCTTTTTCATTTATACATTTATTATATTTCTAAATAGTCATAATGGAAACAGCTTTTTGCTATAGTACATTATGTAACAAAAATTTAAATTACAAGCAGACTATCCGTGCAAGGTTTGTAAAGTGATCAATATACCGGAACATATTTCAATGGCATGTCCTAAATACCAGTCAATTGTAGCTGCGGAAGATGGCTACTTGCAGAGAAATACCTTGAACATCTTAGGATATTGAATGATTTAATAAATACTATATCATGTAAAATAACAGCAGAGCATATAAAAATCAAATAGAGAGAAAATCTAACTTTCAGAAATAGAATGCTTCCCTAAAAGATCCCAGAGAATCAGAGAAAAGCAAGAAGACTCCGTTCTGAAACAAAAAGATGACGAAGGTAACACCCAAATTGAAACATAAGAAGGGAGCAGAATTAACAGAAGAAGAGAATAATGGTAGTCATCGGGCGGAAAGGAAGCAGCTGAGAGAAGAATAAGTAGACCGAGAACAAGAGGAGAAAAATAGGGATAAATGGGAAAATGTAGAAGAGGAAGAAAGAAGAAGATACAAAGAAGCAAAAAGCACTAACGACCAATCTAAATCTATGATGTAGAATATAAAGATAAAAGTTGAAATGTAGAAGATGAAGGTAATTGCACAGTCAACACACCATGGCGAACGAGGGTAGATCCATAAGTTTCCGGCCTCGCCGATAAGGATCTTTACCTTTACAAAATCCTTATTTGGTTTCATACCTTGTCTGTTATATAAATAATTGCAGTTGTAACTTCCGCTCCGTTGTGTTCAGTTGTTCTGATATAGTTGCACAAAGAAGGCTATGTGTAGAAGATTGTGACATGTTCAAAATGCTGTTTCGAGCAATTATTAAGTCCTTCACAAAAGAAGACTTACTCAAATGAAATTAAACAACGATTGGATGGCGTATATAGTGAATCACCCCCCCCCCCAGTTTCTGCTATAAAAGAATGGGTCAAACTTTTTCGAATGGGTCGAGAAAGTATTGAAGACGAAGAGCGTGCAATTAGACCTTTAGAGGTGCTCACTCCTGGAAACATCGCTCTTGTGGAAGCAGAAAATATGTAATACCGACGACTCAAATTTACAGAAATATCATCAAGGTTGGGCCTTTCTAAAATAGTAGTCCTTCGAATTATTCATTAATATTTAAACACGAATAAGGTTAGTGCAAAATGGGTGCTTAGACTTCTTTCCTCAGTCCAAAAGCAGCAACGAGTCATCTGTTGTCAGATGATCTTTGTTTTTCTCTTCCGTGGCCACGAGAGAGAATTCTGCAAACCATTGTTACAGGAGATTCCTTGTCCGAAAGAGAATCAACGGAGTGGCGTAAACCGCCTCTGAAGGCCAAGATCACTCAGTCAAACAAAAACATCATGGCCACAATCTTTGGAACTGTGAAGGAATGCTCTTCACTGACTTCAAGGAGAGAAACACCATAGTAAATGGGGTGTACTATGCTGGCCTGCTGTACAGACTACGTGCTTCCATCAAAGAGAAAAGGCGAGGAAAGCTGAGTGGTGGTAAGCGCCGTCTTCACGAAAACGCCTGTACACACACTTCCCTGTTGCAAAGGAAGCTGTGATGAAATGTGGCTTCAAGGTGATCGGCCATCCACTCTACAGCCCAGATATAGCTCTCAGTGACTATTTTCTCTTTTCAAAACTCAAGAAGGCCCTTCGAGAAAGGAGATTTAAGTGTGACGAAGAAAAGGTAGATGCTATTTATGCCCATTTTGCAGACAAGACTTCTGATTATTTTCGGGGGGGGGGGGACTTCAAATGTTAATTCAAAGATGTGAGAAGTGTATTGCAATAAAGGGTAACTATATTGAAAAGTGAAACATAGTTTTTGTCTTTATCACACCTAGAAAATAGTTAGGCCGGAAACTTACGGTAGTTGCTGCTTGAGATAGTTAGCAATCTCATTGAGGTCCAGATTCTGTTGCCCGGAATTTCGATGAGGAGCAGTCCGGATACTGCGCCTCAGTAGACATAAAGATTTTAGATTGTAAACTGTATAAAATATAAATTAATTAATTAATTAATTGTAAAGGTAAAGATATCTAAATAGTACTTCACTGAAATACCTATATGTGAAATGTAAAAATTTATTGTCACTGTATAACATAGCAATTGTAGGTTTAATAATACCTTATAGTTAAAATAGTTTTTATGCTGGCTTCCAGCACCGGTTTAGTTTTGAAGTTTTAGTTTTGCTTAGTAATAGTATTAGTTAGTATTTTAGCTTTTAAACTCTGTAGACTTTTAATTGCAATTTAAATTGTATTGATAAATGTAAATGGGGGATAAATAAAAATTAATAATCATTATGCCCTGACATAAGCATTGCAGAATAAAATAAATAAAATTAAATTAAAATGTCGTAATTTACCTATGTATTTAATGTGGAGTAGTTTCTTTATATATGCAGATATTGACAAAGGCTAGAAAATCAGAAAAAAACTGAATAAAAAATAAGGAAAATCTTGCTACCATTTGCTACGGAATGATTGACAAGATGAGCCTTCGTAAAAGTCAAGGCAGGTTTAACTGTACAGGAAAGAAACCAGTGAATGTGTGGAAATGCTATAAATGTCTAGTAGAGAAATTCGTGTTTATGGTTAGTGACGTTAGTGAAAGCACTTAATACTTCATGTAATATTTATATTTCAGCGTTATCCTAGTTTTATGAGGAAACAGCAAATTTCCTTAAAACTAATTATATCTGTTACACTTCGTTTATTCAGAAGTGCCAATGACCTAAGCCGACTACTGAGAGGTTTTGGACCGCGCATTATTATTATTATTATTATTATTATTATTATTATTATTATTATTATTATTATTATTATTATTATTATTAATGCCGAGCGGCTATTATTTCAATCTTTGGAATATCAGTATTTTAGAACTAAAACATTTCGTTAATATGGTGTCTTATGCAGGTTAAAAGTAGAATGTTTCACATTAAATTAAATTTGAAAGCTTACCTGGAACATAAAATTGACTTATGCTGTGAAACTTCTGCAGACTGTTCACATAGACGGCATGTTAAATTTCTATTGTAGATACTCTATTCAAATGAATTTTTTCCAATTATTTAATCTTGTAAAAGTTTACAATTGATATCCTTTTAATCTCTTAAAAATATTCTTAATCTAGATTTAGTATAGAAGGTCTGTCAACATTGAACAAATTATCATTCTGATCATCTCGGTTTTGTTGGAAACAAAGTCAGTTATTATACAGGGACTTTCAAAAGTAAGAGATAAATAATTTCTCACACTTTCTTCATCTTCCACATAATCTTAAAATTCTATCACTGACTTATACACAACAAATGGAATTTTTTGTTTATCACCCCATTTCCATACATTCACCCTAGAAGATGTGTCCACTGTTTTATTCTTGTACCAGTGATTGTCTGTCTTCAATGCGGTATACAGCAGCTTCGATTTTGTGTTCTAGAATATCTACCATAATATGTGCGATGGAGTCCTTCAACTCATCAATGTCGTAGATTTGCTCAAGAGCTCTCATTCCTTCAGATAGTCTCCCAGCCAGTAACCTACAGACCCGGGTGGCCGAGATTGTTAAGGCACGAACTTGTGAGCGGAAGGTCTGGGGTTCGATGCTCGCAGGACTGCCCTTCCTGACAGGTTTTTTCCAGGTTTTCCTCAGTCTTCATAAATGGCAAATGCTTGGGAGGTACCCTAAAATTAGGCCTGGAATGTTTCCTTACTTATAAACAAAGCCTTTTCCAGTGTACCGTTTCATCTCATGTATCACCAATGTCCATCGCCTGTGATGCCTTAGCAGTAAAAACGGGCTTTAAACATCATTCAACAACCGCCTGGTGTACCTAAGTAGTAATATATGGGAGTTATACACTGTTAACAAAAAATCTGCTGGGTTAATATGTAGCGGTCTTTGGAAAGAGCTCAAATGGCAAGGGCTAGCTTTTAAACCATTTTGGATGAGAAATTACCGAAGATTGCTGAAAAACTGCGTCCAGATCATTGAATGTGAATTTGCATTGGTAATGGCATTTCTTTTCATAAGGAAAAATTAATAATTGAATCTTTTACTTACACTTAAAATCTGAAAATCAGTCATAACTATCAGAAATAAAGAAATTGTTGTCACGACCTATTTGTTGTGGAATACACAAGTGCCAGACTTTTTAAGATTCTGGGTAAGATGAAAAAAATATGAATAATATGAATACCTCTTACTTTTGAAAAACTCTACATGGCGCTTTAAAGCATTGATTCATAGGACAAATAATTAATATTGCGGATATTTTTAATGCAAATCGTTTTTTAGCTCTATGGTGTGCAATTAACACATATAAAATATAACTTTGTTCTATTTTTGCCTAGGCATTTCGGAGCTAGTTTTGTTGATTATTATTTACACGTGTTATTGTTTAGGATAATTTCAGATGAAGGCTGCAAAATAGGAAGAGTATGTGAAGGTTTAAAAAAAATAATGAATGCAAATAAGCGGATATTTAAAGATGATGGTTACATTCCTGTACCAAGCTTTTCTTCATATGCATAGACGATTCACTCTCCTAGTCTTGAGATGAAAATTGAGTTGTACTCAAAGCTCTATTCTAAGAAACTCAGAGTTACTGCGCCTTTATACTCAGCAAAACTCTCACGAGCTTTGAATACGCGTCTTCCGCATTGTAGCTGACAGTACAAACTTCCTAGAAGATGGACAATAAAAGTTGTTCTCAAATGAGATGAAGGCTTAAACCATACATAACAATGGAAGCACACTTTTTGGGCGTCACCAAATTAAGATGAATCCTCTTCAACGTAATACGTAATTCACATTCTTTCCGTTATTGCTGTTCATTTGCCTCATCGTTGTAATACATTGGCTTTATCAACCACCTGGAGAGATATTCGCGTTAAATAACCCAATTAGCTATGCCTGTTCGTAGTTGGAACTGAGAAAAAGGCAGGTGTAGCAATCACTACCCAAATGTGAATCCAACAATATCCCAACTTATTTACTCCAACGTAAATACGAAGATGTTTGTGTGTTTTTGTCAGTAAAAATGAGGCGAAGAGCTATAACAGATAATGAAGTGTCCATTGTATGCATTTCTCCACGTTAAGTGAATGGATGTGCAGTTGAGGACTTGTTGGCGATAACACGGATGTCCCCAAAGCCCTGTGCACATTCCGTCTTCACACCCAGTATCTAGCGGTGCGTAAGGGAGGTAAAGGGATACAAGTTGTGGAAAAGGGCTCTGGGGAGGTCTCCTACATTGCCGTGCATAGCCTGGCAGAATCTGTCCCTGAAGACAGTCCGGACCCTGAGTAGCAAGCTTCAAACTCCCGTCTGTCTGTCTCCCTCCCTCCTCTCCCTTTCCTTACCTTTCTTCTATTTTTAACACCGGGATATGAGCGGTTTGGGAAATGTACTGAAAACCTTTTGGACCCGATTTAATCTAAAGTTTCTAGGTCTGTAAACCCCTTCTTTTCCAGGACTGTTTAGAGAATTGCTGCAGCAAATAGTTCCTCAACAGAGTACACTTTAAAACTGAGTGTTAGTATGCACGAAGTTTAGAGAGAAATACGGCTGTTGTGAGCCGTTTCTATTGCTAAATAAAGTAGTTAAGTATACAGCTCAGGCACGAATTATTCCAAAGACCAGAAGAACATATGCATTGTTTCCTTACCTGTTTTAATAGTTTAATACGCCGACTTACCGCAGATTAGAGTACCTTGCTCTTGTATTAATAGCGGTCACGCACACTATGGAGCATTCGTCATTGAGATCCGTCATTATGTTTGTTTGTTGCAAGGCAAGGCCAAGTAAAACAGCCTTAGACCTCTGCACGAACCGGGGATCACAGCCTCTCGGAGTTAACACTGCGCTGCCAATGACCAGCATTTCTTATGCCATCTTACACAAATGTTCATCATTTTAAATACACAGTCGTAACTTCAATTCGAGTTTTCATTTCTCTACTAACTTTGTTTTTTAATTTGTACAGAGTGTGGAAAAAATATACAAAAATGTTTGTAGTAGAAAGGGGACTTGACACTGCGTATTTTGATAGTGGGAATGAATGGTCATATAAGCTTCAATAAGAAGCTGGATCAACACCGTAGCTGCGCTGTAATATGACGTATGTTCATAATAAAGTAGGCGTACCTCAATCTAACCAAGTCACTCACTGCGAGGTCTTCGTGAAAGTGTTAAGGAGATTTGAGAACTACAGTAGGTAAATTTTATCAAGAATGACAATACTTGAACTTCAATTAATGAATATTTCGGGAAGTATTTGAAGGAACATATGATTTTTAAGATAAACTACTATGTTTTGAATCCTCTTGAACCATCCATAAATACATTTGTAGCTTATAGTTAACGCCTGCAACACCACAACATAATGTTCTAGTCTATTTGTTCATATTCTATTTTTCAACTTCCTTTCTACTAAGTTATTTGTATATTTTCCCTATCCTGTACACAATTAGCTGTCATCTAAAACCTCATATTGATATAATTTTTATTTCAAATAAGTAATTACCTTAATTTTGTTATTGCAGTACAGTGCAGTACAGTGTTTTTCAGCTTTGGATTCGATCATTGTTTTAGAACAAGCACAACAATTACAGCTGTTTTAGGAATTATACCCATGAAGTTTCCCTGGACTTTACTAACCATTGATACAATGTGATCAGCAACTTTATGGTCACTGCATATTATACAGCACTGGATAACAAAAAGACAACAAAATATGTCATGCATCAAACCATGAATTGAAAACTTAAGCCTATAACTTTTGCTGAGAGCAGTTCTCTAAATGTTATGGTCGTGTCGTATAGAACACTATGTTCATTACGTATAGAATATTCCTGTAGGCTCAATTATAACTGTTTAGAATTAGGTTTCATCATTGTCATAAACAACAAGGTCTAGCCTTCCTTACCAGCTCCTATTTCACGAAGTTTCTAAAATTATTCTCTTCTTAGTCTTCATTATTTCCTTTTCCTGTTGGATGTCCAATCTGTATGTTAGTACTGAGGCAACTACACTTTGCAAAAGTTTAAAATTCAAATATTCCGTATTTCTTATGAGCAGAGTGCTGTTCAATACTTCTATTAGCTACTTATATTTATTTAGATATCATAATCGAATATTTGATTTGTGTAAAGAAAGTTGGTCAACTTAGGTAGTTAAAATTGATTTCAGTTTTGATAACGGTTATCTCCCACATAAAAACACAGTTACTTGCAAACTTCAGTCGAGTTTATAGAACACAATTTTTATGGTGATATGAGTGGTGATTTTAGTTCAACTTCTTCTAACTATACTTTAGCTTTATACCAAGCTTATCTTTTACAGATTCTAGGTTTTATTATAGTCATGCATTATTTATCCAGTTATTTTTGAACGGTATTATGTACGAATTAATTATATCTTTGTGGTCTAATTGGCAGTCTTTGGGGTCCTTTTCTCTTATTCTTAAAGGAACTATTTTATTTTTATTCTGCAATATTTACATCTTGATATCTTGTTTCTACACCAGGACATAATACTCCAGATATTTATTTTATTTATTCCTCTTATTTTCTGAATGCAATTTAAATTCTACATATTTTAAAATCTATAGTGCTAATGCTAATAACTAAACGAAACTAAAACTTCAATAAACTAAATCGGGACTGGAATCCAGCACTATGGCTATTTTACTATGATTTATAATTACATTTACTAGTACCCAGTAGTAATAATTACATTCAAATTTTATTAATTTACAATTTTTATCCAATTTAATATCTGCAATCTTCATTTCTGCTAACGCTCGGTATCCGGGCTGCTCCCCACTGGAATTCCTGGCATCAGCACTGCTGCTGATGCTGCTGAGAAGGAACTAGTTTGTTACGCTCCTTAAAAAGTTAAAAAAATGAGTTTGCAATCAAGTCTTACAAGCGCTGCCTTGAAATTGTGGACGAGAAATAGAGCGGCTGGACTCAGGTCAAATTCCTTCCTTAGCGTTGTTTCAGATTCCAGGAAAACTGCGAGTGCTGCTCTCCTTAAGAAGGGACACTCTCGGTTCTTCGAAAAAATGGAATTCTGATAGTATTGAAAAACTTTAAAACATAATGTCTCTACATGTTAGCTTTTTTGACATCTGAACAGCATCAGGGGAAGAAGAAAAACCATTTATCAACTGATGGAACATATGAATGCTTTCAGAAAAATTTGGCAATTTTTTTAGGAAGATCTGAAAATAAAATTTAAACTAAAATTCCTCAATTCATGCAGTGATATTAGTAGTAAAATAAATGACTCTAGTTTTAAACAATTTGCATATTACGGCACTGAAAAAAAATTGAAGCATGATTTCCGACTTCTCCAATTAGAGGATCATATGCCAGTTTTTGATGATCCTATGAGTGCAAGATAGAAAACGAAGATCCTGTATTTTAGATGGAATATGTGGCTACTTGCTTGCTTCAAAAACCACTATGAAATGAGATTTTTTTTTGGAAATACGTGATGCTTGACAAGTACCTTGATCTTCGCAAAATTTCCTTGAAAATAACTTGTATATTTTGAAGTACGTACTTCAATAATGAAAATACTGAAGTCGAACATTTCTCTGAATAACTTATCCCAGGAAGCCTAAAGCCCAACAGAGCTGGAGGTAAACATTCCTTCCCTCGTAGATGAACATCTGCCCAGCCTTATTACTGTACCAAAGGCGAAACATTTTAATTTGAATTTAAAAACACTAAATTAATATAAAATATTTCATATTAATTAGTTTTGTTTGTCTGTTTATTAAAACTGTACTTGTTTAAAATATAAATATATTAAAGCATAGTGATAGCATTTTGAAGAACATAATTAAAGTTCTCGATAATAATATTAAGTGTATGTATGATAAGATGCTATATAAAGTATTCGTTTTATTTTATTAAGTATTCAGTTATTCACTTAGGAATTTTATTATTATTATTATTATTATTATTATTATTATTATTATTATTATTATTATACTTATATGCGCTCAAGACTTACCTATACTCAGGAAACTTCAAAGACTTTGTTACAATGTGCAAGTTCCTCCTTTTCTAAAAGTCTTGGCGAACAAATTTTTAATTTATAGTAGTTATAGAAGCATATTTTATAAGTAAATATACAACAGAAAGCACAAATAAATTACAAGGTTGTAACTATTTTAAGTATTGGCAATCTTCGCAGAAAGTTAGACGATATATTTCTGGTATCATTTCAGAAAGTGTAAAAGGCAATCGTTTGGTTTGCTATGGTAAAGATATTTTGATGACATTAAGGCTGCAGCAACACCTAAGACGCACTTCCATTGCGCAAAAGAATATTTCGGAGTATGTTGAAGTGAAAGATCGCTAAGACATGAAATAGTAGCTATGTTTCTAATAATTTAGGGTAAAAAATGCATAAAGAATTACGACAGCGTCTGAAAAAGGAAATTGTAGAATTCCTGCTACGGTACTATAATGCCCGTTCTTGCATTCCCGAAGTAGTAAACGCTTCTTAGAGGTATCTCTGAGTATATATTTTAAAATATTTTTAACGCCCATTTTTACTGCTGAGGCATCACGGACGCGAGTGCTATATCTTTTAGCCTCCAGATTCACATTTCATTGTTATTGTTAATCCTTATTAAGAAAGCCTAGGTATCGTGATATTTGGAGTAGCAGGTGTGAATTCTATAGGACCTATCATTCTGTATCAGTTATAATTATCTAGAATTAGCCTAAACATTATAATGTAAGTACTAATAATTCATATATATATATATATATATATATATATATATATATATATATATATACTAAGGGTGCCAAAATATATAATATATTTGAAAGTGCGTATATTTGGACCGAAAAGCAACGGTAATGTGTAGTATGATGTTCTGTAAACAGATATGACTCTACATCTGATAGCGTTGCTACGTGACAGTAAATCAACAATGAACAAATTATCAACTGACTCAGTGTACCTGAACATGATACGCACATCCGTCTTACTTGCCATTCATACACTCTAGGGAAATGAAGACTTACTTCCAACAGGATGGTGCACTACCACATTACCACCGAGGTGTAAGTGCGTATTTTGATGACAATCTTCCAAGGCATTGGATAGGATGAAGAGGTTCGATTGAGTTTCCACCGCATTCTCTGGATTTAACTCCGTTGGACTTCTACCTATGGGGAACTCTTAAGGATGTTATATACCGCAGAAAACCAGCTACATTGACAGCACTTCGGGAAGAAATTGAAACGGCATGTGCTGCAATCCCTAAGGACACTTTTGCAAATGTTGCTCAATCAGTAGTTCAACGTACTCAGAAGTGTATCGACGCCGATGGTGGGCATTTTGAGCAACTGTTATAGCTGCAAAAGTCTAAGATGATTAGTGCTCATCATTTTTATTATGTTAACACAGTTTTGATTTTGCTTGAAGTGTGTATACATTTTGGCACCCTCTCCCTCCCTCTCTCCATATATATGTATATATAATTATATATATGTATATAATTTGAATAAGTTGTCTTCCTAAAATCCAGTATTAGGAACTCTCAGCATTGCTGCTATGTTGTGCCCGCATTGTTAGCGAATGTGGAGGCAGATTTTTTGCTTCTTGAGGAGGTGAGTCTACGACTAGTATTTTAATTTCAGTGCGGCAGTCTTCTGTTTCATAACACAATTATAATTAAATTCTTTCCTTCGTTTTCGCCAATCATCTGCAAGGTGTTCCAATTTTTAATAAAACCACGTGGGGTCTAGCAATAGCGGTCGGCGACTGAGTACTGTGAGACATTAATAAAGTTTGATGTGCTGACCTTAAAAGCGTGACAATAATACAAGTGCACCTTGTGCTAGCACATATGTTGTAGTTTTATGATGACGTATAGTTTAATTTTGCAGTACTGGAACATTTTTATGTCTCATTTTGTAACTTAACAAGTTACATCACGTACTTTAACCAAATTGTAGAAATCTTTGAAACTAACTAAAATAAGCTCTTCTTTTAATAAAGACAATTAGTTTCAATATCAAAAGTAAAAATGTATTAATATAAAAGTATATAGTTAGGGTTTTAATACATGTAAACGAGTGAGAGAAAAGAATTCTTCTTCTCATTTGGTCCTACAGACCGGGGTGAGCCTTGGCTTGCCGCGGCGATCTCTGTTTCCTCTACTTCCGTCTTGGGACTTTCTTGATAGAGGGCAGTATTTACAGCAGGGCATGTGATCAGCATGCCGGCATCCTGCCACCTCTCCATCTGGCAGTTTCCCAATTGTCCTCATGGGGTTGGGTGGACCTCCCTGATTTAGAAAAAATCCTAAGTAGGTACCGGGCCAGCAGCCCACAACACTAATCACAAGATCAAATAGTGGTCGAGGGAAAAAATACCTTAGTGTGAAAAATACCAGTAATGGTAAACAGGACAGACATAGGTAAATGAAGCATACATTTTACTTGCTTTAAATTACCATTTTTATGGTATAATCAGGTTATTTTAACATTAAAATACTTATAACAATTACTAAAAATATGACTTTGGGTGCCGAAGATTGTATTTAAAGACCGAATTAAAAACAAAGTTAATGGCTGGAAATGTATTTTTGGGGACTTCTGCAAGAAGATCGGGATGGAAAAGCATTAGTAATAAATAAATTATAGAAAGAATGGTTGCTAAATATTAACTTTATATAATTATTAAAAAAGTAATTCATATGTTACGGGTGACAGACGAAATGATACCAAAAGGAGTACTAGATTGAATATCGTTGGAAAGAAGAAAAGAAAGATCACTTTGATGCAGAACAGAAAACAACAACGAGGAAATAGGATAGTGAAGAAATTTGATGGATAGACAGACCTCTTTTTTGAAATTTAAATGTGGTGATCATGAATTTTGGAAAAAAAAAATAATTACCTATTGTAAAGCAACACCAATAACAGTTCAACTTAAACATTTTTGCCAAAATTTGGAGTACATATACGTTGTGTTTCGGATAATGGTATTCACATATAGATTATTCTGTATTGCATAACTCTACATAGACATTTATTCCTATGTCTGCAAATTTGAATGCAATAGCTAAGAATTTTATACTTATTTTGGAAACGTGTTTTAATGTAGAATTCGCCTTTATATTTCTAGCTTATTTAGTGCCTAAGTATCTGCGGCAAAACTTCTACCATAAAGATAATCTAGCTAGTTCATTTTGTAACTAACATACATGTAATTTTTCTGTGTGATTTCTGTTTAGTTCCAGGAAATAAAATTATTTAGAAAACAAAAACCAATGACTACATAAACAAATAATCAAATAAATGAAACAAAGGAAAATAAAACGCGGAGTTAATCTGCAAACTCGTTTCCATTAAAGAATAATTTTGTATCGAAGGTAATTGTATGTTCCTGCACGCAAGACATGAATGGTGACTAAGTGTACATTATAAAGTACTTTCAATAAGCATCTCAATGTATTACCCTTTTCTATACAGAAGCTGTATGAAAAATAAAATTAACTGGGTAATTATGACCGAGTTAGTCGTATCGATTAATGTTTTCATATGGTGTTTATTCTAGCGTATCTTGCAGCTCAATAAGAGACCCTTATGATCCTATAATTAAGTAAAATACTCTGATTTATGAGTAACGTCTAAAACTAGATTTTTTCTCCTTTATATGTAAAAGAGTGAAAATAAAGAAAATTTAACCTTCTCATTCTAAGAGAGGATAACAATTACAAATAAATAAATAAATAAATAATAAATAAATAAATAAAAATAATAAACAAATAAAAATAATAAACAAATAAATAATAAAATAAATAAAAGAGAAACCCGCTTTACTATTAATTATGAGCATTATTTGGAGTGAAAGCACATAAAAGTAGGTATTACTGTATAACATACAACACTAGTATTAGTGATCGTTTGCCTCATTAAATGAGAGGAAATGTTTCCAAAAGGTCTTCCTGTAGCTGTAAAACAGTTCGATTAAATTCGAATGGTGGTTTACTTAAAAAGTTTATTTTCAGGGGTCAATGCTCTAAAAGGTGTTGTATTATTTTTCCCACTCTTATTTATTTCCAAATTTTTAAAAATAATTCACTTAAAAGTATGATGTTTATTGTTTCACTTTTCAATATAGTTACGCTTTATTGCAATACACTTCTCACATCTTTGAATTTAAAATTCCAATCCCAAAAAATTCTCAGAAGCCTGGTCTGCAAAATGGGAATAAACAGCATTCATCATTTCTTCGTCACACTTAAATTTCCTTCCTCGAAGGTCCTTCTTGAGTTTGAGAAGAGAAAATAGTCACTGGGAGCTATATCTGGGCTGTAGGGTAGATGGTCGACCTCCTTGAAACCACATTTCTTCACAGCTTCCTTTGCAACAAGAGCTGTGTGCACAGGTGCGTTTTGAAGAAGACGCACACCACCATTCATCTTTCCTCACCTCTTCTCTTTGATGGAAGCACGTAGTTTGTGCAGTAGGCCAGCATATTACTCCCCATTTACTGTGGTGTTCTTCTCCTTGAAATCAATGAACAGTATTCCTTCACAATCCCTAAAGATTGTGCCATGATCTTCTTGGTTGACTGATTGACTTTGAGCTTTAGAGACGTGCTTCATCAGGGTTACTCCTGCCACTCCATTGATTCTCCTTTGGACAAGGAATCATAGTAGAGGAACTTTAGTTTCTCTCCTGTAACAATGGTTTGCAGAACCTCTCTCTTGTTGCTACGGCAGAGCTCCAAAAATGCCTAACAATAGATGTTTCGTTGTTGCTTTTGAACTGAGAAAAGAAGTCTAGCCACCCATCTTGCACTAACCTTATTCATGCTTAAATGTTCATGAATAATTCGAAGGACTGTGATTTAGAAAGGCCCAACCTTGCTGCTATTTCTGTAACTTTGAGCCGCCGATCATCCATAATTTCTCCTTCCACAAGAGCGATGTTTTCAGAAGAGAGCACCTCCAATGGCCGACCTGCACGCTCTTCGTGTTCAATACATTTTTGATCCATTCGAAAAAAATCGGCCCATTCTTTTACGGTAGAATATGAGGGGGATACTTCCCCATATACACGTCCAATCACTGTTTAATTTCATTTGGAGTAAGTCCATCTTTTGTGAAGAACTTAATAATAGCTCGGTACTCCATTTTGAACAGGTCAAAATCTTCTACACATTGCCTTCTTTATGCAACTATATCTGAACACAGAGAAGCGGAAGTTGCAGTTGAAATTATTTACTTAGTATGTAAGGTATGACACCAGATGAGGCTTTTGTGAAGGCGATAATCCTAATAGGCGAATCCGGAAATATATGAATCTACCCTCGTAAGTTTGAAAGTCCCTTCATTCAGAAACATTGGTGGACCTGTCCCCTCTTTAACATCCTGAAAAACATTCAAATTGCAATGCCTTCAACTTTATCACTTTTTCACTGAATTAACATAAATATTAAAATAGTGTTCTCACACGAAGATCACTTCCGAATTTGAAACATTGAAAACTGAACATTCCCACGAATTTTCAATCGTGAATATTAAAGATATAATTATAGCGATATTGGCAATATCGATACCAATCTGATTTAAATTTCGTATACCTACAATTGCCATCTTATATATTCTTTTACCCTTCATTTAATTTGAATTACAAACGTACTGGTTGAAATTTGAAAACTTAGAAACCGAATACCGTTTAGAATTTAGAATGTCCCAACTTTTATTTAATCTGCTATGTTAAGTGATTACAACTTATAGCCTAGGCATATCTAAGTAGAAAATAAAACTCGCAATTTATTAAAGAAATAAGTTTGCAAATGTATATTGTGGTAAAATTAATAAAACAAACGACATTTAAATGTTAATAGTTCGCTGTCTTACGTTGGTAAAGTTGATAGTCAACTCAGAATCAATCGCTTCAGACTGTACCAGTTGTTCATAAATTTAATACTAAATTTCTAGGGATTGTAGAAAAGACCAATACAAGCTTTTTTGTTATAGATTTGAAACTAATATTAACTGAGTGATGAAAAAAATAAAATTAAAAGTTAGAGATGTATTTGGTGACACACATATAGTTTTCATCAATTCACGCTTAACTAGGTAAACACGTCATGACATTTCGACTACGCACTTTGTGCTGTTGCTACAAGAATTACTCGAAGACGTTCCCAGTAACATTCCGGGTAGCTTGTAATATCAAAACCGTGTTGCACCTGCTTATTTCTCCATTACATTATAACAGCATTTTAACCGCGCACGGTAAGCAATGCACTGATCGAGTTGGACCCATGTTTTGCCTCCTCGATCTTTCGACCTTGCCCCATTTGACATTTTGTGTTGTGGCACTTAGTCAACCTGGTGTACGAGAAGTCAATTGAACCGAAGGCAAAGCTGGTCGTCAGGATGCAGCAATTGCTAACTCTGTACGCAGAGAGCTTGGAGTCTTTGAGCTTGTGTTAAAGCAAGCGGTCACACTTTTGATTAATTTTTATAACAGATTAGGAAAAAATTTAAAAATGATTCTATTTATTTTAAATTAAAATTTAAAACTCTGGTTGAATATTAAGTAAATTTTTAGACCTATGGCTATTTAATGCTCTCTTCTGTTATTCCTAGAAGAAGGGTATTGTATCAACGAATATCTGGCATATGCATACTTAGCAAAACATTAAAAAAAAAAAAAAGTCAGGTTTGTGCAATTAATGTTTAAGAAATGTTTCCTGTTTGAAGATATAACATATAAGTGATTATTTAAATTTTTTTTTCATTTTTAAAGGAAAACAAACAAAAAATGTTACTAAAATTTAAAAAAGTATAAAATAACAGTAGATAAAACAGTCGATGGAAATGGGTGTAATGAGAAATAAAACGTTGGACAAACAAAACACATGACAAGAATAGACAGACAGATTTATGTTTTATAAAAGAAAACAAGACAAAATCTGGGCAGTGTAGTACATAATAAACAATATACGGATGTATAAACAAAAGGCTGTTTCTTCCTGAATGGTTTATTTTATTGGGTCAGAAAAGAATCGCTGATTTCTTGTCGAAAAAAAAAAAAAAAGGCGCTGTCGACCTTAACTTCGATCCCGTAGAGTGCAAAATACCGCAAAAGAAACCCGGGACAGAAGGGAAGAAGTACACAATAAAGATAAATCATGGGGACCTGAACGACTCTCCTATGCTGCGGAAGTATACAAACGTTGTGGTACTTTATTTAGCATATCGGACTCGGGAGGTGAGGAGAGGGTGTGAGTAGGGGAAAAATACCGTTCTATTTACTCTATCCTTCTAAACTGTGGGATGGGGAACGGGCATGTAGAACTTTTATCACCACATCCCAGGCTTATTTCATTACGTATTCGCATTACAGGACCACCTCCGCGCTGGTACTCGGGACATAGTGAGCCTTGCTGCAAGAGTGGCACATGTGGAGAAACCGAACTTTGAAAACACAAATGTCACTATGACACTTACCTCTAACGTGATAAACACTCGCTTTCGAGAACATGACAAACATATTGTATTCAAACTCTGTTGGATTTATTTTATTAACTGATAAAAGAGTCGATTAAATTACAAAATGTGTACCTATATATTTTTTTTCGTAATTATTAGCTAAGAAGCATGCATGATTTAATATGCAAAAATGAAGAAATTAAAAACATAATTTAGCTTTTTAAGAAAATTGTTTAAATTTTAAATATTCACAATAAAAAAATTTAAATTTACCAAATACGGCATATAGTAATGGCAGAAAAAATATCCAGAGATTATATAAAATTTAGAAATCATAAAATTTACTCATAAGTTTCGCTATAAAATTAGTAGAGAATAAAGAATAATTATATCGTAAAACCTTTACAATGCACACATTTCTGCAAGTTTTCCTTGTGTCAATTAGGTATTCTCGTGGACAGTGCTTTCACGGGTGGCCGAGGCCATTAAGGCGCGGACTCGTGTGAGGGAGGTCTGGGGTTCAATTCCTATCAGGACCGTCCTACTCTCAGTACAGTACTCATACATGGAAAATGCCGGGACGCTTCCTTTCTTTAAAAACAATCCTTCCCCAATTTATCATTTTATTTTATCTATCATCAGTGTCACCGCCTGTGATGCCTCAGTAATAAAACAGACGTTAACACTATTAAAATCCTGGGCAGTTACAGTAGTAGGCAGGTAATATTTGGTGCTAAATTCATTAAATAAATGTGTATGCTGCTTCTAATTATGCTTAAACTTCTATATTATTAATCTTAAGAGAAGCAATCATTAAGTAGTGTAGTGCAAATTAAACTGAAGAGAAACATGGGGAAAACCGAACTTAGGCGTTAACACTTGAGACTTGCATTCGGAAAGTCCAGGATTCAAATTTCCTGGCATGGGTCACTCTGGCTTTGATTTCCCCTGGTCACTCATATAAACATGGGATTTTATTTTCCATGAATGTTCCGCTCTCCCATTTTATTTCATTTTGTATTAGTTACAGGGTCAAAAATGCCAGGCGAACGAACTGGTGGATTCGCGCTGTGGAAATAGTTCTGCTCTGGCGTTGGTGTGGTGCAGTACCTCTAAGGAGCTGGGATTTCTTGGAGGGGCCTCTATGGGCGTCTACATTACCTTCCCCATCTCCCGGAGATGCCTCCGTGAGGGACGAAGGCATGAACAGCCTCTGGTAAGGATGAAGTAGCAAATTCTTTTCACAGTCTTTCACAATGCAATCAAAAATTGAATGAAAAAAAAATCTAATTTTAAAAGTGTTTCCTTTTTCACATTCATTTACACAATGATATATTTGTCTAAGATCGCCTCCTTTGTCTGTGATTAGCGTTGCTGACTGCTGGATGGGAGGCTACGGGTTTCCGGTATTTGCTTAGAACTTTTCTAAGTAAGGGTGGTCTGGAACGAAATTTCGTGAGAGAATGTGAAGAGATGCCTTATATGGTGTCCTTCGGTCTCCAGAACAGCATTATAGATGACGGTATGCGGTCGCTGAGGCAGACAACGCCTGATATCGAACTGTCACACCATAGAGGAGGAGAAGAAGGAGATTGTCTAAATCGATATTGGATATCCATACACACAGGAGCTCAAAGGCAGAAGTGTGGCTAACTTTCTAAGCGTAGACTGATAGGTAGATTGGATTGCTTTGAACGAATGTTATAATGCAGGAATTAATAACAGGTAAAACCTGGGTACATATAGAACATCCTTCAGGATGTCGATTTGCCTGCCATAGCCCTTCTCTTCCAGGTAGCTCCTGCCATTTCGGTCATGGTATCGTTCACCTTCTACGAAATAAATATTTTAAACGTAGTGAAGGTACATGGAACACGTTTTATACAACTTAATCATTTTTGTGTATATTTTAAAACAATATTTTATGAGCAATTAGTGTACTAGTATCAGGCTCATTAGTGGCAACCAAACTCATGGCGTCAAAAGACAAATTCCTTCCCCTCATGACAACATTCGCTGTTTAAGATTAGTTGTTGCAGCTAAAAGGGAACATAAACACTTAACAGTAACATCAACGCAACACATCTCCCATTAACCTTTCCTGATGGCGTTTACAACCGCAACATTATTGTTGGTCACTTGTGTCGCTGTTACGCGTAGCCATAGGGGGTTGGGAGTGGCGTAACGCTGTATTGGGCCTATATTACGTTACTTCGTTATTTCCCTAAAGGGTTAAAACTGCTTTGCACTGGTAGCACGAGTCCCCTATAACTGAAGCACATATATGCAGTATAAACAACATTTCTAGTTGTCACGGTTATCTACACCATGTATGGTTTGTGGAAGACCCCAAAGGGGCAATATGATATACCATTTCGGGGCAAGAGCACTCGGCGCGTATGTAGAGGGGGAAGGAGGCTGCTTTGCTCGCTCTGGTTCGGGCGTCGGGCGATCATTTCAGCTGCAATATAGGCGTTGTGGTGGGGAGGATGGAGTTAGGGAGAAGGGAGGAATATAGGCTTATATATTTCGTTATGGTGGACAATGGCTGCAACGGGAGTCATTTAATTTAGGTGCATAAACAAGAATGTATGGGTCTATAGGTACATGCAGCGCACCTAGCGGCAGCGGAAAGCTTTGCTGGCTATGATGTAGGCCTGGGGACAGAAATATTTTTGTTGGAAGCTGCTACTTATCTTTCTTTTGTTGAATGCTGGGGTATAAAGAATATAGCATTTAAAAAATATATAACTTTTAATACGTTTGTTACTGTAGGTTACTCACATAAACATGTACACGGAAAAGGCTACGGGAAACTGTAAACTTGTAATACTCGTAGATTAACCAAGAGGAGAGTATTTGTTTTATTTTAATGATTGCACTGCACAGCAACAAACGGTCGACGCTACCCGTAACATCTTAAAAATACAATGAATTCAGGGTTGAACGACAGATTTATAAATCTGCTCGTTGGCCTATTCTATATCAACAAGTCCCCCTCCTGCTGCTGTTATATTATCTATTTATTCACTCTTACAAACAATTTTCGTCGGTAGTTCATTCTTTTTGTAATATTGCGTTATTTGTTCTATGTACCTGTTCCAACGACATTACCCCCAATAAGCTATTTTCTCCTCTTATAATGACGCTCGCGGGTCATTAGGCTATACTATACTTTATACACTATTGGGTTTTCATGTTAAGTATTTAATTCTAAAAAAGGACGCTGGCCACACCAAAGAGAGCTGCGGAACATCCCTGGCCCACGAGTCCTGGTTTAAAGGCAGTAAACTGTAAAAAAAAAATGACGGGGCACTGTAAGAGTAGGGATGCGTTTTGTGTCATTTTGAGGAGCACCTTTTTACTTATTAATTACAGTAAAATGTTCTGTTAATTTAATTAATCTCGTTGTTAACTATTTGCACATACATGCGCATAACTTAAAGGAAATCAGAAGTCTCTATCTTATTAATATTAAATTAGCTAAGTTTATGTTCCTGCTATGGTAGAACCATTGCGAAACACTGAAATACGGACATGTTTTATCTACAAATTAATACAATTTAAACATTGCAATAACAATAACATTTTTTTTAATTTGAAGCCTGTTTATTTTCAACATTTTGTATACAAGTTCCACAATTCCAAAATTATCAATTTTGTCTTAATATTACTGCTTCAATAGCTTCATTATATCATATATTGAAACCAACAGAAAACTTCAAGGTAATTGATGCAGTAGTTTTTGTTTTAGAGGTACATATAGGTAAATTTAGGAATATTTTACTTCATCATTTACAGATTCAATGTCATTACAATTATTTCCATTATTCAAAATCTAAATATAACCTTCAAATATGTGTTTTGAGTTATTTATTCAACCAAATAGTATGAAAGAAATTCAAAATGGTTAAATTGTTTTGTAAAGAGCATAGAGTTCCTTTGATTTCTAATTATTTGTCATCTTAATGAAAGCTGCTAACTTATTATTATTCTTCAAGTGGTTAAACCTATTTACATCTTAGTTTATATAGTTTATTAAAACATTATATTTTCATGTAAAGAAAATATTATTTTATAATTTTTGGTAAATATTGCACATCAAAGAAACATTTTCTAAATATTCATTCATAGCACCAACCTGGAGCCTATGGCTGCACCATGGTCAGGATTTATTCAGAGTGTTTAGATCCGAATAGCTAGCAGTAAAATAAATCTTTTCTCTTGCTAAGGTAAAAAGCTAGAACCTTCCAAATTGTATAAAAGCTGTATTTGCCAATAGTAAGAAATTCACTAGAATGCAGCGCAGTTGAAATAGTGCGAACCTACTGACCCTTTCGGATACCTCTCAAGTAAAGATTTAAGGCAGTTTTGCTACTTAGCGAACCCTAAT